>JARQST010000621.1:864169-878973 GCA_030142225.1 Pachycephus smyrnensis
GGGATTGTGCCTATAAGGTAACCTCACTTTAACAAAATGTATCATGGGAGACTGGGCAACCTAACCCAACAATATTCTACTGAATATTCTACTGAATATTGTTGGGTTACTACACGCCAGTGTATTTCTTATAGTGCCTGGGTTCGTCGTAATGACCAATTCCAAGCACCATTTTTCTGAGGGATCCCACGTGACACTACATGCTAAGAATTCACATCGCCCCGAGGTCCAATGCTGTTAATTGGCATTCTAATCAAACGTGAAGAGACGGCATGAAACGACCGCGACAGTGGCTATCGATTCCCTGCGCTGTCTACTGTATTATTGGGATAAAAAAATTCTCGACCACAGAGAGCCATTTAACTTTTTGCTTGGAAAGGCCGATTACCAGTGGTAAAATAGAAACAAGGAGGGAAATAGAAAGAGAAAGAGAAAGAGAGAGAGAGAGAAAGCCCGCGCAATTACGAACGCCTAGCAAGGGAACAAATAGAAACCTTATATTTCTATACGGACTGTACAGAGATGGATCCGCCGTAACGATTCTATTTTTTTCTGTCTACTCTATTTTCCTATCGTTTCATTTCAGCCTCCTTTAATACACCGTTTATCTGTGTCACGACTTACCTCTGGTTTCAAGAGCTTATTAATGCACGACACTCTGCTTTTCATTAACTCAATTTCCAGTTGCTCCTTTCGCAGCTGTTGAAATATATTAATCGAATCGTTCAATTCGCCATTTTATCGTCGTTAACAGTCACTTACCATTTTATCACATTTTTCTTGGAATATCTCTGTCTGTCTTAACTAGACGGGATACAGAAGGATACACGTTAATGCGATCACTCCTGATAACAGTTTCAATGGGAATTGTTAGAGCTTACGTGTTTTCGAATGCATGTGTAAGCCGGCCTAATGTCCAGGATACTTTCCTTTCTTGGTAATATCTGCGAACGAGTCCATTCATAAGAAACTGGTATGAATGAAAGCCGTTGAGTTATAAGAGGCGCTTTACGCATCATAGAATACGCTTACGACCCACCTTCCTCGTATCCTTCTGTAAATCGTAAAAGATTTTCTCGTTGCCGGCTACGGCGCTCAAGCTCTGCGAGAGAAAAATCATACGACGGCTTAGATGGGTAAGTGGGTCAAGTGTAAAGTCATACTATTAGCGCACAGTTAAAAATAAATCGTATAGAAAATTCGACGTGGAAGAACCATTTAAGTACGTCGAAGAATATTTGCACGTTATCGAATAAAGAGGTAAGAGAATTTTATAGGCGAGTTATCGAGTATCAATAAGTAATTATAATACGATCGAAGATAGTCGTGAACGTACTGTATAATTGGCTTATCCTGTATCTTGTATCGGTATGAGTTTATCGCTGATAAGGTTTGTCAAGAATTTTTGTTTTGTTTACAGTTAAACAGTGCAGTTCTTATTGATGTAAATTTGCATGCACGTATCGCGTGTCCTTGGTGGATATTTTTATCGCGTACTCTGACTACGTGAGGCAATGTCGTGTAGGTAAGAATATCGCGGAAATGGGAATAGAATGGTCCTTAGATTTTAATGATCTTAATTACGGTCGAGGTAATATGTGTAAATACTTACAGCTATCGAACAGGTTATTACGATGACTGCAAATAGGCATAAAAGAGACGTTAAGATTCCGTAATAGGGATTTAAATGGAAATAGGTCCTCAGGTCATTATCCGCAATTAGAAATCGATATAGCTGAAAATAGACAGAGAAATAATGACGTAATATCGATTAAACGTATCGACGATACCGTATATCAGTATAATGTAACCGATCTCGTTCCATATCACATTATCGATTGTCATAACCTCAAAAGTTGAAACTGTCACTAACGATGTCTCACCAGAGTATTAACACTGTATCCAGACGAACGATAGTACTTGTGAATTCTGATATCATCCATAATTTAATTGGTCGATCACTCCTAGAATTTATCACGGTCCCAGCCTCACGTCAAATTCAAATTATCTGGTATGTGTGAAGTGAGCTGACAGCAGTCCGGCACTTTAGAAAATACTTGACAGGGAGTGTTCAACGGTCGCCGGATTGTCTACCTATTGGCTGCTATACTTCAACGAATCGCTAGTTGACAGCCGTCCAATTTAAACTTTGACACCTGTCTATTATCGTTATTAGCATCGTCAGATACAAACTATATGCACTACGGACACCCGTTAGCCAACGAGTGGCACTTGAAACTCCATTGCCCTCTATTCGCACAGCACTCGAGATGCTATTTCGACAAACAGCGAAGGGTCGTGAAGAAGTAAAAAAGGTTTGATCAAGCGGAGGATAATCTGAAGGGACCAGAAGAAGGAAACCGTAAAATTTTAGTTGAAGGATATTCGAAATGTGCGACAAGCGTTTATGCGCCTGTAGGAAGAAGGTAGCGGTGTCTAAAGTGGATCCGGGAGTGGTTCAGGAACTCGAGAAAGGTTTCTCCAAGTTCTCATCTACGGACAGTTCGTCTCTCCTTAAAAAATATCTCACCCGAGAGCTTTTCGATAAACTGAAAACGAAAAAGACGAGCTACGGCTCGACCTTGCTCGACGTGGTACAGTCGGGTTTCGCAAATCCGGATTCCGGGGTTGGCGTGTACGCTCCAGATCCAGAATCGTACACCGTCTTCGCGGAACTCTTCAATCCCATAATCGAAGACTATCATGGCGGTTTCGAGGCTGATGATGTTCACCCACCTCTCGATTGGGGCAATCCTGATATCCTTGGTAACCTAGATTCTGATGGGAAGTACGTCCTTTCTACTAGAGTACGATGCGGAAGATCGTTGCAAGGCTACCCCTTTAATCCTACCATGACGCAGACTCATTACCACGAAATTCAGCAGAAAGTAAGCTTCCTGCGAGGTTCATGTTGACTCACTACTTCCGTTATGATTATCCAGGCTCGACTCGCTCGTTTTATGTAGCTATAGTGATTGGCACGTTTCTTCTGTAAATCACGCCATAACCCTACAAAATGGCACTTCCTGTTAGAAGCGGGAATCAACTCCCGAATATCCACTTTGAAATAATCCACGGATATTATCAGTCTATCCTTACTATATATCTGTTTGTTTTAACGAGGTATAGTGGTTTAGTTCGTGGTTAGCCAATTACAGACCGACTCTGCTACAGGTATAATTAACATGATCCAGATGTCGAATTTACACGAGTAATGTGTTACGGTCTATAGTGGATTTTAGATTGTATTTTGAAATTCATTTCTTTCCGCTTTACCCAGAGCCCTGTAGGTTCTTTTACAAAGCTACGCCCACCAAATCAAACATGACTTTCATTTCCGAAATCGACACCGTAGGTTTCTGAATCTCTTGGAGCCCTGGAAGGCGATCTCAAGGGAACTTACTATCCTCTTGAAACCATGGACAAGAAGACCAAGGAGAAGCTTATCGAGGATCATTTTCTCTTCAAGGAGGGCGACCGCTTCCTGCAAGCCGCAAATGCCTGTCGTTACTGGCCTTCCGGTAGAGATATATATCTAACATAGAACGTAGTGTATTTTAGAATAGTATTCTTTATGCAGGTAGAGGTATATTCCTGAATGGTGATAAAACATTTTTGGTCTGGTGCAACGAAGAGGATCATATGAGAATAATATCGATGCAAAATGGCGCCGACCTGGCTACTGTTTACGGTCGACTTATAAGGGCTGTTCAAGAAATCGAAAAAAAAATTTCATTCGCAAGACACCAACGTATCGGCTTTCTCACCTTCTGCCCCTCGAATCTTGGCACAACCATAAGAGCATCCGTGCACATTAAAGTGCCCAGATTGTCAGCTGACTACAATAAGTTTGAGGAAATTGCCAATATGTACAATCTTCAGATCCGAGGTACCCACGGCGAACACAGTGCAAGTGAAAAGGGTGTTTACGACATCAGCAACAAACGTCGACTGGGTCTTTCCGAAAATCAAGCGCTCATTGAAATGAGAGACGGCATTATAGAAATGATAAAGCAGGAGGAACGCTTATCGCGTTAAAACTTTCAGTTAGGATTGATAATAAAGAATTTTCGAAAATACTAAATTCATCCTGCGTCACAAACGAGGAAATTGCATGTGTGCATATTTTAACGTAGGGTTTACTGTGTACAGTAGATATCAGTAGTACTTACTGTTAGATAAGGATGAGCGATTATCGTACCTTGTCCCTAAGCGATTTCTCATACGTGTAAACTTGTTTCCTTTTTTATAAAAAAAAAAGTATTGCCGTACAAAAGAATAACGAAATGTACTGAATAGTCGAAAGCAGAAAGAAAATGGAGAACACAGCGAAAATACCTTTTCCTTGGAGAGCCTGAAGAACATTTGTGGATCCAAATAAATGGCGGAGTTTTCAATTCGTAATATTTTTCGCAAACGACGAAATATTGAAGAAACTTTTTCCCACGAGTAATTCCAGGGCATTCCGGGTATAGAATAGGGAACATACATTGGCATTATTATTGTACTGCGATCGAACAATGAAGTTACATAAAAGCAGCCATAAGCCACGCGACGATATTAATGTGAAGAAAATATGAAAGTGCTGCATGGTATCTATTATGATTGATATGCAGTTTGCATCAATTATGTGTTTATTATATAAGCATGCGCCAAGGATTTTACGAATTGTTCAGGATTACTCTGGAATTCCGGTACTGATCGATTCAAGTAATTTATTAATCGCTGGTCGTCTGAGTGCAGCTATTTATCGCCATGTGAATAAAGGTTAACGATCGTTTCATTTTATTGATAACACTCACGTGAAAAAATGTTAGATCAGTGCGAAATCAAATATTCACATAAATTCATGGGCCAATAGGATTACTGTCAATCCCATCAGATAGACAGACGCTGTTGTAAACCCAACATTGTTCGTCTTCTTAGACTCTTCCCGTTTCCCATGGACCACGCGTTGCTTCTTCTTCATTGTATAATCCGTCTCGTAATTTCTCGCTGTCAAAAACGTAGTATCACAAAATTATTAATGGGATAATTCAAGCGCCCTCGTGAGCCAATTATTATTCCTTGGTCTTGGCGCTCATGAATATCGTATCAAAGTAATGATATCGAGGGAGATGAAAAAAGATGAGAATCAAATCTTATCACTCTTAGGCCCAATTTTACCGTTCGAGTTTAAGGAAAAGTTTACGTGAACCCGACGATTTAACGCTTATGATTGGCTAGCTCGAATAGCATAGACCAATCCAGAACGAGCTTAGCTAAACTCGGGTTTATCCTTCAACTGTAAAATTGAACCTTAAAGATTTAAAGAAAAACTTTTCACAGATGCACAACTGCATCTGGTTGCTCTTGAAACAGCATATGCATTCATATGCAGATACGAGTGCAGCATATACACTCATCTGCAGATATGTGTCACAAACTTGAAATGGAATTTTTCCATTGTCGTCGCGCTGCTGGTAAATGAATTCTTTTTGTACGCTGTTTCGATTTCAGGAAAGAAGTTCAAGGCGAGATGACGCGCTTGAGAGTACAGTCAAAAATAAAAAAATAATACTAAATTCCGGGAGTAACCGTCTCTACTTCTTTTTTATCTGAACTTACCGCACAGCCATTCGTACTTGATACTCGGTAAAGTACCATCAGGACACACACCCGGAATCCCATCGAACTCGTAAAGGTGTCGTGGTACTTTTCGATCGATCGGACCGTAATTGCAGACAAGTACTTCCACCCTATTGCCAGTCTTGTTGAACGTCGCGCCGGTTGGCTCCAGGTCGAATTCGCTCAAGTTGACGGTGTACGTCGCTCTCGCGCAACCGACGTAATTTATTGTCGCCGTCGCGAATGCTACGTACGAGGAACAATTTTGACTGTTGTAATCCACCAATCTGAAAACGCGGCATAATTATTGTTGTTATTTTCGGTCTACGATAATTCCACCCGACCGTAATATAATGCACCGGTAATACTGGTATTGTCAGTGGTACTGTTTTCATGTGTGTGTGTGTATATATATGTATATCCCATTTCCGGTCTCAATGTGGTATGCACGTGTATAAAGTTGTGTATGGCGCCGACACTCTCTCATTTCGTGTTTCGAGTTTGAAGCTGCGGCTTAGGCAGGAACGCTCGGGGCAATTCAGTATAATCGATTTTCAAAGAGCGACCGAGAGAGGAAGGAGCTTTTCGATTGAAACGAACGTATCCAAGTGCCGGATAAAGGCGATTTAAATTTCCATGTAATTTAATCCGCAGCATGAATTTCCGATCTGAAATTTCCACGAGATTTACCGGACCCGATACAATGGGAACCAAGATCGATACCATTATTAATCATATGGTATCGGTGATGTGTTTTTACAGATAACCTGTAAAAAATTTTAATGTTTCCGCTATGCCTACGCTTGATATCGTTTACTTTAATTTTTATCTAAAAGCCAATTTCATGAGTTGTATATATATTTTTTTCTCTCGCGAATCAATATTGCGAATAGACCTTTACCCGACTTCAGAGTTGTCGAATTGTTCCACCTCGTCGTACCAGGATTGAATATGTGATGTGATCCGCATCAAGGGTGTACTTTCCTCCACGGTATCCAAATCGAGTACATGAACGTTCTGCCATACTTGAAAGCGTTCTGAAACGTCGTAAAATGGTCTTACGATGGTGTGTTCATGGAATTGAACTGTCCTTCAGGAAAGCTTCGATTATCCTCGGTCATAAAGTATGCTACGCTATCACGTAGGTCATATGCAGGGACTCGTGTGTTATTGTTATTATACTAGGTATGTCAAAATGAAAATTTAACGGAACGAACCGGACAGCTGCGGAAACGTGATAAACCATATTCAAACGTGAGTCAGGAATGTTATTTATCGACGACGAAATATAACGCTTACAACGGTAAAATGCCGTGTTGTATATCCGCGTGTAAGCCATTCGTATTAAAACGCGTCTAGCGTAAAATGTATGACTTGCTAAGGGCAATTCGTCTCCCATAAATATATCGTGTTAGCCAATTCGAAATCGCGAAATCTATCTGCATGAAATAAATTACTTGCCGACATCTCTGCACTGATCCTTTTGGGTGGGATCGCACTGCAGGGCCCATCGACGTGCGATTAACGCTAGCTCGTCGTCCCAAACCTGTGGGAAGGAGAGTGGGAAATATAAAAGTAGAAAAGCCTTTTGGAATAAAGAGAAGGAATAGCGGTAGATGGAAAAAAAGGGGTCGTTTCCAAAATTGCAGTCCCGACGAAATTGCTTTTTCGATCTCGCACCCCCTTAAAAAAAGAGCGTACCAGTTCCAACATGTTACGAGCGGGTGGCTGTGGACCTGGATTGCCGCGAAGCTCTGCCCCTTGCGCTATGCGATTTCGTAGTTCGTTATGATGCTCGAGAATCGATACGATTTCCGGACCTTCCAGATCGCCGTTTTCCACGTCGTTGCATTTCTGCCCGCAGTCGTCGTACTGCAATCGAAAATACTTTGTTTTTTAATATCCCTTTTTCTGGCTTCTTGTTTACTTTACACGGTTTCACATGGCTTTTCTATATGGTATTCTCTAAATCGGAACGAGTTTGTGAGGTTTTTGTGGTTTCGATACGCGATACAGTATGCGTGCAGATTTTGCGGTTTTCGATGGTTTCGAGTCTCTATACTATCTGGATACAGTTACATAATGCATTGCGAGTACCGTTCGATTCTCCTTGCGCTTTTTGTTCTATTCGTTCCCGATAAGCCCTGCCTTATCGATAATTTCGTTAACGAAATCGCCACGAATCACGCGATATTCTCCGAAATTGAATTCACCAATATTTTTTTTCCTACCCTAACACACTCTTTGTCCCTCATTTCCCCTCTTTTTCTCTTCTTCATTCTCAGCTTTCACCATTTCGTACATAACGTACCTGAAATAGGCACATGACGTGATTTGGACAAATCCGACAGTAACGAGCCTTGTCATCATCCCCGTGCACAAAAGTTAAGTCGCGCGATTTGCACAATCCTGCTACAAGGATGGCAATATAAAACGACCAAATTTTGTACATTTCGTCACTGTCAGTCAAAAAACGTCCTTTCCTTTTTCTTCCTTCCCTCCTGACTTTCTTGACAGAAGTCCGTAGAGTCACTGACAAATCAAGTCGCTACTCTTTTGTCACTGATTATTTATTCGACTTCTTTGACTTTTGACTACGTTCACAGTATACACTCTGTTCATTGAGTTACCCGAACTAAGCAAACTGGGTATAGTCCCGTGAACCTTGCGGACAGGGTGCTTTTCTATTATTAACGGTTAAACGGGTAAAACTTTCGTAACCGTTACTTTTCACCCCAACGGCTTTCAGACCCGTTTGCTTCGATTGTTCCCCGGCTGGATGTGTATAATGAACGAGAAGAAAAAGTTCCTTTGGTGAACTTCATTTTTTAAATGCTCTCGCCGTCGTTACTTTTCGGATAAAGTTCACTCTCTTAATCTTGGCCTACGGCCAGTTAAGGTTTTAGAACTCGTTGAATCCTTCTGGGAATATTGGGACGAAGGCATGTGAAAGATTCTTAAGTTATTGAACGAGGGGCGGGAAAAGATTTAATTTCAAATATAATATACACGAAGACCGCTTTAATCTATCATGATATTTTAATTGAAAAAAATTGATATCTCGAAAAATAATTGCTGCCACAGTGCGATATACTCTGTTCCTTTATCCATCCGTGTATTCGTATTGACTTTTCTTATCTATCAGATAAAATAATCTATTATCTTTAATTATTTGTTTCAGTATACAAATTGCATTAAGTTACTGTACATTTATTAAATTAAAAATCAAGACTGATGTCTCTGTTAAATGATTGGAATGTAAAATAATTGTACGTGAAGCTACACGGTTTTAATCGATCGAGTTTCAGAGATATACGTATGTGAATAAAATTTAAATTGAGGTTATACGTTGAATGGGAATTTTGGATATTATGTAATTGACGAATTAGCTAAACTACACATTGCAGTCTCTATCAAGAAAAAAATGAAAGGATGAGATACGATTTAATAAATGTTTACTCTGTTAATCGTTCTATTTAATCGTTTGAATATGCTCATCCAGTCAGTTAAAAATGTTTATGATACGTCATACATATTGCGCAATGTCTCTGAAAATGTAGGATATTCGTTACGGCTGTAATGCCCAAGAACATCAAGAGGCCAAAGAAGTTACGGACGTCCTACTATTTTTCATACGTCTTGGATTTTATAGTCCAATTTAGTCCCCGATATTATTTGTACGAAACACAGTGACAAATATTACCAAAATAACTAAAACTACTTGCGTCATAAATTTCAATATAATCCTTGTTATATCACGCAACGTTGAAAGTTCGAAATATCGATATTCCTTTTCTGAATAGAATTTTCTTTCACGGCAATGGAGTAGATACGGGACATTGCCTCTTGTATATAATCAATGCCCGCGCCGTGGAGAGGGAGTTGAAATTCAAATTTTCTTTCAGCTTTTACAAATTTGTTGAAAGTGAATATTCTTTATGGGCTGTCCGGTCCGTTTTCCTTCCAGGCTAATATCGTATTCATATCTTTGATGCCACGAGTGCTCCACGGTTCCAAAGGATCAGTGGGTGAATTCGGTGGGGATACAACTTTTTTCCCGTCATCTGATTCTCTTCTCTTTGAAGAGTCAAACATCTCTTTCGGAGACACTCTGAAAGAGTCACGTCAAAGATTAGGCCACGATGAATAAGACTGAGCGATAACTTTACTCTTTACCTGTTTTTCGCCGTTTTGGCTCGTCGCTTGCGATGAGTCTTGCCGCCGTTCGATTTTTCCGTTCTGGTCGATTCGCTAGTCTTGGTAGATTCAGCGGAAGCCATATTCACCGTATCATCCGGTTCATTTTGAAGAATTCGATAACCGGAAATGGTATCGACCGAGGGAGAGGACGAGGAGCTGCCGTCATCTCGACGGAATTGCCTTTTTCCAGAAACGTATCTGCTATTCGCTGATCTAATCCTCCGTAATCTTGCCTCCGTTCCCAACAAAGAGTCATCTGAAATTGATTTCCCTTAAGACCTTTCTAAATACAGTCGCACTTAAGTAACAATTCTTACTGCAAACGTCATTGTCACTAGATTCAACCAGAAGCTGCTTCTTAGGCACGGCTGTCTTCTTCGTCGACGTCAGTATCTTCGTCATGGAAAAACGTTCCAGAAGCTGTACATTGACCGCGCTCTTCAATGGGAATTCACTGAGGTCACGCGCTGATCCGGCCATCTTTAGTAAAGCCTGTTGATCGCAGTTGGAGTTTTCCGACGCTATGACAAGCTCAAGCAAGGGATCGGGTCTGTCCATTTCCTCCGGTGTATTCGCTAGCTCAAGTTCTGTCTTATCCTGACATATCGCGCCGAATATATTTCCTGCCACTGAATAACATAAAAAATAATCATCCTCGGTTCTATACACCACAATTCCATTGCCGTCGATTGCTTTATAAAGCTGACTTGACTGCCAGCATGACTCACGTTCCCGAGCTTTCGTATTGATAGCTTCAGAATCGATAGACTCTAGCGTTTTCTTCTCGCTGAATTCATGGACGATACCAGCCGTATTTCGAACGTGTGATTGAACTTGCGGTTGAGCATGAGGTTGAGACATAGATTGAGGCACAGATTGAGATAGCGCTTGAACCGGAGTCTGTACCGTGAGCGTAGCTTGTCCTTGATTATTCGCCTGAACCTTTCCCTGAACATTCGTTACCTTACACGTTTGATTATTCGTCGTTGGTATTCCTTGCGTCGCTGTACTTAAGTCAAGATCGTGTGCAAGCGCCATTACATCCAGTGCAGCCGTTAAAGCATCGCCAAAGCCTCCAGTAACCGTTGAACCGGCTGCGTCTGGTTCTCCGATATTGGGACTACGAGGAAAACTCGATTTACTTTACGAAGTCACTATGATTCAAAATAAACATAATACTCGATGGAATATTGATATTACCTTACTGGCACTCTAACGGGTGTTGAGAATGATGCACGACCCCACATAATGCATCGTAATTCTTCTCCAGTCAATCCGCGTTTTCTTAGCTCGTTTATCGTCACTTTTCCTACACGCTATAAATACATTATTATCATTTATACAGTCGAGTCATTAATACTGAGTACCTTTAGATTAAATCCTAATAAAACAATATCATGTCCTTGTCTGTATCGGCTTACCGTTAATGATGTAGTTCAAGGGAATTCAATGCATGACTTACTCGCAATTTACAATCTGATATAAGTACTTAACTCTATGTCCCACATGGATAAATATTTAAATAATATATTTCATAAAATTCATAATGATCCCAATACACTCGTTCATTTACTCATATACCGTTATTCTTATTAAAAAAAATGTTGCTCCTCGATTAATTGTCTATCCGTAACACCAGATGATTGTAATTAATCGTGAATTAATTGCATCGTAATCGTTATCAAAATACAATAAAATACATTTAAGGTGCCTTTTCGTGGAGCAATAAAATCGCAGCGACGAGAGGGCACGTGACCTCAGAATCCCATAAGAGCTAATGTATTTCAGGCATTCGAGCGATATTTTGCCTAGATTTTCCCTAGATATTCCCTAATCGCTCGAAGTTGAAAATATCCAGCTTCATATGGACATCACTAGCGATGAGCGATGCAGGAATTGGCACCCTTATACGTAATTCGATATTGATATACGATTCTCGTGGAATTGAACAGCTGAAAGATTTGCACACCTTCCAATTACAAACAGCACCCTTCCGTTGTTTCGCTTTTGTTTTTGATTTACTCTTAATGACCATGACACCGCGTTGCTCCGAGGCTGGATTATTCGGATCGTCTCCCGGACCCAGTTTGATGCTGTACTCTTGCAGATAATTGTGAGCATCTTTCTGCGAAACGGCACGTTCCAATGAAACGACGATCTTGGCCCACTGAAAGATGATAATAGCGATTATCGGAAAAATACCGAAACGGAAGGATGATTACGGGTAGAAAAGTAATAACAAGCAAACAAAAAAGAAACAAAGTCCTTGATTCCGTGAACGCTTTTCAACGGTGCCATACGATCCATGATATTTTATTATAGTTCACGGATCGTGATGCCTGAATTTTTTCAACCGTTAACGCTTTACTTCCGCAGGATTTACCGGCCGGGATTGTTTGCGCTGTTCGAAACATTCTCATGTACTGTGAATACAGAATACGTACTGTATATTACGTATACGTAATACACGTATGCACGCGTACAGAGATCGTAGAATACAGAATCCTTTTGTATTGAAGTAGATCAATAAATTATTTCCGGTACACTTCTGTTTACCGTGGCCATCGGTTAGCGTGATTCAAATGACTCTATAAACATTGACTTCCCAGAGGTTAACGGTAAGTATCATATCATAACGATATAAATACACGGTGTACCCTGCATTTAAGAATAATCGTTAATCCCTGATGACTATCGCGAAAACTTCTAGTATGCCGAAGTAAGCGTGGGTTACCATTGCAAAAGTGAGTGCGACAGTTTCACGTGATAAAGTACGTATAAGGCTTTGCGATATTTAAATACGAGGAACACTGCCTCGGCATACATTAATTACAATTCGCTATAACGCGAATGCTCTGAAATAGGAATCTTTAGGAATACAGTAGAAAAGCACCGAGGAATAATATTCCAGGGAATTACGTGACAGGACAGAAAGCAAGCAAAGACAATTAAAGTTTCAAAGCTTTTCTCGAGTATAATATTGATACTCCTCCTTACGTAAACGTAAACAGAGTCTCGTTACTTAATTATAATTAAACTAATTCTCGTCTAACCTGCTTCATCCATTCCTTTTCACTTTGCTCGATTACATGAGCGTATGTGTTACCCATCATGGCTATCAACATGTTGAGCAGCAATATAGGCACGAGTACCATAAAGATAGCAAAGACCGTTTTACTTAAATTAGGATAAGTCGTGTAGCTCAAGTCGGTATACTGAAAAGACAGAAAAATTAATATCAATTAATCAGTCACCTGGTATGCATACGATACACGACGATAACACTCGGGAACGAGTAATTAAGTTATCGAGAATCCTCAAGTAAGATTATAGTCATGTATTGAGAAATACTCGGAAGTTAATCACGCCTAGACCGGAAGTGCCGATAATATCAATAAAACTAAAACTAAGTACCCCCGTCGTTATTAACAGCTTTATTGCTCGTCTTTATGCTTTTTTTAATGAGCAATGAAGCAGCATCGCCTGGGGGACAAGTGCAATTTTACTGGGATTGAGGCAGGTCGTGCAGACCAGAAGCGAGTTCATATGCGGTAAAAGAACAGTAAAAAAATATATATATCCCACAATGAGCGTAATATCCATGAGATAAGATATATGTATATATATATATATACCGATTCGAAAGTAATCACACAGAAGCATATATAACGGCATTACAAATGTGCAAAAATATTTTCTTTATCTCACGGTCGACAAGCAATATCGAATTACGATTAAAGCTCTCGAGTATATTTATAGCAAACGAGACATCATTATCAAGAGCTAACAGCATTGATAATACCAAAAGGATCAATGCACTGCGCTAATGATATTCGAATATCTCTCGCCTGGCATCGATTGCACATTTGCATATAATTCATATAGACATAGGAACATACGGCACGCAACCAAAACCGTATACGCGCCATCGAAGGTTTACGATTATATTCACGAAGCTCACATTGTAATCGCCAAGGGTGATTTGCAGCAAGGCCATCCAGGTGGACGGATATGAATTGTAGAGGGATGATTTCACCCCGGGAAATCCTTTGTAGAGGAAGTAGAACGACTGCGAGAATCCAAAGAGTACGACCATGTATATGATACCAAAGGTCAGCATGTCTCCGGTTATCATACTATAAACCATTGTGACGAACGGACCAGTCAGACGTACTGCGCTGTGGAGATAAAGGTTTCTCATTATTATTCTCGATATCTACATCATTAGGCTCGCTTTCGAACTAATCGATAGTCGAAGCCATTTGTTTCTAAATCGGTCAAGAAGTGTTATACGATATTACGGTGCATTATCCATTGTCGTAACGAGTTCGCATATGGTTAATACATAATATCCAAGCTATATATAAAACCGAATAAGGTTACGGGAGCATAGAAATTTCATATCGATTCGGGTAATCAGCATTGAGAATAAAAGGTGAAAGAAAGGAATAGTGGAATACTGGCGTCTCTGTATATAGTAAGAAAAAAAAATGGCAAATTCGTATTATACAGATGAATAGTATAAGACAGGTGGTGAATACTATCCACGTATGGAGTGTCGTACGTCACAACCGGCGTCTACGTAATACATCCTGGCCGACTGGTGAAATACGGAAAAATCCGACAGGAGCTCTGGGCGAAATGTAATTCCTTGGAGTTTGCGGAAAAATGGAAATCCTCGTAAGTGCCCAGGCCCTAGTCCCGCTTATATGCATATACAGTTATACAGGCGAATAAGCTCGCGCGTGCTTATACGTTATATACGCGTAAAATAAACGAGAGCGTTACCTCTTCGTTAGATGCGCTCGATTTATCATGAATTAACGGAAATGAGTGGTGTGTAGAGGCATTACACATGTAATACGTTGCTACAGGTCTCCAAAAATATAATCCCTATGATATTCTATACTTATATAGTAAATATATATAAACTTGTAGAAAGGATGTTTTGGGGACACTGCCGATTATGCGGCACTCACAACGGGAAGCTGAAATGT
>JARQST010000621.1:879073-911843 GCA_030142225.1 Pachycephus smyrnensis
TCAAAGTATACAAATGTCCTCAAAGTAGTTAGTATATAACTCAAATTGTCCCCAAAATATCCGATGGATATATTTATCCGTATATGTACGTCAATATATATATATATATTTCGTTTACTTCATCAACAAGATATATATTGCATTTATGCGATTAAAAGAACATGTAGACGTGCACAGGTTAGATGCTTCGTATAGCCTTAGTCTATCTGTACCATAGAATTTTGCGTAATAAGAGAAAAAATGACTCGATTATAAAAGAGGTAACCTGATAAAGGCAAACACGGTACTCATTGTATCTACGTTGCCTAATTTTCCATGCACCAGTGCGAATTGCGCTGCATTCAAAAATTCGAAGTCTTTGGCTAGGGACTTTTCAATGGAGATGTTACGACAGTTACTAGTTATAGTAAAATCTGCCGAAGTTCCATTCTTCCTTGTCGAGAAGAGTATGTAGATATCTACTGCTTGGTTTTGCTTGCAATCAGTTGGTAGGAAAGTCACGCGTGTCACGTTGGTCACGTATGTCGCCTGCGTCACCCGCACGTACCGGACACTCGTATGCAGGTATGGAAGCGAGAGGACATGCTGTAGATAAACTCCTCGGATTGTCTGTTGAAGTTAGGAACTATCGGCAGATGGCTATAGGTATATACTGTATGTAGCTCTGTGTCAAAAGCCCTGGTGATAATATATCTGGTGCGAAAGTGACTCACCCTGCGAAAAACATCAGTAAGAACCAGGAACCAGGTACGGCTACCACGAGAATGGCATCCTCCGCGTGACGATCACCAGCCATTCTACACGGGATGCAGGCCAGTATGAGGATGTTACTGATAAGAAAAATGAACTTTGCTGGCTCGTGACTCTGAAAGGTAATACAATTGACTCGTTATGTCATCTGCTTAAGATTTCTTTTGGCGCTGTGTTTTTATTTGATGAATATGCAGGAGAAAAGTGTCGACGAACTCACTGCTCTTCATTCAAGTTTTAAGCACGTACTACGTGAGTCATACGGCTGCTGAACAGGCATTAGTTTGTACCAGTAATGGTATTTCAGAATGGCTGTTTATTACTTTGAATATGAAAAGGTACGCTCGGAGTCATCCCTTTTTTTAAAAATTTAAAATTACGAGTCTTGTTATAACAATGCTATTTCTCCTTACTAACTTTCGTACGCCGCGAAGCTAATTAGTCGGTGTACCACGAAATTTAATTGTCAGCCGCTTGAGAATCGTTGAAATTCATAAGATCGTTCTCTTTTAAAGGGTGAGGAAAATCCATTTCTAAAGGGCGCTGCGAAGCACCTGCGTAACTTAAATTTGTACGCGTTACCCCTCGTTTATTTTTTTTTCATTCCTGTCCTTCCTTAATAAATCCACGAAAAAAACGTTTGCCCTTCGCCATTCATCCGTACGGAACATTTTGATCTGAATTCGCATGATTCTCTCTTTTTAGTCGGTTTTATAGCCAACGATATACCTTAAGATATTTATTATACCGTAACCGTGGATAGCTTTGATCATTAAGAATGTTATCGTTGACTATCATTAAACTCGAGGGCATTAAGGAGCCTTTTAATTGCTCCTTGGCTCAAGGTGAGTGTCGCAGTTCAAAAAGAACGATCGATACCGATCTATGGCTGTCGCTAATATCACCTCTGAGAAATTGTGTGTAATAGAAGTAAATTTATGCATAAGGAGAAAATAAAGTGTTTTTGTACCAGTTGCTTGAGAAAGGAGATAAGGCCGATGTTAACTACTTCACCACCCAGCTGGACCAGGATATAACCGAGTACACCAAGGACAGTGATGCATTCAGCAATGGTTCGTGCAATTTCCGTGATTTCCTCAGGCCACTTCAGAAGTTCACTATCCATTTCACCCGGTCGCAAGTAAACAGCCAACGATAGGGAAATCAAGTGAAAGACAAGGATGATGAGTCTCTTGAGGAATTGCAGCTGTAACGTATTATAAATCATTCAAGATATAAATAATCTCACGGATGGGGTTTTGGGCGAACATGGAGGAGGGTAATTTAGAAAAATTATACGAGAGGAATGCACCTACTCGTGCAAAAGTTTTCCACTTCTCCTCCAACAATCGCTGAATTATGCCGCCATCCAGCATGTCCAGATGCTCCTCCTTCGTACCGTTCAGGATTATGAACAGCGCCGAGTTCCAGTCTGCCGGTGAGATTTAAAACGCACAAAGGTCACAAGATTGATTCATGAGATGGCGGTGAGTGCGACGGAGGAGCGAGAGAGAGAGGGAGGGGGAGAGAGAGAGAGAGAGGAGGGGGAATCTGAGGTCAACGTTGCGGGAAGGAAACGTAAAGTGGGGAAGTGAAAAAGGTCGTTCCTTTTGTATCGCGTATAAATGCAACCGCTTTGAGGTTTGGCTTTCTTGTCGTTTGGGAAGATCGATTAAAGCTCCTTGCACGCGGAGATTAAATTCGGCTTAAGTGCTCCGACGAAGGGTTCCTTAAAGTCATTAATCCTTAGTCATCCATCAGCTAGAGTTAAGCTACGATTACGACAGTTTAAGTTAGGGGTTACGCGTATTCGATAGTACGTCGAACTTCAGTTTGACTTTGGATCCTTACACCTGATCGGTAGTGTTTGCTAATTGGATTTTCATTGGAATTATACGTACGCTTTATTCTTTTATCGTAATCAAAGAATTTCGAGGTTAATCAGTGGCGGTGAATATCTAAGTACGAAAAGTTTGTATATTACGCTTTTCCATCCTAATGGATGATCTTTCTAGGGATAGGATAGCTACCTGGGATTAAGGGATGGACTCGAAGTCAAGTCTGGAGTTAATCTCGCCTTAAAACGCCACACTGATCTGCCTTCTTGGCTTCAGATCCTTTCAAGACACGACCCGATCTTAGAAGATGACACTATACCGACTACCTCCAGAATCCTTAAATTTTCTTAACTCCTACATTTTATCCCGGACGACTCAAGGACTCCTCGGTATACGAGAATCCCAAAACATTCACCGAATTAAGTTCACCTCGCTGAACAGCAGATGCGGGTTCACTTGCGAACCATTGGCCTAATGAAATCCGGTTGTCAAAAACTTTTCCGAGTTTCCTCTATTTTTTTACCCTCAAGAGCCTAGTGATCGAAATAAAACTTGGCAATAGGTACTTGCAGGCCAACAATAACCCATGTATATACGGAAAAGAAAAAAAGAAGAAAATACTATCAGAATAAATCTGCGGCAGGAGGATTTACTGAAAATTAAAAAAAAAGGATAACGTCAAAGAAGGGGAGTCTGTAGTAAACGGTAATCTAACCCCTCAAGAATAAGTAACGGGGACGTTCGAACGCAGCTAGGATCCCGGAGCGT
Source organism: Pachycephus smyrnensis (assembly GCA_030142225.1). Classification (NCBI taxonomy): domain Eukaryota; kingdom Metazoa; phylum Arthropoda; class Insecta; order Hymenoptera; family Cephidae; genus Pachycephus; species Pachycephus smyrnensis. The sequence continues at coordinate 882,430 of JARQST010000621.1, forward strand.
AATGAAAGTCGTCTGTCGAGGAGTGACGTTGAAAGTTCCTTAAGATCCTCGTCCGAAGAAGACTAACGCAATGAGACGTAATAGCGCCGCTTATTGCTAAAGACAATGGATACCAAGCTTTAAACTTGAATTAAAGAGGAAAGGCACTTTACAAAAGGAAACCATGCAGTTTTAAAATAACCTAAATTTTTCGCTTAGCGATACGAGACGCTCACGCACGCGTGCCGAATATCACGGCAAGACCGAAGAAGGTGGGTAATTCAATTAGTCATTTGACGTACTCGTTCTGCCATCGGGTAGCAGCGTGTCGAGTGCATTAAGTGGATACGCTGAGCAGGTGATATTACTATATCGCCAAAACTCTCGAGCAGATAGTTCCAGCATTTCTCGAAAGACTTCAGCACGTCCCAGCTGGCAAGCGAGAGTCAGCGGAGTGAACCCGGCAGAGTTCGCGATGCCATTCCGGGCCGGAAGTTTTGGATGACGTAGAGCGTAACCGAACATGTCCTGCGCAGGTGAAATTCAATTTCATCAGAGCGTCATGCTCACTGTGAGCGCTCAGATTGTTATACGCGTTGTACCTACCAGCTTGTCGCACACGACAACCATATGTAGGATCATGTTGCCGAAAGAGTCCTGTTCATCGGGATGAGCACCTGAATCAAGTAGTAGATTATAGACGCTCTCATTGGCGCAGCAGGCTGCCCAGGCAAGTGGATACTCTCCTAGATAGGCCAGACCTTCGTAATCTGTGTTACGAGCAGGACGTAGTCGCTGCTGATCTCTCGGTAGAAAGAAACTTCCTGTGGCTCTTTGAGATACTATCGCTCCAGCCTCCACCAGGTCCTGGACCAGTTCGTTATTGTTATAGGCGATTGCTAGGTGAAGAGCGCTGGCTCCAAGGTACTCTTCACCCTCCACCACGTCGATAGCCAACCTTGGAAAACACTTGAGCAATGTACGCGCTATACGCGTATGGATCCGTGTATCGCATATTATCAGTACGTGTAACAGAGTCTCTCCAAGTGAGCCACGATACTGCATCTGCCAGCAAGCCTCGTGATCGCTCCACTGAGCCAGAGGATCGAAGCGCGATAGCGAAGCTTCTATCGGTAACACGACCTGCTCCAGGTCTCGGAATTTCCATCGCAAATATTCCGCCCTGTTAATGATCTGACCCTTGCCGTCGGCATACATCAGAATGCCGAACTGTTCACGAATAACCTTCTCCACCTCGGCCTGCCCGCCGACATTATACGATTCGATAAGCTCTCCTCCTTTCTTGTAATTAGCCAATCGATAGAGTAAACACTGATCCTCGTTGCTCGCTTGACTGATCACACGATCCAGGATCGAACCAGCATTGACCTGGCTACCTCGACCTCGACAGGAGCATATACCACCCATTCAGACATCTCCTTCTAGCTATTCCCGTGCCCTGAAGCCTCCTCGATTATCGTCCATTCACGTCGAACTCAGGCACTCCAATCCACCCGAACCCCTCGGAATCATTGACGACATCCGGTTCGTCATTTCTCATCTATAATCGGCACTCTTCTCCTCGAGACACTTCTGCGATACTTCACTTGGCTACTCCAGATTGCTTTAGACTGCTAGCAGGTGGAACGATTTGTGCTATAGCAACGCGGACTTGCGCAATCTATAAACAGTACCTGGTGCCAGCAGACACCATAGGGTCACTGGGGTGATAGCGATATCGCCTTATCGCCCCTATAGCTCCCTCAAAATTTTATCAAGGAACCTTCGTCCACTTCACTTCCGTATCGTCTTATTCTTAATTACCTATTATAGGCAAATGATTTTTAACTTTGGCACTTTTTCATTTAGAGCAAGGATACCTGGCTCTCTATATCTATAAATGCAAGGTCTCACTGGCAGGTTTAGTTTCCTTATAGGCTCCGTACTCTGCGCATCGAACCTCTAGGTCGGCCTTGCATTTGTATTTGGGTCAAGCTTTGATTCCAGCAGAATTATTTGTAAAAACAATAATGCCAACCGAGCCGTATGAAAGGTAAACCAAAGCGCAAATCGTTATGACCCTTTGTTTCGGACCGCTGATCTTACGTAATACAGGTAATCGACTGTTCCAATTTTCGTATTTCAATACCGTTACGTGAAGCGGATGATCGATCGTAACCATATTAACATGGTAACTTTTAATCGCGTTAACGTGCTAACCCATTTAGCTACATTTCCGCAAGGAACGTACGAGCCACATCGGACGGCTATCCCAAAAGGCAATAAACAGAAACTTCATTGAGAAATTCCTGCCGCACGGAATATTTCACGGCGCTAATACCTCCGTATAGAAAATAGAAATGGTCTACGGTATTTATTTGTTAGCTCGAAAGCTATGGTGAAATATTACTAAAGCCATGTAAATATTCCAGCAGTTACAAATATTGCAGCTGTTGACGCTACTAATTCTAATATCAATAACGTCTAAAAAAATACAAGCGGTAAGAGTGTCAAGTAAGAATAAATAAAATATTTTATGATTTCCAGGAATTGTGCTTTGGGTCAAGAGTCACGTGTTTATTTGATATGCGTTATATTCAGAGTTGAATCTCAAGAACATACACGGAACACTTGTGTAACCGCGCAAGGGTATCAACGTGACATTAATTGTGCGGAAAAGAAAAAGGGGGAGAGAGAAAGAGAGAGAGAGAGAGAGAGAGACACCTCTCCCTTTCATACGAAACTGGTTTTCTTAGAACTTTGCTATCAACAAGATAATTGTGAATCATCGCTATGAGCTAGACGTTTCAGCAACGTTTGCGGAGAGTTAATGAAAAAAAAATTTACAGAAATGCTAATTTTACATTTTTACAATTTCAATTGTAACGTGAGCTACAGTCATGAATTCCTATAGAATTCACTGTAATATGATTCGTAAGCCGTTAATGAGGCGTTATTCACATGTGCATCAGCATATAGGAAATAATTCGAGAAAACTATAAAATGACCTTTGTATTCATGAATACGCATGTTACGATTCTGTCCCGCTAGCTACGGAACAACTACACGTGATATATGTATGTTTTCATAAAAACATATCAGTATGTTTTCATAAACGTATCCTATGACTAGTAGTCAGGTCGAAAGGCGCCTTTTTTTTAAATACCGATCTTTACCTCGGTAGAGCTCTAACTGCTTTGACGTAGATCGTCGCATCGAATACTATCCATGAGGGCCAATTGTGGTATAAACAAAAATAATAATACAGGTTGTGAACATGCGTGACATACAGTGCGGGTCCACCATTTCCATGAAGCGATATATACATTATAATTATTTTGCATGATCAACGCAATATTAAAAAAAAAGAAAAAAATCGTATTTTTAAAATCAAGTTTTTCTCATTAAATCGTACGAGAATCTAGAGCCGTGCAGCTTTTGGGACCCGTTAACTTTGATAAATTTTTAATCGGGACCCGGTAGAAAAGTTTCGAAGAACGTTCCGTACGTGGCGTGGGAAATAAAAAAAGGAAATAAAAGAATGGGAGGAAAAGGATATGAGAGAAGAGACTGAAGTTTACTTGGATTACTGGCGCTCTCTTCTCGAGGAAGTTTTCTTGGAAAAAAGTTTTTCACGAATAACTGCTTCGCTGCTATCGAAAATCCCTGAAACCTGCCCTTAAGCCGCAATGGATTCCTCGACTACACTCCTTTCGTGAATATGATACTTGAATCTTGGTATTTCAACGATTACATAAATATGATCGTTATTCTCTCATGCCTGGCATGATTCCATGTTCTATTGTTGTTTCAGCTATTTTATCAAGTTCAATGTACTTGTATTCGTGCCATATTAATTATTATCGACATCACTGCTGGAATAATATAGAATTATTCGATACAGATGCACCTACTGAAGTTGGCTCTATCATAGAAAACAAATTGATTGTAATTATTTAACTTGAGTAACTCTGTGGATAGCATATACGTTCTTTATCTTGTAAACAAGCGATACAACGTATAATTTGAAAATCAGTGTGTAACGTATTGAGTAGTTATACGTATAAAAACTATATTTGTATCTTAATAACATACTTGATTCTAAATACATAATTCGAATGGCAATAATCGTTAGAGAAATAATTTAGCATTTGCCTTTAACTATTATTAAACTCTTCCATTTGGTAAAACGTATTGAGTAGAGAGAATATGTATGTCATTCGTGTCTAGAATATACGAGAAAAAGAAACGAATGTTAAGAACTACTGAAATATTCCAGCAGATATGTACATAATGTCCGCGTGACTGAATCAGCATTTGCGTCGTATGTTTAAAACTAGTCTTTCTCTCTTCTCTCTTCCTATATAATAATATGGTGTATAACGTTAATATTCAATTATTGAGTATCTTGTTTAGAACATTCCAATATTTAAAATCTTGTATTACGCATTCAATTTATTTATAGTATTGCTTTGGACTTTTTCCAGAAGATTTTACATTTTTTTTGTATCGCCCGATTATTCGCAGCTTATTCATATGTCGAAAAGTCATGGAAACAATAGGAGTTGAAGTAAGTCAGATACATGTAAATGTGCGCATTTTTTTCCTGTAGACTGATCAAATACGTGTGTGCCGGTTTGAATGAGCTGGATGAGTTATATGTGCATACATGAAATACCTTGATTAAACAATTCGCTTAAAATGCATCGGTGCATATGCAACATGAGTACCAAGAAATGGATAAAAATCATAACGTTATGATCACGTTATTTTTTTCGTGGAAGCGTCGCGGAAATAAATAAATCTTTCCATTGATAAAAGATGTGTAACGACCTTACATTGTTTAGCGTATAGAATTTCGCTTCGTTAGCGTATTTATCAGAGGAGCTTTGGTGCGCGTTTCTACGAATGTGTATCGCAGATTTTAGAATTCCTGAAAAAAAGCCAAGTCGATAAGCATTTCCCAGAAACAAGGAAATTTGCCTTTACTTTGACGACTATGATAATGACGGAGTTGAATGAAAAGAAAAACATAATGAATCGTGACTGCTTTTTGAAAGATCTGTACTTTACCGCAAGGTTCTATCGTCATTTGTAATTTGATAAGATTCAAAAGACCTTGCAAATCGAAAGATTGAACGACTGAGAAGAATCTGGAAAGTTTTCATGCGCAGTAGTCAATTTTCTGTCGTGACACGCACACACATACATACCATATGGCAGGAAGAAGAACAAAGGCTCGATTAGCACCCTAATTGAATAGCCACAATGTAATTTTTGGCAGGATGTAATATCACAGGCTGACAACACTGTGACTAATGGAATTGCCGAGTAATTGTCAAAAGTTTCTTGAAATTTTCTTGAGGCGTTAATTATTTTGCTATATCATATAAATTAGACTAACGTAAATCTATTAATCGCTAGAATGTTGATCTTATAAACACTGTTTTACATCAACAATGTATAAATGTCATTAGCAATGCCTTTCTTTCTCAGTTTAATGATTATACCTTTTTTTCCAATGCAAAAAGCTATTATGACGTAACAACTGTTATCAATAATAAGTCATGTTTATTGTGTAGTAGGCATCATACAGCATCCATCCCTATATCGGATTTGGACAATACAGACCGTTATAGAATTCAATTGTAACGATTCGACAATCAATAAAACATGAGAGAACCTTTTTCAGGTTTGTTCTGCCTTCGTTTGTATATTAATTCAAATTAATTGACAACTCCAGCTAATCGCTCGATTCTCTCTGTTCCACATACACGTGTTTTCAATGTGGGATATTTTTGTCATTGGAGAACCGTCACTCTTTTACTCCACTGAATCAGCTTTCTTTTTTACTCATCAACTACTAAAGTGGCGAGCAGTAGAACTTTCTGGAAGTGGCAGAGCATACCAAGCAACGAATACGATTTTAATGAGATAATTGAACATGACTCAAGAATGAATCGCTACTACAAAAATAAACCATACTGTTTGCAATGATTCGTTCTAGGTACTGCTGCAAGATAGAACATTGTGAAAGCACCCTTATCTTCAATCGTACTATAGGATGTACCAGTGAACTAGTCAGACAGCCGTAAAATCAGGGTAAACCGCGTTCTCGACACAATCACGTCGGTAAATCAGAAAGCTCAACAATCAAGAAAATGTGTGAAGATTGAGCTATTAAAAAAGACAAGGTCGAATATTTCAGAACATGCCAGAATGTCCTGTTGATTTAGCGCGTTCTTCGTCGCTGGAAATGAATCGAAGCACAACGTATTACATACGTGGCAGCTAAATAGATTCTATATAGTTCGTATCGGACATTTGTATGCGACGTCATTTAGTCGCTGTCGATAGTACAAGCGTGAGTGTGAACGCGCGTGACGTATCAGAACGGTGAATCCTGATTGGTCGGGAGCCGGCCGGCCAATCACATACATATATCGCCCGAGGCAACTTCAGCTACAGAGCATTACCGTGTTTTCAGTGAGCCAGTTCAGTGAGTGACCTTGATCAACGCTCGTGCTTCCTTTGCGTTACTCGATCCTTAGTACGAAACAAGTCTTTGCAAAAGTGAGCAGCAACAATGAAGAGCGCTTTCCGCGTTTTCCTATTTGCGGCCGTTCTAGTCGCGATTGCGCACTCCTATCCAGGTATGTACATTTCGTATTGGATGAAGTACGCGTGCGTTTACCTTTTGTTATTCGACAAGCTACGGACTTTTTAGACAAATTTTTAGTAATACCTCTGCTTAAACAATATTGATCATTTGACATATCACTTATATTTCCCTACGGTATTGCGTTGTCATTTGTTGTTGATAGATTGCATGTTTTTAATTTTACTAGAATTATTCGAATGCTTAGTACTTCGACAGATTACCGCACTATCTGCCGAAATGGCTGATGGGAAATTTTGAATTGGAATCCCTGCAAAGAGAATTGAGGGCAGATCTTTCTGTTATCGTACTGCGGGGGCCATTTTCCCTGTCATTTTTATTACCGGCACCATTTAAGTCGTTAAGTACCCTCGGATATTGTTTAGCCTGCGGCGCACGAACAGGTTCACAATCGAAAGGCCTGAGCCGTTGGTAAAAATGGTCGAAACCTTTCTGAGCATATCTCAGTCCCTTATATGAAATATTTGACGCGTTGGCGATTCCGAATGTTTCAGAGTACCAGAACGCGACCACCATTCTTATCGAATTATCAAAGTACCAAGATGATATGAAATTTACTTAAAAAACCAAGCGCAGGATCAAAACATTTTATACCAACCGTTAGCCACGTTCGAGATATTGCATTTTCTTTACCTTTTTTCTCCACTTCATTGTTTTCCATACAAATTTACGTGATTAGCACAAACTCACGGGATACCGTAAACTCCGTCCTTATCGTAACCACAGTTATATTTGCCCGCCGACAACTAAAGTTAAGCAATGCGATCGTATGCACCGTTATCAAACTTGCCGAATTCATTTGATAGATAGGCAACTATGGAAATAGGCAATTTGGCTCACTGCCTTTGATTTTCGCTAGAGATGTATAAATCGAGAACATTCGGCCCGTTTGATGTTGCAGACATAACATTAACAACAACAAATACATATGTATATCTCTCCAGTATTTATACCACTAAAACGTAAATCCGCGCAACTAATTCTTAATCCGCTTTTTGTAAATTCTAGTTTATTTACAGCTACACTATCGGTAGTATACAGACAGGATTTTCCAGTCCGTTCGTAGTAGAATAATTCGGAAACAAATTGTTTGTTTTCTAGTATAATAACCTTACACTTAGTACTGCAGCAATGCATACGTACTTGCATGGGTTACACACAGCTTTTATGTACATCTATCGATTGTGCGTGTGTAGGCGTCTATTGTATATATATAGTATAGCATACTGTGTATATTCCAAGATCCGTATTGCCAACGTGTATATAGATAGCATTTTCCTGCCGGGGTCGGCTTTAACGTGACGTAACATTAGGCTGCCTTGACTAGCAGCAGCGGCGGTAGAATAAAACGGGCATTAGTATGCCAGATATTATGTTCGCTCCCTAGACTTATTTAAATATAAGGCTTTGTTTGACATTAGTCAAAGAACTGTTCCGAATTCGATTAAAATCCTCGTGACACGAATTACGCGTCTTCCTATCATCGCGCACAGTTTGCGACACTCACGAATTGAAATTATACAAACACGACTAGTGTGCTATAATGATATTCCTCGAAAGAAAGTGTCAGTTGATATTTGCATTAGTGTCTAGCATACTAAAAACACATATGGCTCAATGGAGCCTTCAGTTTTGCCTATTAAAATGACATTAAAAATGAAAGATCTATTTGAAAATTGCCAAGCGAGTCTGTCAGTTATTATTGGACCGTATCTTAAATAAGAGATGAATGCTTCAGATTACCATCAGGAGCACTGAAAAATATAGAGACTTATACGTGCATCCATATGTTGTTTATTCAGGAAGGCTGAACAGCTTTGTGGAAGGATGATACCGTTTGTACGGTCGTTGCATATTTATTGTTACCTACCATATCACCGTATGAGTTATGTTACTTGCAGTAACAGTAGTAAAAATCTTTCGAACCCATGGTTGGAGTGAAAGGAGCTAAAAAAATAACTTCTTATTATTGCAAAATGGCCGAGAAACGGAATCACGGATAATACCACCACTCATGCTTTTACGTGATAGACGTTGATCAGTTTGTCTTTAATGAACGTCCGCGCTAGAAATATTATAATAAAAGGTTTTAAAATCAACTCTCTCACATATGTCTGTATGTCACTGACAAGGCTGCTACATTAATTTCACAAAAAACGCAGTAACCATGTAGCTGGAAATGCACTGGAACGTTTTATGGAAATCTCGAAAAAAAGTAATAATCTTCTCTCGAATCAGCAGTATTCCAACTAAGCGCTTGTCATTAAAAAAAAAATATTCGAACGCCTCCATACGCAATGATTACATTCACTACACACGAAAAGACCTATCTAGCCGTGTTCCGTATAACCTTCTGAATATAAAAGAAAAAAAATAACTTCTTACTCAAATATCCTGCGTTGGTCATACTATCCGCAAATAATTTAGCCACAGTATCGAATAGAATAAAGACGTCACAGTATAAAGTCGCGTAAAGGGAGAAATGCAGTGCTGGTCGCGTAGAATATAAAGTTCTTAAGGCGGAGCCAAGTCTCTCATGAAAACTCTCGGTAGGTCTCTCGTGAGACAATCCAATTATGGTCGCCCGAAGCCATAAACTTCGAACCAGCGACGGCGACTCATTCGTTATTCCTACAGCATTTGCAAACAATCTCTAACGTATTGTAAACTAGCCATAACTTAATATCGTACTTACACGGAGACCGTTCGGATTTCCCATGAAACAATCGGTTGACTGTTATTGGATCGTTGTTACTTGATGACTTGTCTATATCTATATATCTACGTATATAAGATTATTAAGAGTATATATGCGAATATATAATATGTATATATATACACCTCGGATCGCACTCATGCGCATTTATGCGAAGCCAACAAGCATATTCGGATGCACAAGTACTTCCTCATCAAGCAGACATTAATGTGATGCAACGTTGTCAACATGGAGAATTCGATGTGAGGTATGAAGCTCCTCTACGTTTCCTGGAAAAAAAGTGACATCAACCGGGAAAAAGAAATTCTATCCTCGGATTAACAGGTGATTATTAGATATTCTTTCAGTGATTTGCATGTACTGCGCCAGAAAAAGAGGAAGCATCTACGATGACTAAATAGAAGTTGGACTGAACTTAATAATGGAAACTCAGTTAAAAACAGTATATCAAGAAGTTCGTTAGGTACGCCGAGACGAATGGCGGTAAATACGAAATGGCAGATCCGACGGCTAGTTATTTCCATCTTGGAAACTTACTAGATACTCTGATTAGTTATGGCGAGGTTACATATACATAGTATAGTATTTTTAAGAGGGATGTGGTATGATGAGATGAAGACGGTGTACCGTAGGGTAGATTTAGATGTTTACCTAGCTAGTTACCATTATTACGGACACTGTAAATGCGTGCATAGCTTTCTGGATATATATATATATTCTGTAGTACATAAGGATATATGTATAGTAAATAATAAGGAGTGAGTCGTACGAAATCTAAAGAAATGTATACGGCTGTACCGGTTACGAAGCGAGGCATGCTGGTCTCGAATGTCTGAAAGATACGATCGGTTTGCTTACGACAGTTTTAAACACGTCGGCAAAATACGTGTAAGCGATTTCACGGAAGGCTAATGTGTTTTCTGGCATGAGAACAAATTCACGTTGAAAATGCAATAGGTAGAATCGATGAGAAGGAATATATGATAATTTTATTTTTTATTTTCCTAGCATACACGAACCAGGGTATCTCTGTGGTGAGCATTTCACTGATATATATATACACACACATATGTATATATGTATATAAATTTGTATATGATCCGTTCTCTAACTATAATTTAAATGGTTTATAATTCGTCATGGACCAACATACTTACACAAGATGCAATATGCATGAAGCCTCCTCCTGTGCATATGTACATATATATCATTGCCTCAACTATCCCACATATTCAAATAGCAACGAGTCACGTAGGGAATGCGGTCTACGCGCGTCACAGTATTCAAGTGCAAGTACTTCACCTCGGTGCTATTACGTCCTGATATCAGGTACATGATAATACTCCAGTCGAAAATCATTTCATAATATCTAAAGCCCAAAGAAGTTGCAATTTTCCAGTGTCCCTTATATTTAATCTATCCCCTGTTCCTTATACGCGCTTATGCCGATACTCAATGCAGGCATATTGCATACAATCTTCATAAAATGCGAATGCATAGGGAAATAGTTGATTGTAATGTTTAGACTTTGCAATGTTATTTATAGTGCGTAGAGAGAATATTTTATTCGCATGATAATATTATTAATTAGTATTATACAGCGTTGGGTCGTAATGAATTTTCACGACGTTGATCAGTTAAGCTTCACGTCCTTTTTCATAAGGTCCCTCCTCAATGAAATAACGTGAACGCATCCGGTGTCCGTCTTGATCTTTGTATATGCGAAGGGAGGAGGTGGAGAAGGTCGATCCGCGATATTGCGAAGCGCTATAAGCGGATGTTAATTCGCCATTGGCATGTCGAATCAGAGTAGCGTAATTTCAACGAGTTGACGAACACTTTTGAATAAAGTTAAACCGCTAAACGAGTTAATGACAGATTCGTAATCACGTAAATATTTTCAAGCACGATTCGGGCGCAGCCGTTGTCTTTGCGCACAATATCCGCTTAAAATCCGTTACTACGTTAAATCAGCATTGAATTTAATTAGGATCCTATATCGAATCGACAAATCTACGCGTGTACAGATACACTGTAACCCAATTACAAGGAACGTCAGATTTCCGTGTCGAGAAGTACATGCTCTCGCTGTATCGGGTAAAGTGAGTTAGACGAAACCAATAGAGAAAATTGGACTCTAGAACGGTTAAGCAACCGTACGGAATGGACTTTCAAAAGGAAGGCAGATCCCGAGGAAGATTAAAGGGTGGAGACACGTTCAAACCTGGAAAGGATATCTCGTCGCAATTCTATACTACCTCAGCGTGTACGAGATGCTGAGAGAGAGAAAAGGAAGGAGGGGAGGAAGAAAGGAAAGATGAGAGGGAAGAAAGGGGGAAAGAAAGAATGAAAGCCCGAGAGCGACGGAAACAAGAATATAGAGAAAAAAAAAGAAAAACGAGGCGGGTAAATTCGATGGATAATCCTTCAACAGTTGCTTGTGCGCACATTTCGTTAAATAAAAGGCGCACCTGCACAAGAAATGAATAGCAATAGCGGCGAGTAGCCAGCACTACGGTCAATGGCACTCTACCCGGCTGCACGAGAGGCATTTCCTTTTTCGAACGTATCGAATTAAACGCGCTAATGACTGGCGAAGGAGTGAATAAATGCAATGAGGTCAAATTTCCCGCAGAACGATTCATCAGCGAAGTAAATTGCGCGCGTTCATCGGAGACGCGTTTCGGTTATAGAGGTAGTGGATGAAGAATGCAAGTGAATAACATAAAAAAAATGAAGTAAAATTACGAAAAAAAAATGAAGTAAAATTACGAAAAAAAAATATGGAAAATGAGTGGGTTCCGCTTTATTTTTCTACTGGGTTTTCCTACTGTTTTTCATTTTTCGTTCGTTCTCTTTTTCTTTCTGGTTCTCAAGACAACAAAGGCCACTCGCCAGAACGGTTCTTTGGCGAGAATCTTGAGCGTTGCATAGCGTGGCGGGAAATTGAAGTGAATTGAAGCAAATTGACTCCTACGCTTTGCAACGTCGTCAATTCGAATTGACAACGCTTCACGCAAATTGGATAATCGCCAGGAACGGTAGCGCCCGAGTGTTCCCGAGATGATCGTTGCGCGCGAGTATAGCGAAGTCGATTTTCCTCGTTTCTGCATTATGCACCCTTTCCCTTGTCTCTTACCTCGACAGACGCCCCCCCCCCTCCCTTCCAACGCCCTTCGGCAACCCCTTCTCTATGTTCCTGGCTCTTGCACATGCACCCACTCTCTTAAACGTCCTATCGATCGCGCGCGATAACAATGCCCCGAGACTGCGATATTTCGCCAGGCTCGAGGTGCTACGGCCCTACACGTGAATTTCTTTTTAATCCTTTCTCGGCGTTATCGATTCCCTGCCACCTTTACGTAATTGTGTCGACTTTCGTACACGTTCCATTCGCACCTGATATCTGCTTAATCCACACGTATTTTTTTTGTTACTTCTTTCGTTAAAGTACTCCTAGCCCAATCTATCCCCCTCGACAATCAATCCTTGTAGCATTTCCACGAATTACTACGCCTGTCCGTTCCTTGCTTTGGTACTATTTCTCTTTTCTCATTCTTTTCTTGTCCCTTTCAGGTGCACCTCGTGACTCCTCTGACTCGTCCGAGGAAGGCCAGAGGAACGAAGGAGGAGTGGATACCGTACTGGTACTACCTGGCAAGAAGAACCTGTTCTCCGACTCTCTTTTCCAAGACCCCGATCTAGACGATGACAGCCTGGAGGGTTTCCTGGCTCCGGGATACTACAGACCGTTCAGCGTCAATCCGTTCAATGGATTCTTGACCGGCATGCAAAGTACGTCCTAACCGTTTGCACGTATTTCCATTCCATGGGAATTGCGGAACGCGATTTCCGGTCTTGGCTCGGTTCGTCGATCACAGAAAGGAATTCTGAGACTCCTTCATCTAGGGATAAGGGATACCATAGCATTACGGAAAATGTCCGACTCTATTACACACGCTCCTTTGCTGTTTCTCTTATTGTTAGTCGTGCGGTATACGTCGGGGATAGAATCTAATGGAAGAGGCAGTCGAGTCTGTGCCAGGTGACTCTCGACATTTGCATCAAGGATGCTCTCTTGGGTGCCGCATGAGAAACGCTTTTCAGTATCTCACTGATATATTTCTCACAGTGGTTTTCGGCAAAGGGATTCCTCTGTGCCTTGGCGGAATGTAACACAGGGATTTTATACAGTGAGTAAAAGAAGTATTTGCACACTCCGATTTATTTCATTTTTTTTTGCGATGGAAAAAAGAATTTTTGTTTCTACAAAGTAATTGCAAAAAAGCAGGATGTGCAAATACTTTTTTATTAATTCACTCTATATATTCTCTAGTGAAAATCTATTTGCCAATGTAAAAGCGATTTTTTTCATTCGCCTTATGTTGTTCATGACATTTGTATCCGTTGATTTGGCATTTGCTTATGGTTACGCAATCGATACGACTTCTCAAGAATTCCTAATAGGTGGGGATATATCAACGCCGATATTGTAGAAATAGAAATTAAGGTAGAGCCAGATAAAAATTCATGTATTAATAGTGCGGATGCGTATTCCATGGGTTTTGCGAGTTCAACAGGAAAAGCTTGTGGTCGCGCTTCGCGTTTCTTAGCTTTGGAACGATCTCTGGAGTACGCTCGCCACTGGCGGCTATGAAAGTAAGCAGAATTATTTACAAAGGACAGGATGCAGGTCAGCGACAAGGTCGACTCACAACAAAGATAAGCCGACGTCACTTTCACCGCCAAAAGACTCGACGCGCGATGTAGTTTCGAGCGGCGTAATGAAAAGAGGAAAAAAAGAAATATAAAAATAAAGTCGCATGAACTATACCATTTTATTCGTTACGTTGTCTGTGGGTTCGGTGAGCGGGACAGTAATTTCATGTAATTACGAATCGGCCGGTTCGACCAGCCGTTGGAAAAATCGGTGTCACGCAAGGGTCATCCATTCCCTCCTCGTAATTATTCTCGTTGCTCTTGTTATTCTCGCTTACCTCTCGTTACCTTTGTGAGAGAATATATACCGTATTTTGCAATACAAAATTATTATCCAAATAGAGGCATATCCGCGTGATGGTTATCAAATCGATGACGAAATTTCACAAGAGAGCATTGCGATGATAAAAATGAAGTTAAAGGTGGGCAAAATTTTTTCCGTAAACGTCACTAGCAGTTAGAATGAATCATCCGCTTCAAAAAATCATTGCAATGAATGTTTATTGGTTGGGGTTTTCTTAATGCGAAGAGTACCAAATGAAAATGAGACACGCGTCTTCGCGATTGAATTTTACGTCGTAGTAATTGCGGAACCCGCGGTATTTTACGATGCAGGACCCGCATTGGTCGTTATAAAATATTCCGAATTTATCAATTCTGATACGTGCATGCTCACGCCATGTCTACGCGGGTACGTGCTACGTACGTACATATGTACAATAGGTTGATACGTAGTCTGAAAACATTTATTTTAGGAGAATCGATTAGCAAATTGTATACTTCGGTTTGAATCGCGTGGGTTATATATGTATATATATATATATATATATATATATAATAGTAAGACCCCTAAGAAAGATTGGCTGTTTGTAAACGACAAATCATCCACGGGATCTTATTCGCATTTCGTATTACGTAAAGGCCTTACGCGGCAGACACTCTTGCATCGATGCAAATATCCAACAAGTATTTGGATAATTCTGTGAAGTCTCGCTCACCTGCAGAATCAGGTCAGGATATCAGAATCGAGCGTCAGTTTTTTCTCGCTGTAGTTACACGTAACGCTCTGCGTTAATTCTTCACCGGGATCTCATTCGTTCTTTTTTTTCTCACGCCAAGCACTAGCACCTCTGCTACTGTCAATTCTGATCTAGGATATCGATTAACCGAGAGCCAGGGAATATTCGATTTCCGTATCATCCCCGAGCGAATCGCCCTGACGAATCCCGTTAATAAAATTTCCAGTTGGAAAGCGCGCGAAACGAGGAAACAAAATTTTATCAGCGAACAGAGAAAATGCTACTACGGGCTGCTCTTTGCCAATCAACGGTATTCTCAATTAGGACTTTATTACCTTTTTCCACAGGTGTCATGAACAGAATGAAGGAACAGATGGCCAGCGTATTGTCTCGTATTCCTACGGATGGTCTTGTTTCACCCTGGGGCAAAATTCCTGAGGGAGCAAACACAACATCTACTAGCAAGGTATTCTATCCTGTGCTTAGCGACAATTATTTTATACTGCTAAATATATTCTTATGCTTTGTCACTGTATAACTTTTGATTTTCTTTTATAGGTTGTAGACGGTCACGTGATCACCATAAACGAAACGACTTACTCGAGTGGCGACGACAGTCATGGTGCTGTTTTCCGAGTACGTATAATCGACGTGAAACCTCAGAACGATACATTGGAGACGGTTGGAGTCGAGGTAGGACCGGAATTAACAACAACGACGGCATCTTCGGATACTACTACTACTGAGGGTTCGACTACTACTGAGGGTTCGACTACTACGGAGGGTTCGACTACTACGGAGGGTTCGACTACTACGGAGGGTTCGACTACTACCGAGGGTTCGACTACTACCGCGGGTTCGAGTACTACCGCGGGTTCGAGTACTACCGAGGGTTCGAGTACTACCGAGGGTTCGAGTACTACCGAGGGTTCGAGTACTACCGAGGGTTCGACTACTACCGAAGGTTCGACTACTACCGAGGGTTCGACTACTACCGAGGGTTCGACTACTACCGAGGGTTCGACCACCACCAGAGTGACGGAGAGCACAATACCAGAGAGAAGTGTCGAAACCCTCGAAGATCTTTCAGACAATGAAATTCCAAAAGCTCAGGTTGACACTTTATTCGCTTAAAAATAAAGCGTGACGAAATTTTACATAGACGCGACAATCACGTCACTCATATGTTTATTTTTTTATTCACGTCGTTCTAGTGATAATAAATTCTTCGTTGAGACAATGGTTTTAGATATGACGACACATTGAGAACTCTTGCACGTTCTCATGCAAGTGCGAGGAATGGGTCTGAAGAAGTATGTGTTATTATGTAACGTAATATTACGAGTTGTAAAGGAATACCTCCTAGATTGTATTATCTGCTTACTTCGGTGACAATAGCGTTTTTAAAGAAAACGTGAGATTTCTACTATTTATGGGGAAATGCTTAAATGGATGTTAGTCTGTTCTTTGTTGTCTATTGTTTTTCCTCGTCCTTTTCTCGCTTTTCTCATATGTGCACGGTATTTCTGTACTTTGTATGAATAAAGATGTACGTATGGTGGGGGAAGGTGAGGTAAGACGGGCCCAGTGGGGCAAGATGATGGGTAATCACCCGTCAGATTAGTGGAAGGTGTGGGGGGGGGGGGGGAAATCATGCTATATTTTTGAAATTGCTCTGACGGCATTATTTTCTCAAGAGGCACGTCTTAACCCCACTTTCCCTTACTCGGTCGTGATATTGATACGTATTATTTATACGAATTAAGATTTGTTTTACACACTTTGTCACGATTCTCACGAGAATAAATAGCGCAAATCCCAACAAGACTCGCAAGTTTTTTTCGGCTTTAAAAACTTTCAGGAATAATATGACTGTGCAGAAGTTCCTTTTCCAGATGAATGTTACAAAGCGTTTTAAGAACGCCAACGCCCGCTGAACACAATCACCCTACGTTCAATCGCTTTATGGTATTCGACTTTGATCACTGCATCGTTCTGTGAAACTTATCATGTCCACTGACCTAATAGTCGTTCGTTAATCACTTCACGGCATTTGGCTTTGATCTCAGTCTAACCATGACATGACTATATATGAATCTAAAAGGCCCTTAATAGAGGAATCTAGAACGTAGCACTCGAGCTTCCTCACATTAATGTATTTAACGTTCTCCTACTGCCATCGTACTACGGTCCATGTTGAAAGCTGTGCCCTTATAGTGGGTGCATCATTATTATTATTAGTATTACCTTTGGTAAGTGGGAACAAGTATGCTTATACTTCTATCATGTTTTGTTACTTTATATTGTAAGAATCATATTGATCCAAATAGCTTATCTTGAGTTGCTGGTCAGTAAATAAATTAAGGACGTCTGGAAATTTACATGACATTTCTAGACGTTTATTATGTAATGATTCAGAGTACTAATAAGTGTAGTGGGATTATTGATATTATCCGGGAATTATTAGTAATCGTCATATGAAAAGGAAGCTTAAAATTAGAAGAGAATGTACAGTGCTTTTATATAACTGTCTGGGTTAATAATACAGCTGAGAATGACTATCGTATGAAGAGAAATCGTTAATTAAATGGTTAAACCAACGCGCGCGGTAATGGATTACGGTACTTTTAATGCTCTTAATAAATAAACTTGCTGCATAATTCTGCTGAAACGCTTAATTATTATTGACAGTGATACATGTTATCATTTGATATGAAATCGTATACTGTACAAATCATAGCTCGATCAGTTTGTTTAGAAATTTGCCTGATTTTAAAGTCCACAAAAGACAAATTACGTAATAAATACAGTAACGGTTATTTTGATTCTGTTATTCAATGAAATATCATACTTCAAACGATATAAGCTCATTAAATGCAATGAATCTAATTCGTTTCAGAATGTAACCACTAGTGAATTTTCATTCGCAAATCAACTACTCCATCTCAAAATCATACAATCTATATAGTATATATTTCTAATCTGAGTAACATGTATCTAATCATTTCTTTTGATATTCAGTGAAATCCAGTGCGTGAGAAATGACAGATTAATATTTTTTTTTAATATTTCTGTTTTTGTTATTGATATGAGTAAATGGTTTTAATGGTTTCTTATGTAATATTCATTATTAATTGCATCATAGTAACTATTTCTCGTAGTAATATATACGTATAAATTTTACAAAGGGTAGTTTTCAGGACTTTTTGTCATGAATATTGGTAGTCACGAGGACACTTGTAGTTTGTCAGGACGGTCCTGACAAGATTTTGATATATAAGGTGTATTGCAAGGACCATAAAGGGACTCTCACACCAAATTTTCCAAAATTTTTCCAATACTAAACACCAGGAACTGTGATGGGCTTAGAAATGGTTAGGTTAGGTTAGGTTAGAATTCCAATGTTAGATGCCCCAAGGTTTAGTTTTTTTTTAATCATTTCAGCTTGCCGTTGTGAGCGCCGCATAATCGGCAGTGTCCTCATAACTACCCCTTCTTTCAGCATCGCGGCATTTTTGTAGAACATAACCTCTGCGAATACAGAGATTTTACTGCATACTTTGATTCACTTTCACACTTGAATTTGAAAGTACGATCACAAGGATCGCAAGCGATCCATCGATCACTCTCGCGTAACCAGATCTAGTAACTTTTCTCTACAAGGGTGGACGTCCCTGCTACCTGCTGTCGAGTTGTCGTGTTGTATAAGAATTGGAGTAGCGAACTGTCATGTGGATGTGGTGTTCACAATCTGTTTAATAATTAATTAAAACATTTAAATCAATTAGTAGTTACATAAGTCCGTTAAAACGTAATAACTAGTGACTAAGCTGACAATGCAATGCCCGCACGTAGACGACGCGTCGGTTTTGATTTAGACCACGATTCCACGTATCCAACCTCAAACAGTGCTTTCCAAAGTGGTGACTACGTAAGGAATAATTACAATGATGGCAATGCAGCTGCACAGATAGATTATTCTGGGAAGCAACAGGAAACATTGCCAGTAATAATGACGTCGCGCGACAGGACCGTCGAATTTGCCAATGCCATTAGGACGATGCAAGGCAGGACAGTGGCACGAGCTGCTGTCATGCGAAATCCTCGCCAGGCACGGCACATACAAAGTTACTCAAATTTTATGATGATTGCTAGGAACATCGGCAAGAATATAGCCAGCACTTATACCAAGTTGGAAAAACTTGCACTGTGTAAGATCATGTAAAATTGGGAATTATGAATGTGGTTCTTTGTATGTCTGGTTGTATTGTTCATACAAGGAAAAGAAATACTTTATCGTTGTTCCATTTTCTGTTCGAGCTTGCTTTTATATTATCTGTACGTACCATGCTATTTTAATTGGAGAATTTGGCAATCGATAAAGTACTTTTAAGGAAGTAATGGAAATTGTTACTCGTGTTTAAAATCCAAAATTTCATTTAAATGTTTTAGTGGCAAAAAAGAAATCAATATTTAATGACAGACAAGTGGAGATTGAAGAATTAACAAATATTATAAAAAGAGACTTAAGTAGCTTGAATCAGCAAATAGCCAAACTTCAGGAATTAGGAAGGCAACAGAGGGAAGGTTTTGGTTCGTCACGTGGTCACCACATTGCATCGCATTCCTCATCCGTAGTTGTAGCCCTGCAATCAAAGCTTGCGAATATGTCGAATCATTTTAAGAGCGTGTTGGAAGTACGTTCTGAGGTGAGTTTTTATATCACATGTGCATATGTTAAGTCTTAATATATTATAAATTGTATGCAACCCTAATTACCAATAAATTAATTGCAGAACATGAGAGAAGAGCAAAATCGGAGAGAACAATTTACACAAGGACATGTATCTGCATCGTTACCACCTAGCGCAGTTTCTGGTAAACAGGGTTCATTACTTCTTCAAGAGCAGGATACGTCTACATCCGTTAGCATAGACCTGGAACCAGCTATGACACAACTTACAGTGCAACGCGCTGTGTATGATGATACAGTAAGTCGAATTTTAATGATATTTATTCTATACCCCCTAGAAATGTATATCAGCTTGCATGCACTTCTGCATCTTGTACGTATTTCTTACAGGATGCATACGTACAATCGAGGGCGGAAACGATGCAAAATATAGAATCTACTATAGTTGAACTTGGTGGCATTTTTCAACAATTAGCACATATGGTCAAGGAACAAGAGGAAATGGTGGAAAGGTGAGTAAATATCCTTTGAATGTATTGTTTTAATAATGATTTGCAAATTATAACGGCGATTTTATGGAGAATATGTTCTACTTTTTACAATGACATTTCAGGATAGACACTAATATTCAGGATACGGAGTTGAATGTGGAAGCAGCGCACGCTGAAATATTAAAATACTTTCAATCCGTGACGAATAATCGGTGGTTAATGATTAAAATATTCGCGGTCCTCATATTTTTCTTCATATTTTTCGTTGTGTTTTTGGCGTAAAGTTCCAACCATCTTTAGGTATAAATGTTTATACATCATTTTATTACTCTCCATCGATAGCATGTGAAATATATATAAAATTATCTTGGACTTCATTGAGCCAGAATCAGTTTATTTTTATTACATTCGACCCGAACGTACCTATGTACTCTTTATTATATGTATGAAAATTGTATATTATTACATTCATAACAAGCCTTGAAATTGAAAATCAAGATACTTTTGAACGTTATATAATTTGAAAACAGTATCCATTGTACATTTCAGTATATGTTGTTGGTCGTGACAACATTGAAGCAACGACTGCCACATCCCTGTGGTTAATAAATCTATAATTTTCAAGATATAGATTTGCAATTATTAATGCCTACAATTTCCTTAGTACTGCCATAGTTAATTATATTTTTTTAAAAAGTAAACTACGTGCTGTTATATGATCAAATATTCAAAAACAAATAAAAAGCAATGTCATAGTAATAAATTACAATTTATTCCGATTCTTTAATATCATATATAACAATTACAATTCGTTAAAGATTTATTATTACACGACAATATTACAATTTCGTTCGCTATTTTTACCATTAAAAAAAACATCGATCCTTTTCGAATGCTTTACTACAGAATAATCTAGCACTGTAGCAGATTTTGTATAATTTTCTGTATAGCGAGACCAAAACATTTCAGTGTATAACAAGTCCTCTGATAATTCGTCATACTAAGCAGCTTTAAAAAAAATTCACAGCGATTACCATTGGGAATTCGATTGACAAAACCTCAGTACTTATAAAATAGTTAGACTGTACTTTTATGCACATAACTTATACCGAACGTTCAACATGGAAATATAGTACAACAATACTACAGAAAATGGAAGTTATCCCAATACAAGTATTAATGGTACAGCATTAACACGATACCGAATAAACTTTCATTTTATCCATTCGAAAACTGTGTTATGCAGTGAAATGATTAGGTTATTGGTTCTGTTTCTCGACCTAGAATATTATATAGAATAAAAAAATCTAGGCTTTGCCACTATGGTGTGTCTTGTCCAACGACTCTCCTGAAGAGTGTAAGGAACCTGCAAGTATAGTTGACCCCATAAGGATACAGTCCCAAAATCGAAGACTTAAACGTAATTCTACATTGAAAATTTAATCATCCAGTATAGAACATTATTCTATTTCGAAAACCATTTTTAAAAAACTGGCGTACAAAAGTATAAAATCTTATATCCAGGAAAAATGAAACTACTGAGTTACTGATAAAGCAAACAATATATTGGGTATTTGTAATCATCGAGTAACTACTTTAACTCATCTAGTACCCCAACGACTTATCTGATTAGCGACAAACTGCACAACTGAATAAAAAAAATAAACTATCAGCAAAATTGAAAGAATTAAGAAAGAAGAACAGAATTGAACCTGGCACAGTAAATTATTTGGAGTTATTTC
Organism: Pachycephus smyrnensis; assembly: GCA_030142225.1. Lineage (NCBI taxonomy): Eukaryota > Metazoa > Arthropoda > Insecta > Hymenoptera > Cephidae > Pachycephus > Pachycephus smyrnensis. The sequence goes on from JARQST010000621.1 coordinate 904,468, forward strand.
CCTCCATCGTGCTCCAAAACTGCCTCACTTTCGAGAAGCGTTTGCGTCCTTTGTTGCAGAAAGTAAAGAAAGGAAGATAGATAGAGAGAGACAAGTAAACAACGAGGAATAACAAGATAAAAAATTAAAGATAAGAACACTACACAATTGGTTGTCTCTAATGAGACTCCTGGTGTCGCTCGTCGAAGTCACGTAGTTGGGGGTTTGATGGTAGTTTGGCACAAACCTTTATGATTTCGCACATGGGCTGGTTTCGTTCGAGAATCGTAGCCAGAGGGTCGCTGATGCTGCATTGTATCCTCCCCCCACGAATGCGTTCCCAAGGGTGGAGGAATTAGCGATGGAGGTGGAAGTGGTGGATGAACTTGATTTAAGAATGGTGGCGGAGGCGACCGATGATGAGAATAAGGTGGAAGCAAGGGAGGAGACATTGGAGGTGGTGGCGAGTTGGCACTGTCATACCTACCGCCAGGGTTGTGGGATGAAAGTAATAATGGCGGCGGTGATGGTAATCGTCCACCAAGAGGTGGTGGCCTCTGACCGACTTCGTAAGAGGACATACCGGAACCGGAATGCATCGGTGGTGACAGGAACAGGGGCAGTGGCGCACCGTACATATAAGGAGGTGGTGGAGGAGGAGGAACACCTGAAGAACCGGTAAACATTAGAGGGGAACTCGACGACTCGGCTCCAATGAATAATGGAGGTGACGCTGCGGTCTCCCCATTTGTTTCCAGGCCTGTGTACCAATGAGTTCAAGTACATGTCAGTCTTGCGAATCTTCTCATTGCATAGGCGTGCGATGTACGCTCGATCATGTCAGGCGAGACGCGTGAAAATGAATTTGTTCCTTGACGTGCCATTCTTCTTTATTACCATGGGAACGATCACGGTCAAACTTTCTAAACTATGATTATACTGGTACTAATATTGCTCTGCTGTAATACGTTGATATTCACGTGGAAGTGAATGATATAAAATATATCTTAATACGTCTATCTACTTATGATGATTGTCACTGTGATATAGTATGGGACTTGAGTTATCTAAGATATAGATAAAAAATCAGGAGGTGCGTAGGTATGAGTAGAGAAAGTTCAACATGTGTAAAATAGATTTTTAGGTAAATAATACTTTCGACGTAATTCCAATACTTACGATGTAGTTTGGAGTCTGGATCCGAGTCGTTGATACTTTTCTCAACAAGAGTAAGTCGATTACGTAACTGACTCGCCTCCGCCTTTGATTCTTCCAGGCGACGCTCGCTTTGTCGAGCAATTACCTAGATAAAACAAGACGTGATTATTTACAATTGAATTTCACGATGTTTAAATATGCCTGTATAAATATTGCTTACCCATTGCTCGTGCGACTTCGTTTCGAGAACTGATATCTGATTCTTGTATTCTCTCTCTTGATCTAATATTTCTCTCTTTAGCATTTCTATTTGTTGTCTGTAATGAGATTTCTTGGTATTGAATCTTTATAGCGCGTTACTGCATACTGCAGATACGTTTATGTTATTTTTTTCACTTTTTCACAGATATCTGAAAAATTTATAATACTCACTTGTAATTGTGAATTTCCTTTTGCATAGTGTGTATCCTTTCAACTGTTGATGAAACCTCGCCTTGCTTTTGTAACCAAACAGCCTCTTCCCTGAGGAAAAGAAAATCAATTTGCTAAGCAACAGGTGACGTGTTTATGTAAAGAAGGCTTTACTGTCAAGAAAAAAATAATTTATAGTATGCGCATTATATTAACAGCCATTACTTTTGTCGTTGAGCTTCCTTGTCCTCGAAGAACTTCGACAAAACTTCAAGGCGTGTTTCTGCATCTTTCTTCTCCTTCTCAGCCAGTCTACATTGCTCGCTGAGAGAAGCTATTTCTTCTTTAATAAGTTTCATGTGCTCTGTAACATTTGGACGAGATAATAGTACATAAAAGATTGAAAAATATATGTAATAAAAGTAACGGATACAAGATATGTGAAACTTGAGGAAAAGTATAAAAATGTGAAATAATATAGTGAATAGTACATTCCATCATTTGATATGTATTACCGTGAAAAATTGGTTTTTATGTTGTAAATTACAAAAGGCGCGCTTTGCTGCCTTTCTTATGAAACGAGATAAAGTAGTCTCATTAAACTTTGCAAAACTGGGAAAAGAGTTCTAATATACCTTCAAGCAACTGATGAGCGCCTTCCACCTCACTCAATTTTATTTTAAGTTCGTCCCTTTCTTCAAGAAATTGTGTCGCCTCAGCTTTAATGCGAGACACGTTATACAACTTATCTAAGTCCAAGTTATTAGATTTTACTTGATTGACAACTTCTAGAAGGTCTTTCACCTCCATTTCTTTGCTTTTAAGCTGTTTACGCAATTCCGATTTCTCCATCGAAATCTGTAAAACCGAAAAGTATAATAGACAGTGATAACTGTGTATTTGCTTAACACAAATGCTTTGGAAATATTTGAGATTGAGACTCACTTCTTTAATTTGCAATTCTAGATGTTGTACTTTTTCAGTAAGTGTTCTTTCGACATTCTGCTGAAGCTTTATTTGTGTCGAAAGCTCTTCTGTGAGTCGAGTTACTTCCACTTCTAATTGCTGACATTTTTCTGTAGTAGCTGAAAAATCTGCTACTAGAGCTTCGTTCTGAAATGGAATTTTCAGTCCTATATTTGCTATTACATCACCATAATCTTATACTCATAATATATATTATATAATCCAATTTTTATAGATTACAGTGATTAGAACAAATTGCAACAAACCTCAAGTTTATCAAATTCATGCTGCATACAATATAAAAAGGAAAATCATAACATATTGAAAGCATGCTGTATGATACTATTAACATGCTCTCTACATTATGCACATTTATTTAAATTCTTGATAACATACCTCTTGAGTTTTCAAATTAAGAGTACTGATCAAAGACTCATTAGTCGCCTGTTGCTCATTAAGGCGCGTCTGCAAATCCTCGACGGACTGAGCCAAAGGATTATCCACGTTATCCGAAACAAGAAATTCCCGCAACATACGTTCCAACTCTAATCCCGCTTCAGTGGCGCTTTCTAAATCCTTTTCTAACATTGCAATTTGATTTTGCTGTTCTGCATTCACAGTCTAAATGCACAGTGACAATAGAAAACCATATTATGATTAATATACTTGAATTTTACATCGCTACAATACAATTAGATTATTATAATTTAGACCAACTCACCTGAGATGCTTCTAGATCTGCTTTTAACGACGCAACCATCTCGTTGGAACCAAACGATTCATCTTCGATAGAGTTCAACTAAAAATATTAAAGTTATATATGTTTTTATCACACACAACTATGTTTCTGCACAACCAATTTAAAACAAAAACTTACTTTACTTTTGGTAGACTTTAGGTTATCATCTAACATCATACATTCTTTTGTTGATACTAACAATTCTTTTTCAAGTTGATTAATTCTTCCTATCAACTGTCCATCTCGTCGTGTATTCTAAAAGTAAACAGTAGTTTAAACACTGCCTGTTCTTTGAGAATTGTGAATATACTCATGTAATTGGAATCAGTGGTATATTGAAATAAATATGCAAATAACTTACCTCAATATAATAATATCCAAGAGAGAATAAGAGAGTGGTAAATGCTGTTAGGCAAACGTACATTAAGGTCTCCCAATAACTATGTGCAATTTTTGATGAGAACATAATGGCGCTTTCTTGATTTTCATAAAAATCTTCTTCCTGTTTTAAAAATCTTTAGCATATTATATCTGAGTATGGTTAATTTAAAATTACGTAATAGATAAATTCTATCAATATAATTATCTTGTTACAAATATAAAGGGTTTGACTTTCAACTAATACGATTACATGAAAAATAATTAGATATACTGAAATTTACTATAAAGTATAATTTATACACTTTAGTTTAATAGTATACATCGGAATAAATAGAAACATTAATTTACTAACCTTCTGCGAGTAGGGATCGCTATAAACATTTTCGTGTTTCATACAATCGTAGTCTGCAGTGCAAACTTTCTGTGTCAAGTCTAAAAAGACATAGATTGTGTTAATGTAAATTGAGTAATAATTCAACGATAGGATAATAATCCAGTAATATTTTAATATTGTCTTTCAACATTATTCTTGTATACCCTCTTTCTCCAATGCAACACTTCCCGATGCAAATTGTGACGAATCAATGGGCTTATCGATATCAACATTTTCAGGCAAGACCTTATCCTCATTGTTTATGTTGCTTCCATATTCAGGTAAGGTTGCAATTTCTAATTGACCAGTTGTACCAATAGCGTCATTATTCATTTGAGACCCATCTAAATGGATCATTAAGTTAAGTATTATTGAACTGTGAAAGAAAGATAATGTTACTTACAGTTTTCATAATGTTGACTGTCATCAACATTCAATAGGTTTCTATTTGATGGTATTTCATTGAAGTTAGAAGGCTGCTCTGGGATTATATTAGTATAATCGGAAGTCAATGACACATCTTGTTGAAGGATATCAGGTTGTATGTTTTCGTTTTTCACAGTATTAAGGGTTTCTTCAAGTGCATCCACGACTCTGTCACTCTCATTATTTAAACTATTATTGCTAATTTCATTACTATTTACAAATTCATTTTGGCCGTGCTCGTGTATTTCAGAGTGATTAAAAGTATTCTCTTCTTCAAGTTTTAGAGCGTCATGTAGGTTAAGTGTTTCCTCCACAATATCAGTGTTTTGAGTTATGTCCTCATTCTGTACATTTCCATTATTAGTTGCAATTATTTCTGCAATATTAGAGGCTGGCAAAGCTTCAGGTACTATACTGTTAGTCATATTTTCTTGTAAACTTTCGGAGTCTTCCTTAGAATCATTTGTCAAAATTGGGGATGACTCCTCCTTTACTTCTTGTAGAAGGACCTTATTGACACCTTCAATAGGGCTTGGATCTTTGTTTTCAACTTCTTCCAAAGCTGGCTTCTTAATATCTTCTGATGTGACCAGGGTATCGTTACTTGTATCCAGTACCTCTGGTATTACCTTACTTTTACTAGCACCATCTTGTGAGATGACATTCTCATCAGACTTTGTTAAAGGCGAGTCTTCGTAATTCTGCTTATCATCGCTGTTCCTATTTTTCGGAGAGACTTCGGAAGAAGGCACATCATTGGCAAGTGTTTCTCGATTCTCAGAAGAAGCGGAATTCAATTCAGACGCGGACACATTTTCGGAAATGACCTCCACGATAGAATTTTCTTCGTGACCCGTAACTTTCTCATTATTCAAATTATTTTCTTGCGTTTCAGCAGAAACTGGCTCTCCTGTTTCCTCTTTTGCATTCACGTTATTCAGACCTTGTTGGATCTTCTCTGTTTGTTGTAATGACTCGCTACTTACTTTGGAGGAGTCCTCAGCAACAGTTTTTAATATATCTGGCTCTTGTAATTTATCATTTTCTGATTTCTGCTCCTCATTATTGGAATTAGTTTCTTGTATTTCTTCCTTAGATGTTTCAACGCTCTCATTGGGGGTATCATCTTTATTATCTTTTATCAATTCCTTATCTACGAATTGGCTTTCATGAATACCGTTAACTTTAGTGGGATCAACGCCTATAATCTCGCCTGAATTTAGAGACTCATTAGAAGTATCATCTGCTGACACATTGAGCAAATCTGCTTCATTTGTTAAATGGTTAGTTTTATCTGCGTTTTTATTCTTTGATAAAGTAGAAATAAATGTCAGGGAACTTGGAGCTATATTTGGATGAATGCTAAGAATAGGTTGCTCATCTAGCACAGCTTCCTTTTCTATAACTTTTGATGCATAGCTTGATTCATCGTGCGATTCTTTTGGTGACAAAGGGATAGTTGTACCATCTATCACTTCATATAATGGAACTACTTTTGTTGGATCAGGCACAGTTGGTTCCAAATTCTTATTAGAAGACTCTATCACTTCTGCATCCAATTTCAAGTCAATTGATTTGCTACTAATATCAGGAGTAGTACTAATTGCATCACTTTCTTTTTGTTTTTCTAAGTTTAACAAGTTGTCTTTTGGCAAATTTTTTGAACTGGGGTTAGTAGGCACTTCGAACGTCAAATTTCGGTGCAGAACCTTATCTTCCCTAAGAAATGTTTTTGACATATATCCTCGTACACCATGAACCTGAAGATAAAAAATAAACATTATGTCACCATGAGAGATGAAACCTCAGCATGCAATAAACATCACACAGATAACAAGTAAAAGCAATACATGATATCCTACAATATATTAGAAATATAAAACTACAAAAATATTAAACGTAGAGACAATTCTCTTATAAACAACTGCTTATTATTTACTGTATTTTAATAAACCAAAAAAATGTGCATTAGCATTACTCCAATTTAATTTATTTTAATCAAATATACAGTATTATATTTGATATCACTAGCAAGAATAAAAAATCAATTCTTTATAAATGTAATAAGAATGATGTATTTTATATTGCTGTTAACTGAAGTTATCGTCAAGTATATATTTAAATCATGTTGTGCCATACACATCATATCATTCATGATATTTGATTAGGCTAAACTGTAGAATACGACTCCCTCTTGCAGTGAAATATGGATTGTAAATTTTATTTTAATGGGTTGTATTCTGCAGTTTTACCTTTGATTATATATTTCTCTCTTATAAATATAGTAATTAATCATGTAAGATTCACAAATTATGTTCATACCTCAACACCCCACAAATCCTTCCTTTTTCCTGCTGATTTACTGTAAATTGTGACATCTGCATTGACATCGAATGAAACCATATCTGGTTCAATGCTTTGATATTTTATTACAGTTCGTCCACGTCCGACAGGTACTGTGCAGAACAAATGGTGAAATAATTATTGAAGAAAGTTAAATAAATAAACATAAAAATTGTGCTGCCATTCAGAGAAAATAACTAAAGTATGGCTTCAATTACCAGAACAGTTGGGGTCGTAACATAATTGTTTGTCCGAAATGCTGGACTTGCATCCTGAGATTGCAGCAATTATAATAATAGCAAGGGCTAAAATAATCTTCATTGAGTTGCTTATTTTCGTCATATTTTTACTATCGCAAAGTTCCACATCACTACTGAAATACACTGACACAGCCTCGGACGCACATAGTAACCAGAGAGCATAGGAACTGTAGGTGATTCGTGGCAGTGGAAGGATAGAATGTCATACATGTAGTTTCCAAATTACACCGCTTGATGGCGCAACATGCTTAACATTAATAGATCCACGAAGTAAGATTAGGAGGAGACAAAAGTATGTATGTTCAAAGTGGGCCAATTTTCAGATCCTATACAGTAGTTC
>JARQST010000624.1:8588-21564 GCA_030142225.1 Pachycephus smyrnensis
CCCCCCCCCCCCCCCCCCCCCCCGACCGCCATTGCTTATTCTCAGTTTTCCAAAGAAGCCAAAGTCCAAAAATTACATTCCCATGTAAATCGGAAAGGCTCCGCCTGCTAGAATAAAGCAACCACCCCATACCTACCGTGAAACCGAGGAGGCCTCTATGAATAATTTAAAACACATAGGAGGAGACGCGTGTATATAAAGATGATGGAACGATGGAATCTATGGCTGCCGTATTCGATAGGGCCCAAGGAATGCGCCCAATGCGAGTAACCATGGGAACCAGCGGGAAAAAGACCTCCGAGTTTCAAGTATTTGCCTGGAACGACTCTATTGACCCAGCCCATAGCACAACGCATTAATGTTCTCTCTTGGTGGCGCAGGGGGAACGAAAAAGGATTAAAAGCAGAGTGAAGGGCCAATTTAACGGAAAAGGAGGTATTGCTTGTCAATGAAGAATATGAGATATCCTCTTAAATTTCTAAAACATCTAGAAAACCCATCGATCTGACTTTCTTTTTGAGGAACTCGAGCTACTTTAAGAGATTTCGAAGACACTGTATAATGAATCCTGTGATGGGGCCTTTACGTTAACGTAACCCAAGTGGAGAATTGTTCCAGGGCTTTTAAGCTAAATGCATTGTGTACAGATAGATGGGTGTACCTGTATGCCATAGTCTCAAGTTGCTGGGCAGTGCAGTACCTTTCAAACGATATTTTTCCAGTAACATGATTTGGCATTTTCGAAAGTCTAACGTACATGTATATGGGAGAAGTGCGTGTGTGTAAGTGAGCAAAACAAATCCACGCTCAAATCATACTGAGAAATCGACGTGTACCGATATTAAACTGCTCATTTCCGGGCAAATAAATTAAAAGCGAATAAGCGCCGCCAATTATGGTAAAGATGTAGCGCTGTCATCCCCCAGCATCCCCCAGCATCCCCCGCATGTGATAGCGTTCCTTGTCATCTCACCGCAGAAATCCAAACGCACATTACGCTCTGTAATTTCATCATCGGGCAGGGATCACGTATGACTCAATTTTCATGAGATTACGATCGAGTGAGCATAAAATGTTCGAGTAGAATGGTAGGAGGGAGGGAAAAGCACGGCTTACTACGTTTTCGAGCGGCCAAGTCGGTATCCTGTTTACGATATTGCCAGTTGCGAGATCCCCATCCAGTAACTATATCTTACCGTATGAGGCTGTTTGCCACTCTTGGAGGAAATAGCACTTGTCCATCCTCGAGATTCTCATAACCCCCAATGGTCGGCTACTTCGCCATTTTAACCACTTGAGCCTCCTTCCCTTTCGTAACTGACCTTATCGGCAGTCGAACAAAATTTGGTCTGTCAGATAAGTGGATGGATAAGAAAAAGGATAATGATATTAACACACACAAGGCGTGCGATGAAATCGATAACTTTTTAGGCTAATTAAAAGTGTTCAATGTGAGAAGCAAAGCTACATGTTGAGAGATACGTACGTCCGCCAGAATGCTCCTTCCGGCGAAAGCTAATATGCTTCAAAGAAACATCAGGAAGCTCCCGAAGGAGAAGAGTTATTGCAGATTTGAAAATGGGAGGATAAAGCCAACGGGGTTCGTACGTCCTTGGCGAAGCTCGACAAAGGAATTCGAGTGGCAGCGAAAGGAAGAATTTTCAAAGAATCTGATGTAGCTCCAGAATTTAAAAGATTATGGCACTCGTTCGAGGAGTGTATATAACTCCGGCAGGACTTCCAGTTTCTTCTTCAATCTTATCCGAAAGAGAAAACTCTTCTCATCTACTCGCGGGAGAAAGAGAGAGAGAGGGAGAGAGAGAGGGGGGGGGGGGCAGGATAAAACCATTTAAAGCTATCGGGATCTCGTTACTACGAGCCAGCTGTCTCCAACCAAAGCAAAGCCGGGTAAGTGGAGGAGCGTGCGTTTCTCGTGCGGCTGAGTGCGACCCATGATTCTCGGTACGTGCTACGAGAGCAGCCTCGCATACACCGGCACGCATACAATCGTAAAAGGCCAAATGAATTTCCAATACTCCCTACTGCTTGGTTGACTAATTATACCGACGCTGGGAAACTGGACAAAGGTGATCGAGTTCTTGAAAAATACGGCGCCCCTACTTATAGAGTCCTATCAATTACATCAGTGAAATTACTCTCCCGACTGGTCTCCTTCTGCAAGAATCACATCCATTGCATTGACATACATCAGTACAACCGCTAATGCACGAGCGACTAATTTGCCAGTTCTAGAAAGCAAAACTTGAGTATCTCGAAAAGGTTGTGCTGTTAGCAATTCAGTCTCCTCGGCTTTCCGTGCACAAATCACAAGAATTTACGAGTCCCCAACGCGTCTGCACGCGAACAGATAGCGTAGTGGCAATAACGTCAATAGCTCTCTAACAAATAGCATGTCTTGTCTTTGCGAAATCGGGTGGCTCGTACGTACTCCTTCCCTTGTACGCACGTACCATACTGGCAGGAAATGGGGAGAGGCAGTTGCTACGGAACTTTCCGAGACGCCCGGTGAAATAGTGCTTGAAATAATAGAAAAAATGATCTATTGGTCGTGCAGATAGCGCGCTCGGAGGTTTTATTGCGGTCTCCTGGAAGGTCCAAAAGTATCACGAGACGAGACCGGGGTCAGAGGTCAGCCCGTAACAACTTAGCTTATAGCATTGTGTCCAAGAGGACCGCGAAGGAACAAGAGAGAATTCTGGAAGGAGAGCCTGCCGAGCAGCGTACTTCATAAATTCTCTACTTTTTTTCGTGAAAAAACTTCTTAATCCTAGTTGGTCTCGGGAGAATAAGGTTTATTGTGTGCCCTGTAATATATAAGCTTCCAATATGAGCACGAAAAATCACAAAAAATCACGATCGGATATTAATATTTCGTATTGGTGACGACCATATGTTTAGCTTTCGTATTTGAATTTCTTCAAATTTGCCAATATCTATTTATGCTTTTATTCCGTTTTCCGGTTGTGCGGAACAAGTTTAAAATTATGAGACTCGGTCTAACGAAATGTAAAAAAATGATGGAAACGTAGCAACCATAATGATCTCATTCGAAATGGGATCTTGAGGCGTGAGTCGCGCTTCGATGAAACTTAGGAGATTCTGAAGTCCACTCCCGTGTAACCTGAACATCTTCCCGAAAATTCCTTTGTCCTCAAGGATTCTCAAAACGTATGGGCACGCGAGACTCCACGCAGCCTCCGTGGAAATGACAATAATTGTGAGAGTAGAATCGCCCCAGGCAGCTTCGGAATATCAGGATCTCCAAATTTCACAATTTCAGAGTTTCGGTCACTACTCCTTCAGAAGATTTATCTGCGCAGGAAGTGCTGCCCGGAAGTGTCGAGGTTCCCGGTCGAGACAGAGCCTGACATTATAGTAGAGGATGAGTAGAGGACTCGGTACTCGTAATAGCCTAAATCCATCAGCGAGAGACAGTGCGGTTGATAGCGAGGGCATGCAATGTACCCCACTTCGTCCCTTTTCCAGGAGGCCTCGCATTTTGAGTTCTCATTGTACTCGTGATTTATCAATGGGCAACGGTGCGTGACACACTGATTAATATTTTACTCGGTATTTAGAATGGCCGAACGAGGCAATTTATTTGGCACGATTGAGCAACTTAAAATGATCAATCAATGATCCGTCCCGTATCAAAAATTTTTACACGAGGGGGTGACGTCACCCAACGTGGCTCTATATCTTCCCGAGAGCAACAGCAGTCCCTGCAGCAGTGACTGATCGTATCAGGCGATGCTCTCTCGTCGTTAAGCTCAATGGTGTAAACGGAAGGCCTCGCACGTGTATCGAGAGGAGAAAGAGAAAGATGACTGACCTGGTCTAATAGGGGGATGAAAGGAAAGAAGGAAAGAATAGACTGACTCGTTCGGAGGCTCGAAGGCTCCAAGGGTTATGCGTATTTCCACGTTGAACCTTAAAGAAGAGAGCCATATCTTTTTTTCCTCCAAGGCCTAAGTTACGGCACAACTTGGCTGCTGCCGGAAAGCCAAGTGAGTTAACGATTATGGCGGGGGACCCTGCAGCGGAGTAATTATTAAATGAAATTAACCCCGGACTCATAGCGTAGGAAAAATCCGCAAAAGTATTATAATAATGAAAGTTTGGTTATAAACGAAGTTTTCTAAGGTAGAAAAGAAAAAAAGTGCGTACCAACTTAAATTAAAGGAGTAAGTGAAAGGAAAGTTCTCTCGCAAAAAGAAAGCAGGGAACGTGCCTAGCAAAGCATTCACGGAATATTCGAGCGCAATCCAAAATAAGGTGCAACTGCGTCAGAGAGGCAGAAGGCTGCAAATGTAACAAAAGCCAATCAGGAGGATTGGAAGCTCTGAAATGTGTATTCCCGTGACTGTCGATAGAAGGATAACTATAACCCAAAGGATACTTTTGAACTTTGCTCAAGTAAAATAAGTCTCTCAAGTTGGAGAGCTAGCTACTCGATTACGGAGCAGCCCGACTTTCAGAATCAAATCGTATCGTTTAGATTTAATGCTTGTTATTTATCTATCGTTGTTATCTCGTGCAGAGAGAATGCAAGGAGATATAGCGGAAGCTGCCCATCTATCCTCGATAGATAGTACCAATATATTCAAGGCTATAAAGTAATAAGAACGACCAAGGAAAATGGCTAAGCTCGCTTCATCTTGGTATATCCCAAGCGATCGTAACTACATCGCAGCGAGTTTCAATTAAATATTGCTGGCATTTCGCAGCATCTCATGTTTTTTCACTACCTTATAACTACGTGGAAAATTTCAAACTCCTTGTTGCTCCAAGTAGACGGCGTCATTAGTGCTATGGCGTAGTGCGTGGCTAATACGGTGTGGCAGCTCTTACTTGCCACTCGAGCCTTCGCGTCGCTCCCTTTTTTTAACGAACGTACTCGTTATGTCTGTGCTACCGACCGCCTTATACCCACTATTGATATTAAATTCCTAATTGCATACTATAGGAAATGAACAAATCTTTCTCACGTGCAGCACTGATAAAAAAATTAGTGGATATGTGACCTGTGTCAAGGACTTGAGTCGTATACACCAAGCGAACTGAAAATGAAGCGGGGAGAAATCGGAGATAACAGGGGGAGAAAAACAGTTTTTCTCGAACCACTGGGAAGCTGTTACAGCTTTCGCTTATATACGATCACTCCTGTGTGCTACTGTCGTTACAGGATTTCACGTAATACCAGCGATATTCCTAGAAAGTTAAGATCCTACATACGCGGCTATAGTCATTGTTCTTTCCCTCAATACTATTACTTTCGATATAGTTTCGACACAAGAACCAAAATGAATAATACTTGAAAAAAAAGCCTATGCACGAATCACGAGACAACCTTGACTCCGCGAAACTCTCATTTCCCGCAATTCTTACTCTTCCTCTCTTTCCTCTTTGCTCTTCTCATAATCCGTATTGAAAACCGTCGACTTGGCGAAACCGCCAGTTATTGACTTCTTGCGGTATCAAGACAACGTTCTCTCGGAGGACGCAGCGAGTCTCTACGATCCAAGGCATATCTTAAATTCACTCGCACCGATCAAGGGGGATTGCTAGTATCCAGGGAAAGGAAACGAACCGAAACGGAACGGAGTTTAGGTCTCTCAGTCCAGTCGAATTCTTTGCAACTTTTTACAATACTCCCGAGATACGAGGATTGCAGATTCTCGCAGAACTCAATAAAAATAAACTCAATAATCCTCAAGATATCTGCACGACCTATCCAAGAGAGGACTCGATATATTCCGGACAAGAAGTTCCCAGAAGGGCCCCACGAGACTAGCGATTAATAGAGAAATTCCTTTAAAGGAAACTGAGTCCCCGAAGAGAAGACGATGCGTAGTCTATTACTGGGGCATATAGGTTAATATCCACACGCCTATGTTCCTCACGGACTGAATATACAAGGATGCAGATGTGTCTGCCTTTTAAATCGAAGAAACGTGTACTCGATGCGTCTCAGCACAACATAGGATTGTGGAAATAGCTCAACGAGGCCCAGTGGCACCGTAAACCTACATGTCGAGGGACTTTGACCTCCTCCAGGGGCACATTTATCTCCAGGACACGCGTCTTCTTTTGCCTCCCCTATTCGCGCAGTCTGCGGATGTGCTCACATTCGCCTGGCTTATTCTAACTCCGCAAGGTCTCTCGCACTTCTTCCTCAGGATGGAGAGAGAGAGAGAGAGAGAGAGAGAGAAGCGAGTAACTTCACGAGCCTCAATGGAATGGATATCTTTGTAAGGAGGAAGAGAGGATTTTTCATCGAAGACTTTCGTTAAGGACGAACGCTACGAGGATAGAGGAGCCTCGGTTGCCTCTTACGCTAGTCTTGCGCCGCCAACTTCACCTGTTCTTCTTCTTACGCGGTTAAATTCTCATTTACAGAAAGTCATCTCCGTACGCTAGAGTAGAAGATGAATTCGCTATACTACTAATACTAATTCTATTAGCAATAGAATAGACGGAGGTAACGTTATCAGAATGTGTAGCCAAATGGATTAAGCACAGATTTCCTGCACTTTCGTGTTGTGCCTCATAAGCGCAGAGGGGCCATGTCACCTGCGATAACGACTATATTCTTACCTAATAAGAGATTATCACTCCAAAAATGATACATCAAAAGAAATGAAAGCCACCGTGATGTTTTTATTTTGTCAATTCCGTACCACCACCTGACAGTAGGGTTACGAATCCCCTGGAAACTGTAAAAAGATATGTCTCTTACGGTGGACCTTGTGCGAAATGCAATCTTCTCCGGATATTTGACGAGTCAGGATTGCCAACGGGAAGAGGACAGGGACAAGAATAGGTAGAGGAAGTCAAGGAAGAAAAAGGATACGGATACGCGTGAAATAAAAGTAAAGCTTCGAAAAGTGACATATTCAATTTCCAGAAAGTGATACGTTGTCCGAAGGGTGACTGGGCTAGTCGAGACTCTTCCTTTGCCAGCGGAACTCCTGCAGAGCCTAAATCGAATCGCTCAGAAATAAAAAAAAGAAAAGTTCAGTCGACAATGGGTGACGTCGCGAGCTTTGGCCCGTTCCAGCCTCTGCAAAAAAACAATTTACGAGCCCACCGCCGGAGAATTTATCATTTTCACCGCACTTCCCTGTCCCGACTGACAATTTATAGCGGGCTGTTCAACGCTGTTCAACGCTGTTCAACGCTGTTCAACGCTGCTCATCGCTACTGTGGAAGAGCAAGCGGCCAAGTTACGCCATCGTAATTTACGCGCGTACACACCTGTCCACACACTGCGAATGACCTAAACGCTTTCCCGACCTCAGCCAGACACACAACTTAGCTTCCCTCCCATCTTCTTCGAACTCTAGTATCGTCTAAGAGGGATGTAGTGTCAGCCCCTTCCACCCAACCGATTCACGACAAGTTCCACTCCTCGCACTGATTTTTTTTATCAAAACAGGTAATTCGACTTTGCCGTTTCATTATAGGCATTTCGTTATAGGACAGAGATATCGTACGACGTATATTGATTTTTCATCGAATAGGTGTCCCAATTTCCATGTGCACACATATGTATTCCAGCGAACACCGAGAATATATTTAAATTTAAATACCCGTTTGTCCAGTTGGTCGCAGTCAACAAGGAAACCCATGTCACATATGATCAATTGTTGGATGCAATTAGGAATAGGCGTGAGCAAAACATGTGTTTGCTATGAGTGCATTGTGCATCAGCCGCAATTCTTGGTTCTCTTTCAACAGAGAGGTATCTGAATGTACTCTCTGTATTTGTAAAAACGTCCGCAAGCATTTCTCCCTCCCCTCCACCCCAATCACCCAAAGGGCGTATCGAAAAGCTATTACGATAAGTGCAAGTCAAAAGATTCGTGCAGTCGCCAAGCTGTTTACCACGTCGAAGATCAATCGAGAACTTGTCTCCAGAACCTTCGAGCTGGATGATTCGGTGGAATGATCTACTGTGAATTCGTAAAGGTGTTACAAAGAGGGGGGAGGGTCATTTGAAATAAGCCCTCGAGCAGTGAGTAAGGGACTCGGACGTCTCTTAGGCATATCGAAGAGATCGCTTGGCAGCGCAGACAACCCGAAACGTGAAAGTGATATAAATGAGAGATCTTGTTGCTCTTTTGAAACCATCAAGCCATGGATATGTGCTTGTACAGAGTTCTCAAGGACTCGACAGGCGAGGAGTTCTGGAAAACAGCAGGGTGAAGCGCAAATATATCATCTGCTTTTTTCAAATATAATATCCTCGGCGAACTAGGAAATATAGATTTGCCAGTTGAATTGGGCTCCATTAACTTCTCGACTTCTAGACTTCTCATCGACGACAATCCAATAAACTGTAAGTTAACTCGAGTGTGCGAGTGAACTGAACCGAATACCGATCTATGGATGAAAAGGTTTTCACGCGAATACTCGAGAGAGATCGAAAAGAAGTCAGTTGTCCGATACGGCAAGCAGGCAAGAGGCGAGAGGAAATTACTTTATTTGGCGCCAAGCGTCGAATAAACGACGCCGGAAGATAGATGCGGTAAATGACCATGAAGGGAAGCGCCGTTCGACGATCGACCAACACTCGCATCATCAAACGAAACACTCGCTCTAACTCGCTCACTAACGACGTATTGATTGTAGCCGAAGAACGTAGCGATCGGTTAGCTGCCGAGCGCTTATCCTATTGGACACTGGCGAATCCTCGATAATTGCCTATTCAACAGAGACCTCGCTCCAGATCCTGGACGAATGTGCGCTTCTCGATTCTCCGCGCATACCTGCTGCCGTAAACTAACAACCTAACCTAACCTACCCTAACCCGTATCTAACCACTGCTGGCATGTACATGCGGATCGAGTTATCATTGCGCAAGACCATAATCCTCCACGCTCAATCATCGATGTTCTGCACGGTCTACACTTTGCGTGTCCTGCCCTTTCAATCTGCGGATCCTCGAACCGTCAATACGCAAGTGAGCTTTCTGACGTCAGGTCTGACCTCCACGACGTTGCGTGCCAATGTGATATATGCCTGCTCGTAAGCTCTTCTCTCTCCAGGAATCAACTCGGCTGACCGTGCAACTCTCCTTTCACTGCAGTCCATTCGTTCAGTGCTAACGCCATCGAGAGCACCTCACGGAACAACCACAACCTCTTCCAACGCTCCAACCTTCCAGCCTTCCACAATCTTTCAACCTGTTCAGCAGTTCAAAGGGGTTCAATAAGAGGGAAGTCTAGACTTAATCTGTCTATAGTCGTTGATTGCTGGATTCAAGCTACGTTACACCATACGAACTGTGCTAGCATAATATAAAATCCGCCTTTCACGTGCTTCATGATGGCATCGGATAGACAGCGTAATTGGACAGAATGAAAACTTTCTTCACTTTACTATTTCCATCTTTCTTTGCTCCCCCTCCCCTCTCTCTCTCTCTCTCTCTCTCTCTCAATAATCATCTTATCAATAAACTTACGCATGCATCTATCTATCTATCTTCCTTCTTTCAACCTCTCTCTCTCTCTCTCTGTAACCCATACACATACACACGTTCCCTTTCCCTTCTGTCACCATGATTCCTGGGCAAGAACGTAAAATTATGCAAATCAGAGGCAAAACTTTTTAATGAAAATTTGTAATCTTAGATTTCCTAAGGACTTGAAACTTTCGGAGATACGATGAAAATGTTAATCAAATAACATCGCGTGGCTGAAAGGCAGCTCCGCCTAATGCAACAGTCGTTTGCATTGAAATGTCTACCGCGGGCGCTTCGATGATTCACGTAAAACCTGATCTTCTCTCTTCCTCTCTTTCGAAGCCTCAAGCGATCAGAATCATCTTCTCCTCCTCCTTCCTCTGCAAGTCTCCTCTCGAGCCGCCAGCAACACTCGTCACTCATCGTTAACATCTCTATGAAGGACCCTGATACGAGCGACTGTCCTACGCACAGTCAAATCAATAGATCGAACGAGCCTGCACAGTGACCACTAGTACCGTCCTGCAATATCCCGTTATTATAAAGTCTTACAATTAGTGCATCCGGATGACGATGCTGGAAAGTAAGTGACGTCGCCTGCGACTGGTATACTACTTCACAGAGTGCAGTTATTTGTCAGCTCCCGAGAGCAGAAGCTAATCAGCAGCGTTGCTGGCCGTAAGTTCGCAAGGCTAACGTAAGGGTTGAGACGCGGGGGATCAAGTCGTGTCTGGCTCGGAGGTGATGCGGACTATCCGATAGAGCAAATAAAAATGGAGACTTGCAACCAAGCAGCTAACGCAACTGCACTTGAAAAGTACTCGGCTCATGGCATTCCTAAGAATAAGTGCCACTTTACCCGGGTGGAGTGAAATTAAATTCAACCAAGATAAATGGCGCCGCTAAGCCAGCCGGTTGCGAACATGTGAAATGTAAATTAGTTTAAATTAAGGCACAGAACGCTCACGACTGGTATTAAATATATAAATACAGTGGAGAGGGTGTTACCATCTAGCTCGCCATCCACCCCCACCGACTCTCATTACCCCATTGCCCCTCATTCCGCTTCATTGGCCCCCCTCACCATCAAGCGACCGCCGAGTTTTAATTAAATGACAAAACGCCAAACGACAAATCGTTTTAAATTTATCCTAATATCCTCTTCCGCACATCCAGATAATTTAATAAATTATTCAAATAATATCTCCAATTCTTCCAGAGTCCGAATTCCTATAATGATGTGTGCGTTCCGACAGCGAATATTATTATAGACATCTAAACATCCATTTTTAACTCTTTCCTTTCTGCTATAACGGTCTCCACCACTGTCTCGTGCGCGCATTCACTCTGATTGATATTAATTAGTTCTCTGGCACAACAAAGTTGCCGAATTTCAGCATCCTAGAAAAAGAATCGAGGCAGTCAATCTTCTGTTTTTTTTTATTTTGCCAAATATTCGATATCACGAGATTTCGTCAATTTCCAAAAACCCCAACGTTGGTATGCTTTTGTGCTTTTGAATTTTCCGGCGTCAAACTATTTAGCCGTGATGAGAGAACAGTCATGGAGACAGAATGCACTTGCATGGCAGCTATTATTAAAGTGCATACGGCTAGAAGGGTAGTCTAGTCTATCGTATTAACGCATCTATGCAAATGCTCGAGTTACGCTTATTACATGTTTTATAATAAACATAGATGAACATTACGTGGTTTATACATCTAGAACTACATTAGGGTTGCAGCCTACAATATACCTCATTCGCGTTGCTCTATCTACTAAACAAAAGTAACAAAGAGAGTTCTCGTTCTCCCAATCGCATTCTGACTCTTCGTCTCTTCTTCTTTCTCGTCTTCTTTTCGACTCTCCGAACACTTCGACCTTACGAGCTTCCCGCTCTTTCGGCGAGCTTTCACGTGACTTTGTAATATTTTCTGGTCACGTGCTGGATATGCATGAACTTTAAAAAGTAGCAGCTTCGTGCTTACAGAATATTAAAACCATTCATATTTACTCGTGGCGAATAGATAGTCTTCCGGCCCACTGTACACTTTGCACATCCCAGACTATACCCTCACGTCCCTCCGTCCGTTAGTCTAATGATTATAATCCCGTTCTCCAGAACTCAATCTACAAGAGTCTTTTAGCGAAAATAAAATTGTCAAGGCTTCGAGTATGCACTGGTTACAAGTATCTATATGTACAGACAGTTGGTATTTGGCATAACGAGCGAGCAGGACGAGTTGGACAAACTGATAAATATAAATCAGACAAAGAGAGAGAGAGAGAGAGAGAGAGAGAGAGAGAGAGAGAGAAAAGAAGAATGAGTTTCCAATGGGGGGCCTGCAACCCTCGACAATCCGACAATCATCTCCGACCCGTTTACGTCAAAATCTGATAAATCCCCCTAATCGCATCGCCCGTCTTCCCACACCACTTTATACTAGAAACGCACGCATGCACGCACACATACACAAACACAAACGTTGTGCCTGCGTGTTCACAATTGTCAGCGCGTGACTAATGTGTCTGCTCTAGCTTATTTCTTGTTGGTAGAAAGCATTAGCCGCTCTTGGAACTCTTTGAGTGCCTCTTTCAGAGACCCTTTGCAGATTACAGACAAACTTCCCTTTCCCCCCTTTCCTTCTTTTCCCTTTTTTCCTATTCCTTTGCTATCTACTTCTGCTACAGGTATCATAGATACCGCTACACCATTTTCAGAGGAGAACTTACAAAAAAAACCAGCTGATGCTCTATTTTTTTCAACGCGTATCGTTTACATCATGTTTTCACACGGAGGAGCTGTTGACGTTATATGCCTCGCTGGATAAATCTTCATTGAATTATCGAAGAAACCAATTTTGAAAAAGTAATTGACAAAAGCAAGGG
This sequence comes from Pachycephus smyrnensis, assembly GCA_030142225.1. Lineage (NCBI taxonomy): Eukaryota > Metazoa > Arthropoda > Insecta > Hymenoptera > Cephidae > Pachycephus > Pachycephus smyrnensis. The sequence goes on from JARQST010000624.1 coordinate 20,965, forward strand.
GTGCAAGACGTGTCTCATCTCTCTTTATCTTGCTCGTTCTCCGGAGGAACAATTATCCAAGAGTCTCAAGCCTCTTCCTGTGCTCTCTTCATCCTAGTCCCCGTCAACTGTTCGCAAGAGCTTTAGGGTGCCCGGTTACACAAATGCCCACTGCGAATATAAAAGAAAGAGAAAAGAAAAGGTCACTTACCAAAGAATCCTCGTCTTCTTCTCAATTTTCCTTGTGTGTAGTTTTCAGATCTGGTCCATCCTTCGACACTCGAGATTCGTGCACGCGACGAGTTGACGATTCAACCTCCGCGATCATTTATGCACTACGCGTATTTACGGATCCGGACTAATTATTTACTTGTTACGATTCGATCAACTCACGAATTTTCGCGCACGATAAAGAATGACTGCGACGCAGTTAAATAGACCGATTTCACTGTGTTACGCCTTTGTGGAAGTGGTGGTAAAGGGTAAAAAGTATAGGAAGAGATTATGTGAAATGGGCTGAAGGCCCAAGGCAAGAAACCTCAAGTAAAAGATGATGATAAGAATAATGAATAATTAATACAAACATTACAATTGACAAAAGACAAATGCAATGGAACGGAT
>JARQST010000624.1:22442-119353 GCA_030142225.1 Pachycephus smyrnensis
CCCCTAGAGAGCGCAGTAAGGGATGCCGACGCCAACCCGTGACTCCCCACCGCTCAAACCGTCTTGGCGTATTTGCTCCGGAGTTGACAGTGATACCAAAGTGATATCACGAAGAAAGGTATAGCCCGACGGAAGAAATTGGGGAAATAGGTAACACAAAGAAAGAAAGAGAGAGAGAGAGAGAGAGAAGAAGTAGATGAATAAGTGAAAATATACCTTGAAAAAGATGTAAGATGAAGAACAGTGAAGAATATACAGAAATAAGAAATAGATTAAGAAGCGACGAATGAATCACAAGAGAAAGATTCACAGCGCGTGATACAGGGAGAAGGGGGAGGGAGGAAGAATTGAAGGACGCGGCGTCCAAGAGCTTGATATAGGTGATCGGCTCTCGGAAGACTAAAGTCCACGCTAATACATTCTTCCGCATACCAGTCAGTACCCCCTCCCACTCCAGTACTGATCGACAAGCGCTGCCCTCCTACGATACATTTTTCTATTACAATTTGTACAGTGCGCGTCAACGATGCCCTGGACTAGGGATGCATGCCGATCGGTGCTCGACAATGGTCTCCACTCCAGGACATCGTTGACGCTCCCTGCATCACTCATTCGGTTTCCGTGGTTCAGTTTTCTTGTCTGCCATGTCTGTCATTTGTCTGACAATACAAATATGATAGTGAGGGATGCGTTTTACGTCATTTGCGCACGTTCGGCTCTTTTGTTTTCGCAACTCGTCGAAAAACTACAATTTCCCAGAGCCGTAAGGTCAAAGCACAGTCTACCGAAAGAAAACTAACTCGACAACGCGGAGGATGCAAATCAAGTGCTTATATATTTGAAGAATGCTAACGATTAGAAATTACCTCGACAAAGAAAAATTTTAAAAATATTGATTTTTGCATCTGTGAGTTCGAAAACCGTCCAGCCCTTTCCCAATTAGTCAAGCTCTCATCTCGTCCAGCAACCCTCGTAACTCGGCGCCCCTATTTGTCTGTCTATCGTTCAGTCACGACTCATCCTCGTTAAGTAAGAAGACAGTCCAGATCGAAATTCAGAAACATTCTGACGGAAGAATCACTAGTCGGCATTCACTAGTCTGACCAGTTTCAGGAAACGAATGTATCCACAGCCTTTGCAAGGATCATTACTGCCGTTGCAGGTCATCCAGGACTCGCATGACTTTCCATAATAGATTCGAGTGAACATCTATCATCTTGCACCATCAGTGTCAAAATCCTGGCTGAATGGCGGCAGCCACCGACTCGCCTGTGAATGGTCGAACGCTGAATTCAAAAGAGAATGGACCAAGCACGCTTGGTCGAACATATAATACATATTACCTTCCAGAGCATCCTCGATCATTTCTAAGCAGTATCTAACGGTGCCTGTTTCCTGTGGACTGTGTGCAGAGTTCAATTTCCCGGCAATATCTTTTCAGTGATAACACAATTTCCATAAGTAGATACCATACAGCTCTACGGCTTAATTCGCACTCGCTAAGCAAAGGAGTGATAATAAGAGTAATGCTCCGTGATTATAGGGTCGCGGGACCGATAACACTTTGTTGTCGTGTTACACCACGAGCCTTGAAAATAACCGGAGCGTCTTATCCGACTTATCGAAATCGAGCTAAGTGCAGCCTTCGCGTAATGGAAAACTTGACAATTTTTTAGTGGGAGTTTCCGTCACCGGCCATTATGACTTTTTATAATCGCAACGTTCACTGCCTTTCCTCAGTTCACGGGATTGCTCTCTCTCTCTCTCTCTCTCTCTCTCTCTCTCTCTCTCTCTCTCCTGTTTTCATTCTCAAGCGTGGAATATACTTTCCCACCACGAAGAATGACAGAATATTTCCAAGAAACTACGAGAGATCTCCAGAGAAGATCGCACTTATAATTGATTGCCGACGTGAGAAAGAAGAGGTTGCCGAAAGACAATATTTATCCAAGCCCGCCCCCACCCTCCCCTCCACTCACCCTCAAGCTCGCATCTGCACTCTCGCTCTCCACGTTGATATTACACGGGAAACACTTTTGACATGGGAAGACTTCGTTCCTTCTCCGAGAGCAAGGCAATTCTTCTAATAGGTTGCGTGATCGAGACTTGGCTACGCTCAAGGAACACGCAAGAGAACAAATCAAGGACGGAAGGAAGAGGAAGGGTAAGAGGCGCAGGCGTCTACTCTATTTCATCCTATGGAATTCTGGGCCCAGCGATTCGGATAGTCCGATAAGCCCACCCACCCGAAATAACCTCCAACACGTCGAATTAAACCTCCTCCTTCTCCTCCTGCTCAGTTTGACATTTATAGACGTCAGTCGCGGAACTCGAAACTTAAGTCATTTACCAGCTGACCGTTTTCGCACAAAATGGCTATTTAGCCGTGAGGTTCCAATCATTACCAAGCGAACGGAGGATTTTACTTTGCATGTAAATTCGTACATATGCATTTAATATCGGAAAGAACTGCAAGATTGACGATCGTCAATCAATATGCGCAGCAACAGCAACAGCAGCAGCAACAGCAGCAGCAGCAGAAGTTCCTCCCTTCGTCATGAAATTACCAATGTAAAAACATGGCTCTTCCGTGTGAACTCGGCGGTTATTTAAATATGCGTTACACGTGTATTCTCAGATGACACGCCTCTCTTTATGAACACGTAAACGTGTCACTAATAACCAAATGAAAAGCTCGGCGCGATATCTAACCGGTGAAGCATTTGTATTTTCTCATTGGTTAAATTAACCGATAATCGAATTCGAATTAATGTCAAGCCCCCATACGACTGGACTGTTCCAGAGTGCAGAGGTCATGGCCTAATTCCATCCGCAACTGAATTAACGAGCCGATAAAAGTTTCCGATTTTTGTTTTTTAATTCCAAGACTCCTCAGAATTTCATCAGACTCGACAGAAGGCTGCCTTCTTTTAATAACGTCATCCTTCACGTTTGGAATCCGATTTTCGCGAGTCTCGAGCCTCGAAAGGTTTGACGCGAGGGAACTTTGATATTATGCGGTAGGAACTAACCCTCCCTCCTTCCCCAGATAACCAGCTACTTAATCTTACCTGCTTACGAGACGGCGAAACTGCTCTCTTAGATGTGGAGTCACAAAACGCACACACAACACAAATACTTGGTTGCAAGTTCGAAGAAACTCCCTACTAACTAACCTCCTACGCTTGTAGAGCCTTGAGCCTTAGGTTTCAAGACTTTTCAACAGACTCCAACGCGCCAGATCAGAAATATTATCACAGTCCCTTATTTTTAAGAGCCACCAGTTACTTCATTCCTGCTGCTGTGAGCCTCCTGAGTCTGACGTCCGAGGATTTGATTACCCATCGGCATCGATAACAGCAGAGTCGCCTTTTCTCCATTCTAGAAAAGGATTTGAGATAATCCCCGCATTTTCTATTCCCATCTAACTTCAATTTTCCCCTCTTCTTCAGAATCTTTAGGTTTCAGCAATGAGTGCGATTCAGCAATCTCACTTGCACGCTACGCGACATTCTCATAAAGACCAAGTAATAACGATAAATTGCTCTAACCCAAATTGCTTCCCTACCCAAGATTATCATAAAGTTCTAATTAAGGAAGTAAAATACGCACAAAAGGAGATTCTACTCATTGGCAGACTTTTATAACAATTAGCGCCCTCCTGTCTTTACTATGGCTGCCTCCGGACCACCCTCGAAGTGCAGACTTTTAATAAAATCATCCAAAGATCCGTCGTCCATCTTGTCCCTTTCGCTTACTGCCTTTAGTCGACCACCCATTCGATTCTTGCCTCGTTAATTGCTCATAATTTTCGTGATTTTTCTTGCCTACTCTTTCGACCTGTATTCCTCTTGTTTCAAATAAGTCGGCCCAGAGGAGAAACTAGCCTGTCTTTCTCTATGGAGACAACGAATAATCGGGAAAACGCGAATGAATGTGATTCTGGATTCTTTTGCACTCTGGAAGTTCAATCTGGCAGCAGATCAATGCGACACACGACAAAGTGGGACAGAGAATTCCATGGCAATTCGCGGCCAAACCATTTCCATTGTCTGTTAAAAGTCATTGGAATGGCCACTGTTAACCAAATTGACGTGGGATGTAACGCGCCATTGGTCGGTGAAAAACGTTGCGTTACGCTCGCAGCAAGTTATTTTATTACGAAATAGCTGAATAGTCACTGATTGGCCGCAGCGTTTGGCCAAATGAATTTTTTCTTGATTGGCGACTGAAATCATTGAAAAAATGCGAAATTAACTGGCAGTTACGAGTGGCATCTAACGTTCTGCGGATACCCTGAAGGAACGCTGCTTTTGAAAGTCGTATCGACACGTCGTGTGCAATTATTTGCGTTATTGGCACGCATGTTCTTTAAGGGATCGAGGGACAAAAGAGGAAAAAGTCGTCATCGCGTAGCTTTCGGTTTTGGCCAAGCAAATTTCCACTGAACTGTTTTACGCCGGCATCTTGAAATCGTTAAAACAAATAAGAAATTGAAAAATACGTCAAGTGCTGACTGATCACTCGCGTCTATCCGCTCTTCGTGCAATAGTCAGCCGCGCAGAAATACACGCGAGCATTACTTAAAGCGACGGTATTTTTCAGCGAAAGCTAGCCTCAAAAGAAAAACGAGTAAAAAAGAAAAAAAAAGAAGCAAGCAAGAGGTATAAGGAAAATCGCAGGAAATTGCGAAACAGACGGGAGGCCAGGAGAATGAAAAGGAAAAATTGAATTAGAATAACTCACGTCGACATTCTACAATTGACTATTGAATATTTGCAGTATCAAACTCTTGCGTTATCTCTTCCTGTACTGGAAAAAGTAGAACCACGCAGCTAAAGTATTTAAACAAGCAAGTACTGTCTAACGAACTTACTCCATTGCTGATACGGGATGAAAAAAAAACAAGGGAATAATGCCTGACAAAAGTGATTTTGTGAATGTGCAAGACTGGATGTAAGTAGTGCTCAACGTTTACAATTGCTAAACCACAATTTATTAAATAATAAGACATTCCGTATGCACTCTTATCAACATTACAAACGAAGAGATAAGCCCGCCACTTTTCATGAATAATGTAAACGTTAAGTAACAATTGAATATTTACAGCGACACAGGGCATAAGCACTAAGGAGATACTAGTAAAGAGGGCCAGGCCTTATGGGACTTTGTGTCTGACGACTAATGGGCACAGTGGGCTCAGTAGGCTCAGTACGCATGTAAGATATGCTGAAACGAGCATAGAAGTTCTGGAGGGGTGGGGGGTTGAAATGTCACATAGTTCGTTTCAGACACAGAATATAGGGGGCTGGCCCGCTTTACCAATATCTCCTCGGTGGCATAAGTAAATATATCAGGGACAGAGATGAAATTGGCGAATGGCATACATGTAACTTATATCTCGTAGAATGAGCCCAGAGACGAGTAAACATGAAGAATTAAAATGATCTCATGGAAAATAATTGTAGATCGAGAGTGTACAAATTCCAATCTAGGCAAAGTTTTTGTTTACGCCAAAAATGCTTTAGCCCAAAATCATTCGAGTCATCCGATAACGTAATCGTTGAACGACGATAACCCTCGCTGCTGTTTCCATCGAAGCGTCGCCGTGCATAGTTCAGTGGACAAAATACGACAATACGACAGGCGTGTTTCTGATTGGTCGGGCAGCACGCCTCTACGGAAACCAAGGATATGTCTGATGCGCAACTATGCCAGACCCGATGTCTCTTAATGTCGGGCAACTTCTCGTGAACCAAAAGATTACCGTTCGATCGGATTCGTAATCCAAGCGAAATGAAAGGAGTCAGTAACGGTGCGTGTCTAAGATTGTGCAATCGTAGAAGTAGCGCTTCCTACTCTTGTTTACAAAGTACAGAAGGATTAAGACAAATCGAAAAAGTCTGAAAATATTCAATACAGGAAAACAAAAGGTAATTAAAGAAATTGATGAGATTTTTTTTACCAGCTTCCCCTAACTCGATTGCTTTATTTCGTCGACACATCGATTCGGCCTCTCGTCCTTCGTGCCTGCTCTCAGGTATTAATAGTAAAACGACCAGCAATCAACAGCGATCCACCCGACTCGATTCCGAATCGATTGTGCGGACCTGCAGCAGGTAGAACGAGTAGGAAAAAAATGTGAGTGAACGACGTGAACGGTCGATAAATTCACCTGCATAATCTTCACGTGCAATATATGTATATGTACAGTTGTACAAAAGAGTATACATATCCCTTGGATAAACGAAGTTCCTTCTCACTTTGTAATGTCGAGAAAAATTAAATACGACAGAATTATTCTAGAGTTTTACTAGGAGTATAGCAGTACTGAAGCCTAGGATATTTTGTCTATCAGTGCTGCAATCAGCTGCAATACACATTGCATGCGTATTTTGCATCTCAAAAAAATATACATAATTCATTTTTTTGACAGAGTATGTATACTTTATTTTACAACTGTATATCACAATAAAAAAGTCATATATCAGACATAGGAAAAATTTCCATTGCAAATGTTTAACGCTTAAATGAGACTCGCAAGTCGAAGCGAGGACTCCTTCAACGTGGACGTTCGTTGGCGCAGCTTAACAACAGCGACCACTCGTCGTCGTTGCATCAAACTCATCCGTTTGGCCTTTGCCCCACATGCAACTCGATATGCGCTACTTCCTGCTGCTACTTGGCATCTTGGCCTGCCTCGTGCACATCGGTAAGCCATTGCTGCGAATATATGATAAATATTTGTCATCGCGCAACGCGACAACTTAAAACACTTGATTCGACAGTAAGCGCGAGCGAGTGCATCTCCCGTGATTTTGGAAATGGCGGAACGGTTTGCGTTTGCAATTCTACCTATTGCGACATTACGCCAGAGCCGTCTCTGCCGAAAGAAGGAAGTTTCCTGCGATACGTCTCGAGCAAACGTGGTCAGCGGTTCAACCAAACCACCGAAGAGTTCAGCAACGAAAGAACCAGCGAGCTGAATTTCAATTTAAACAGAAGTCAGACCTACCAAGCAATCACTGGATTCGGCGGGGCATTTACCGACTCCGCAGGGATAAATATAAAAAACTTGAGCCAAGGCGCCCAGGACAAATTAATGGAGTAAGTCATAAAGGCGTCTTTGCCTTGAACGCCGCGCTAATTTTTCGGAATTTTTTTCAGGGCCTACTTTAGCGTCAATGGAAGCAGATACAATTTCGGCCGAATACCGATCGGCGGCTGCGACTTCTCCACGCATAAATACACCTACGACGATTCTCCAGACGACGTCACCCTCGAGCACTTCGCATTGCCCGACGAGGATCTGCAGTACAAAATACCCTTTTTGCAAAAAGCCTTGAAGATGAACCCTGATTTAAAATTCTTCGCTGCCGCCTGGACGGCACCGCCATGGATGAAAACGAATGACGATTACTTGGGAATCGGTAATCTTTCATTTCATTTTCCTTTCCCTCAGTCACTCGCGCTTCTATAAGACAAACAATATTTTTTCATAAAACGCGGGTCGAAATGTTAATGCAGGATTTCTCAAGAAGGAGTATTATCAATTATACACGGATTATTTGATCAAGTTCATGGATGCGTACATGGACTACGGTTTGGAAATGTGGGGACTCTCTACGGGAAATGAGCCATTCAATGGATTGGTGCCAGCCGTTCGAATTAGCAGTATGGGATGGACGCCATCTTCCATGTCCAACTGGATATCCAACAATTTAGGACCGACGCTGCGTGCCTCGGCATACAACGCAACCAAGATCTTGGCTCTGGACGACCAGCGATTCGAGTTGCCTTGGTTTATCACGAAACTCCTGAAAAACCCAAAAACCAAAAATTACACGGACGGCGTTGCTTTCCATTGGTATTGGGACCATATTATCGGTTCGTCGGTTCTTGATGAGACACACGATAGATTCCCTGATAAATTTCTCATTATGACAGAAGCCTGTGCCGGTCAGTATCCAGTCCTCCCTGATATTGGGAATACGAATTAAGAATGCGAAATCTTATGCCATAAAACTTCAATCAAATAATGACAGTTGGACATTGGAATTTGCCGAAAATGAAAGCTTAGTCGAAGGTCTTGCTTTCGCGAAGTCACAGATTTTTGTCGTATACTCACGATTAGCATATCGCATTGTTCTTACTATCGATCACTTTGTTGCCACTAGCATACGCAATTGAGAACTGTACGTTCGAGCTTGCGAACGGCGACCCAGTACTAATTCGTCTTCTCAATTGACGTTACACTTTTATACTTCCTCTCGAGATCTCGCGTCTGTACTTTTCTTTTTATATCCTCAGGAGCTTTAGCTATGGACGTCATCAAGGTTATTCTAGGATCCTGGTCCCGCGGAGAAACTTACATATTGGACATAATGGATGTGCGTCAATAATAACCCTTTAAGGCTACCGTTCAGCTGTTCTAGGTTGTGCACACGTACACGAGAAGTTATAACGTCGGACGCGAGAAAAGCTTTACAACCATTTTTCTCCGTTGCCTTGCGTTAATACGTCAAAATATTGGTTTACAGTAGGGAATCCGGATGATCTTCGTTTACGTGTAATTGAATGTCTTAATTTGAAGCATAATGTACGAAAGCGAAGCATACATAATAATGGCCCCCTTCATGATTTGACGGCTCGTTAAAAAAGCTGATTCTTTTTGGATGTTATTCTCAAAGACAAGACTTTCGTGAATTTTGAGCGAAGGTGATCCGGCGGGGGCGACCGAAGCCCGGTGGAATAACGTCGCGGATTTCGACCGAAAGGATCGGGGTTCGCGTCCTGTTCCCCATGGCATTCGCCAAATGGGTTTTAGCCCATATGGAATAGCTGCACAGCAGCCTTAAGGCAATTGCCTTGGTTGAGACACATAGTTACCGGTTTCTTTTTTTTTTTATTTTCTTAGAACCTCTCTCATTGGACAACTGGCTGGGTTGACTGGAATCTTGCACTTAACGAGCAAGGAGGTCCGAATTGGAATAAAAACTTTGTCGATGCATCAATTATCGTTAATGCCGAAAAGGACGAATTTTACAAACAACCTACCTACTATGCACTTGCCCACTTCAGTAAATTCATACCCCGTAATTCCATTAGGATCGGCCTCACGTCAAGCACCAACATCAAGTCCATAGCTTTTATCACTCCAACAAATGATACGGTCATTGTGCTTTACAACAAGTAAGTCTACAGTGATGAATTCCTAGGTTACTTGGTACGCGTCTACATAATTAATTTTTCTTTACCAACGACCAACACTTAGGATGCGCGCTTATGGTTCATGCAGGGTCGTGCCACGAGCACGGCTCCTTTCTCAGCTTCTTCGTTGATCTATGTGAATAAAATCTTTTACCTGATGACTCCATTTTTTCAGGGACAGGTCGGCACGAGATCTATCAATAACAGATCCCAACAGAGGTTATATAAACGTAAAACTACCAGGACGTTCTATTCACACGATCATCTACAAGTAAACAGATGACGGAAAACGCAATTGGAAAGAATGTCACGATGGAACACACCGAATATGGTATCAAATAAAAATAGACTTTCTTCTCTCAAATTGTATATTATACCAAAGATATGATACCTATAATAATACACTGTGTGTCTGATTAACTCAATACACCTAATTCACTAAGGATAATATGTGTTTGCCCATTTCTTCTTACTCTTTGGACCACCGGGTCTCAAAGCTTTTGGTATATATTCAGGTGTGTGATCGTCCAATCGGCGGCGTCCCATATTGATGTTGAATTGCCACGGGTCCCGTCTCTTTTCCATAGGTCTCCTCTTATTATCGATCATGTAAATCTTCTGCCAGTGATAGATTTCAGGCCTCAACCTAAGATACATAACAGGTCACGATAAATAGAAATACTGAAAAGTAGTCTAGCAAAAAGCGGAAACAATTTAATTCTATATTCTTATAGCCTTCCCCGTTTCAGCGAAGAAAGTGTTACCTGTGCCTTGGCCTGTTGGATACAAGATGCTTGTAATGTTTTTCTAGCCACGCGCGTCTCTCGGGGTCCTTGATATCAGCCACGACATTTTCAGTTTCCCCCAAGTACGGCTTCATATTAATACCGACTCGCTCCTGCGGCACATTCGCGTAAAACCTCACGATATACCTGAGCACATCCTCATTAAATCCAACAAGTTTGCCATTCTCCACTTTCTCAAAGAGTTTCATAGGTTTCGTAATCCAGCAAACGTTTCTTCTTGGATTATCGTTCACATGATTCGAATGTACCACCGTAGTATTCAACTGGTACGCGGAAAACGTCCATGTCTGACCGTTAGTTATAATCGTTTGTGTCACCAGAGGATACGTTAAGTCGTTAAACGTTGAAAATCCTTAAAAAGAATTCATTTAAAAACTCTATAGCTATCGTTCACGGGCTTCTTTAATCAATGCAGTTCATTCTTAGCAAGAAATATGCTTTGCCATTGAAAATCAATACGTTACAATATGTTTTTGCATACAAACGTAATTTGTACCTTGATAACACGCTTGTGAAAGTAACCACGTATAAGACGCCAACAGAGCTTGCGTAGAAAGTGCATCGACCTCGTCGTTATATTCTTTTGGCCTTATTGCTAAATGACCGCAATTATGGTAAGACAACACACCAAATTCACTTTTGTCCCCTGGCCAAAAACCTGGAATACTTGTACCATGCTGCCATTCGTGCGTATACCCCAGTGTTCTAGGATCCAGGGTATATCGTGGCACTGTTAACGCCGGATTTTCCGATTCGCTTAAACTAATAAACTCTTGTAATGGAAAATCGTATCTCAACTGCGCAATTGGCTTTCCTTTGTATTGAATGTGCCTATCGACAGAATCGTTGGCAAATTTTTTTAAATAAGGTACATTCTCTTTAGATTTTTTGACTTGGTAAGGTGGATCTATACCACCAACAACCCAAAAAGCTTCCAGTCGTGGATTATAATCAACCTGAGTTTCCAATAAATGCAAATGCTTGGATGAAAGATTAGCTAGTAAGATTCTGTTGACTTGCCGTACCACTGCCTCAGCCATCGCATTGTCTAACAAAGAGCGATTTTCCAATACATCCTCAGACAACACATCTTGCCTCCTGTAACAATGAACGAGTGACCAATATATTTCAATCAGTACAATCTTATAAGATACCTCAAACGGTTTCAAATATATGTAAAAAGAAACAATCTAGTTACTTTCTGTCAATGTACTCGAATGCAATGGCATCCTCCACTTGACTCCTAATCTCTTGAACAACGCAGTCCAACTGTTCAGAGCCTAATAGAGTTTCATAGTAGGGAGGTAATTTCATATCTTTTACCAAATGCGTTCTGGTAATGTACTGTGCCTGATCAAGACTGTTGTACGGTATCTGATGTTCGTGCATCATCAGTGATTTCCAACCATAGTAGCGTGGCATATTGATTTTGAATAACTTCTCCTCGACCGTTTTAATACCCTTAATTTCTTCATGCCACTTTTCGTAAATTCTTCGACGTCTCTCTTTAAAGAATTGATCCTCTATAGGTGGATACTGGGGTTCTTTCTTCTCGTGCTTTTCGTTCAACGCCGGAACCGAATAACATCGAACGGCCAGGCCTCTACAGAACCGAGTCTTTATCCTGACTAATGACATTCTCGTCTTGATAAAACTCTTGAATGTCTCTCAATGAATAAGGCTGATCAGACCAGATCAGAGAATCATACGCACGAGCATCTTTAATGCTATCGTATCGGGAAACACGTTCTCGCGTTTTTCACGGCGGGTCGCAGCGTGACGATTGGCGACGATGACCTAACAACTAACGCAACCCAACCTAACTTATCCTGACACATGTAGCCTAACCTAACATAACAAGCCATCGAAGAGACATATTAATATGGAGAGACAGCATTGCGAAATTTGACGTCCATGCTAGGGACAACAGAGTTGGGCTACATCGTGTATCTGATGATACGAAAAGCAAAAAGCTTTCCACCAATCGTAGAGTCTATCTTCTTCAGAGTCCAATATGCCATTAGCTGATGGCAATTCCCTTTTAACATTTTCACTCGGAATTACACGATCGCACCCTTGGAAAGGCGGCCTAAAGGCCATTCTACGACGGGACGTTTTCGTACGTCGTTTCTACAACCCAATCGGAACAGCGAAAAAGCGGAAAAAACAATTCTGATTGGCTTGTAGAAAGAACTTACGACCAACCAATTACGACTCACGACTCATTGTAGAACAACTAAAATATCAGACTCCTCATTGGCTAAATCTTTCATGAGGAATTACCTTGACCAATGAGAAGTCTAATTTTACGAGTTTTCCGACCAATCAAGCAGCCCGACAAAACTGTAAAGGCCCCAGAAAACGTGGAATTGTCATACCTATAGTTGCATCAGCCTGCTGCAGTCTGCATAATCCAGGATAACCAATATTTCACGTGCGTGAGGGCGTTCGTACCGAAAAAGTCTGAAGGTAATTCTGTCGAATATTGTTAATGCCATTAACAACATCAATTATATAAAATCTCTTATAAATCTTGCTCATTCTCGAACACGTTGAATTCTCCATTTGATAATACATAATACATTAGAAAATCACCAGCTGTTGACAAGGTGTGCTTTTCAACAGTTTAGTAAACAATTTGCTGTATAAAGAAAAATCCTCACAATATCAATATATGACACAAATAAATAATTGGGATGTATTTTTTATATTCTTAGAAGCAGACCATGGCTGATAAGCAACTTTCGGAACTCTCTCTTGGTAATCTGTTTGTCCTTATATCCATAATCAGTCTCTATTGCATTATAATTGATCACATCAATCAGGTGGTATTTACACTTCGGAGAAGAATGGCAGTGATGAAAATGGAGATGGTACAGAGTCTAAGCCATATAAAAGCATTCTGCGAGCGATGAGACATGCTGGGAAAGAACCCTTTCCAACGATATACCAAGATTCCAATGAAGAAGGTAAAACTTACGAGCCAGCATCCAAGTCTCAATTGAAGAAAATCCTTAAAATCTGGACAAGGGAGCAGTACAAGAATGAGGAAAAGCAAAAAAAATTAATTGAAGACGAAGACAAAAGATTAAAGAATTTAGAGGAAGCCAAAAAAATTATTATCAAGGAAGACAAGGATCTGCCGACTGCCACTCTCGTTAGAATCAATCAAGGAACCAATTTTAGGGATAAACGCGTCAAGTTATGTGGATGGGTCCATCGACTTAGACGACAAGGTATTGTAATGATTAAGTAGCCGTGCCTAAAATTTAGGTGATACTAAAAATAACTGTTAGCCAAATCTTGTAAAGTATAATTATAAAGATGCGATACACTTGTTTCAGGCAAGGCTCTTATGTTCATTACATTGCGAGATGGTACTGGCTTCCTGCAATGTGTACTGAATGACAAGCTTTGCCAGACCTACGATGCTTTAATTCTATCTACAGAAGCTTCTGTGCAACTATACGGCACTTTGAGGGTTGTTCCCGAGGGAAAGACTGTAAGCAAAAAAGAGTGGTACACGATTGTCAATATTACTATCCAGCTGACTTTAATAACAAAATACTCCTGGGTCAGGCTCCTGGTGGACATGAATTATTGGTCGATTACTGGAAACTTATTGGGGCATCGCCCGCCGGCGGCGCAGACTCCATTCTGAACGAGGAAGCTCTTCCTGACGTTCAACTCGACAATAGACACATTATGATTCGCGGAGAGAACGTAAATATCTAGTGTCGCTATAACAGATTGTTCAATCGACTATATCTGGCGATCGCTCTTAAATACATTTTTCAGACTTCACGAATCTTGATTATGAGATCCGTTCTCATGCAAGCATTTAGAGAACACTATCAGTCAAGAGGATACTGCGAAGTTACTCCGCCAACTTTGGTGCAAACTCAAGTGGAAGGTGGTTCCACTCTCTTCAAGCTCGATTACTTTGGGTACGTGGAGGAGAATGGAAGGAGTAGCCAAGATCGTGTGCGTAACGACGACTGTGCTGATCTATTAATATTTTATTTCTTCCCGTTAGAGAAGAGGCATTTCTAACGCAAAGTTCTCAGCTCTATCTCGAGACGTGTATTCCTGCGATGGGAGATGTCTATTGCATCGCCCAATCGTACAGAGCGGAGCAATCCAGGACGCGACGACACCTGGCCGAGTACGCCCGCTATGCTCTAGAATCCTGACATAGAATAGCCTTAAGTAACTCTTGGTTCGTCGCATTGCAGATACACCCATGTGGAAGCAGAATGTCCATTCATTACGTTCGATGATCTGTTGGATCGCTTGGAAGACTTGATTTGCGACGTTGTCGATCGAGTCCTCAAATCGCCTTATGGCTCTCTCGTTAAGGAACTAAATCCCAACTTCAAAGCGCCCAAGAAACCGTTCAAGCGAATGAACTACAGCGAAGCCATCGAATACTTGAGAGTCAATAACATTACAAAGGAGGACGGAAGTTTCTATGAATTCGGGGAGGTTCGTTGCGATTCGATAATACCTAATTGGCTTCCCAAGAGTCAAAAAGAAAAGTAAAACCGTATCCATTGGCAGGATATTCCGGAAATGCCAGAGAGAAAAATGACGGACGCGCTTAACGAACCCATAATGCTCTGCCGATTTCCGGCAGAAATCAAGTCGTTTTACATGATGCGCTGTCCCGAAGACAAACGGTTAACCGAGTCCGTTGACGTTCTTTTACCGAACGTGGGTGAAATCGTTGGCGGTTCCATGCGTATTTGGGACTACGATGAGTTGATGGAGGGTTACGCTCGCGAGAATATTGATCCCAAGCCTTACTACTGGTACACGGATCAGGTAAGTGAGAAAGAAAGTGAGGCTGATGCACTATCTTTAACGAGCAAGCAGTATGGACGTTGTAAAGTTTTCTTTTATTTCTAGCGGAGATACGGTTCCTGCCCCCATGGAGGCTACGGCCTGGGACTCGAGAGATTCTTGTGCTGGCTTCTCAATAGATATCATATACGCGAAGTGTGCCTCTACCCCCGCTTCCTAGAACGTTGTCGTCCTTAGAAGAATATCAAGAGAACATTGAAATATTACAGAAATGCATTTCTTATATTATGTAAGACAACATTGCCTGTTGCACTGTAATGAACTCCGTAATGATACCGAAAGAAAGCGCCTTCACTGCTAAGATTATGGTATACAGTGGCAGCGCAACTGACATAGAAAAAGAGTCGAATAAACAGTTACGAAGCAACGAATTTCATTTCATTCTCATTTTCTCTGTAAAATCTCAAGAACATACCTATACCTGGCTCATGTTAACTCTTTTAATACGTACAATTTACATAGAATTACAATGTATAATAATGAAGGGTGCAACGGCAGCGAGCCTCCCTCGCTCTAACAAAGTCTTCGTCCAGCGTCCAGTGGTCAATTGCGTCGGTTATCGGTGTACATGTATTGTAGAAGCAAATCAAAGCAACATTTATTCCTCTACTCTTTCATAGTAATGTATACAATACTGTAAGTAAGACTGCAGGAATAACAGCCCACTTTTATAATTGCCTTTACTTATTCGAATAGCTTAATAGCTTAACCATAACAATTTATATATTAATAATATTTCGTGTACTATCGTCCTACGCCATATTTGTCTATGTATTCATGTATTTTGTATATACACAAATATATGTACTATATATTATGCATGGATTCTATACTATCAACATCATATTACACGTCTAGCAAATTGATCAAAAGATAATTGCTCTCATCAGCTCTTGATCGGGGAAAACTGAACCGCGTGTGTCTGTGTAGCTGCTATCTCTGAGCTTACTAGGCCGAAAAATTAATGGTGCAATTTTAGTGAATCGTCAATCTCACAATCGGCCGAGTGAATACCGAGAGTCAATCAAAGATACATACAGGAGTAAAGAGAACTTGAGGACTAGAGGACTAGAGGACTAGAGGACTAGAGGACTTGAGGACTTGAGGACTTTTCAAAAGACTATTAGAAATTACGATAAATCTCTTATGAAATACTTGGGCAATTGTTTCGAGATAACGACCTTTCTTCCAAATGACCCAGACCAGAGGAGCCAATTAAACTGTAGGAAATGTCAACACGTCCATCCGTTGTCTCGACTCTCGACGCGACTCCAGCCCCGCTTAAACGAGCTGGCTGCAGCAGCATGCAGTAACTTAATAACATCACATGTATAATCGCAATATAGTTCCAACAACTTTATAGTAACAGTTTTTCTCGCGTTATATCAAAGCATAAACAATCTTATTGGTTTAAGAAAATTCGAAAAGAAAAGAGGGAAGAGCTAAATAGCTCTTGGGACATTCCCTCCAACTGCAACGACGTTAAGTAACTAATACCGAATACATTATTCAGGATTATCGATATACCGTGACAATCGGGGCATAAACATTTGCCATAGGATCCCTTTAAAAACGTAACCACGCAGAGAGATGGCCCTACGTGTTCGTAGTTCGTAATCGCTCGGACCAATCCGTCCAATCGACTGAATATTTCCAAGAAAAATCGAGTTTTGCAAGATGCAAAAGAAATAGGTGTCATTCCAATGTTTATGTTTCATGTAGGAAATAATGAATAATCGACAGACTCATTGATTGGCTCCCGCGCAGTCAATTGCTGGAACAATTGATCGAACGAAAGACACTCTTCTGCACCAACTAAATGCAGAAACTATTGACAATACTCGGAATGATACTCGAATGATCTTAGATGTTCGTGCATTCTACTCGAACACTCTCTGTCCAGCTGTAGCCTCCTCTTCCAACTAGCGTAGGACGTTCTTTATCAAAAAATTTATATAGATAATTCTCCCTGTTATGCAACTTCTAATATCACATCCGATGTTTCAATGTTTTATTAAAGGTAAGCTCTCTGAGTACGACTTTCAAGTACTTGTTATGGCACCAATGTGTTAAATAATATCGGCAAAAGGAATACGAAATAAGGTGTACCGAGACATCTAGGGACATATTGTAGAGTTACATCGGACTAGCTTGTCAAACTGTCCAGTACATCAGCTGCATAGTGTAACACATACAACACACTACATCAGTTTTCATGCGAAACGTAACATTATCAATGAGCATACACTCGCTCAAAACAATTAGTATGGTACATCTCGCTTTAGAATTTTTTAGACACAAATCGATTGGAACCTACATTGAACAACACGTCATATTAATATAGCTGGCTATATAGATTCGATTAGTGTTAGAGTATTAATATAACTTTTATAGGCAAACGGAATGATTGTTAATAATAATTTAGATTTTAGAGAAACACATACTCCGAAGTCTTAGAAGATCTGGCTATTGTCAGTTATGTAAGTTTCATGTAACATCGAATATCATTTCTACCAAAGAAATCTCCCCCTCTCCCCCCTCTCTCACTCTCTTACACACTATTATGTGAGCTCATCTTCGGAATTGCATTAGGCGTTGGTTAAAATACAATGCGTCCGCACAAGGTGAATTGTCGTCTCCATCCTGCGGTTGACATAAGGAGGCAGACTCGTTCCTTTTTCTCTTTAAGCCATATAGCCATATAGCCATATAGCCATTAAACCTGAAATAAACTTTATCGTACTCCTGGGGAACGAGATATCGCTTTGGTAAATATTTGAAAGGAGCTGCAGCCCTGAACCTGCTGGCACTAGCGTACTAGCCCCGCCCAGTCGAATGTAAAATGTAAGATGTGCAAAAATGTGCGTTCCTCGAGATACCAGGCCTGAGAGGGGAAAATACAGAATTTCGACGCAGAATTCACTCCCGGCTGGTCTAATACTTGGTGAGTGAACATCGCCCTACCACTAGAAAAATGAGTGGATACATTCGATCCTCAAACCAAGAGTATCGCTGGAACTTTGAAATAGATTGGCGCTCACGCAGTATGTTCTTGCGTGAAATAAGAAACCCGGAGCTAGATCGAAATCTTAGACATTGGTTGCCTTGATTTGCTTACCCACTCTGGTAGGATTAAGCGAATTATTGGTTAATCCTAATAAAGGGTGTGCACGATACAGTCACGTTCTGGCAGTTGACGAACTTTCATGGATCCGTCCGCTCCACATGAGAACAAACGCCCTGCCGAATCCACTTGCAGTTGAGTGACACCCTGGAATAATTGGTTTCCCTTAATGTCGAGACCCCTCGCAAATAACGGATAATAGGACTACGTACTTGACCAATGTTTTTGAAGAAACTGGACCTGGGATGCTCCCCGGGAAACGAATACAGAAGAGAATGGACGGTCAAACCCCAAACCTACGTTAGAGATTAAAAGGACAGTGAAAATGAGCAAAAGAAATTCGCAAAACGGATAAATCGTTACGTCACCTTAATATCGCCATCTCCGGCTCCACTGACGAAGAACTCCTCGTGCGGATCAAGTGCTAGACACTTGATTGCAGATTCGTGGGCTTGAAATCTCTGCCGTTGCTGACGCTGTCGCACGTCGAAAATGTTGATATCACCCTTCTTCCCACCGCTGATTAGAAGCTGATGCTGCGGCGCTAGGATAACAGAGCTGGCACCCTGATCGTGGCAAACGAATCCTAACAACGTGAAATCGATCATTTGACTGACAGTCTTTTATACAGATCGTCAATCGAAATGGAGACAGAATTACTGAACCTTGCACGAGAGACTTATTCTGTGGAAGCAAAGTATCCCAAAGGGCGACGTTACGTCCTTCCGAGCCGTGTCCTGCAGTGGCAACCAAACTGCATGCTCCCAAAAAGACAAAGTCAGCCGTGACTTTACTGTGGCACTGATAATTCTATAAGGACGAGAAGAATCATGAGAGTGTTGTCTACGACCAAGCATTGAAGAAGGACAGGGTTGACTCACGAAGAAGGGTCTGGCTGTTCCCTCTCTGCAGGCCACTTGGAATAGACTGAGGTGGCCGTCCGAATCGGCAACTCCAAATTTGTTGCCGTGCTGAGCAAATCGCACACGAGTCACCTTGGCAAAAGTTCCTGCCGGCCGAGGAGTTGCTACTGCAGTTTGATGGCCCCATTCCCAGAGGGAGACCGAACCATCTTGAGATCCAGTTAAGTCTAGAAAAGGATGGATAAGAATTATGAGATTCAGGCTCTTATTCTGGGAGTGAAAGTGGTTCTTAAAAAAACTTTTGAAACGATATACTTACACAGCGGTAACAGCGGATGCGACGAGACTCTCCTTATACCATCGACTTTGTGCTTCAAGATCTGTCAGAGTAAAAGATGACATGCTGAGTTTCGTATAAAGATTGATTGTCGTAATCGCTAACATTCATACATCGTCAACTCAATGAAATGATAATGCCAAGAGTGTCCATAAAAGACTGCGGTAAACACAACGTTAAATGTTAAATGATTTGATCCCTGATAACGCAAGAAACAGCAAGGACTTGAAGGGATCTGCTAAATCCTGGCGTAACATGCGACTGAAGGCAGTACCTTGGCACCTGAATTCATTAGAACTTCTCAAATATAGTGAATACGAATAGTGAAATGGTAGTTGAGAACGACCCATTAGATATAAGGAGGTGAACAGATTGAAATCCCGATAGAATCGAATATTCTAATGGGCCATCGCAAAACTGGCTACGGACACTCGTGTTCTTCCTTCTTCAGTACGAAATTCAAAGTGTAGAAGCGTGACTGTAGCCAAAGCGATGATTCTCCTACCTTTTATCGAAGTGAGAGAGACAGTATGTTGTTTCGCAAATGATCAGAGCTGCGTCTATGAGCGTTAAGCTACTAATCTATAAACCATCTGTCTACGTCTGTGCAACTTAATTGTCAGATAGCACCGACATAATCACTCAGAGCTTCGATCGGACAAAAGTAAGAATGCAATAGGAAAAATGTTTAAAATGCAACGGCCTTCTTTGATGCTTGCAATGAACTTTCAAAAGGAACTTCTGGATGATCTCTGTACTCGCTTATGCTCTAATCTCATGCCTGAACTTTTAAACGTGAACCGATACAGAGGCTACTTATTCGAGAGCGCTTCGTTTCATTGAAGAAATTACGGAACTACGAGAGGAAAGAGTAAAAATTAAAGAAGAGATAAAAAAACTATATTCTGCAACCCAACAAGAGAGATGCAGCGCTCTTGAAATGTAGGAGCCTGTGTATCTCTTGGCAAAGGCATCTGGCCTCCGGCATCTTCGTCATTTGCGCTCCCAAGAAATTTTCCACGAAGACTATATTAACAGTATAGAGTTGCATATGCTCGTCTATGCAACCGCACAGAGATATCGGAGACCAGATCCAACTGTATCGCTAAAGAAAACAACTGACGAATACGGAATTGCCACTAGGATTGGTTAGGGTCTGTTAGATGTTTGTCTCACCGGCTTCAACAAGTGTTTGCTCCTATCAGCGACAAACTGACAGAAGCGCAGGTCGTGGGAGCCAGGGAAAGCGGGCATCCCCTTCATCTGAGCGAGCGAGTGAGCCGCCAGGTCAGTGACGCAGACCAAGTTAGGTGTTAGGCAAGCATTGAACAAGCAACATTGTCTCCGTCACCACTTGTGCTACCCCATACCCAAACCAACACGCCACATTTCATGGCTGCTTGGCTCGTTTTCAGAAGCACCAGACGTGTTACCTTCGAACGAGCCAACCTTGCGCCAAGCAATGCCCCAAGGGGTGAGGCACGATGCAACTTTTCGCTTCTGCACTTCATGCAACACAAGAGCCTCACCCAAGTCAACTCTGAAATCGCTCGCGCCTCGCACGGACAGTTTTGACAATTCGCGAATCGAGTGTCGAGGCTGCTGTCCCTATTGGCAATTCGTCATGGCGTCCGTAAACGTTAATCGCGATAGGAGGAAGACAATCTGGTTTACATGCTCTCTTCGCCTCTATTAGTTGCATGCGCAAATTAACCTGAATTAAACGATTCCGCCTGCAAGTTATTTCCTTTTAGTTCGACTTTTCTTAGGTTCGGATCAGGATGGTCTGCTCGGCGCGCTGCACGGGTCAAACGTTACTCACGAAGATTCGCCTAACTTTCGCAGTTGCACGGAACACCGCGAATTCCCAGCGGTTCGCAGCAGCCTCGACTAGTAGCCGATTGATCAATAATTGGCTTTAGCGAGTTCTTTATCGTGTGGTGCTGGAGTAAATTGATTAAGTATCACAGCAACGATGCGTAAAATGATGTGACAAGTCAAAAGAGATATGTAAGCCGAGTAAGTGAGGAACCGGGGTAAGTAGTATTTGGGCACGACTTTAAACTATATCAACGACACCGACCCCGCACACGTCACCCATCTCATCCCTTCCCGCCAATACACTCCGATGGAACGATGGGATTCGTTCGCAAAAACTACGACCTTCGGACTGGAAATGTGAAGAAACAGGGGGCGGATGCCGGGATACGCTTCTACGTTAAAACTTCATGAACAGTGTTTCAATGATCATTGTTTATACTGATCGAGAATAGACTATTGCCCGTATTTCGAGGAAAATAAGTCGCGAAATGCTATGACGTAAATGTTAGGGCGTTCGTTCATAGGCTGGACATGTTTGTCGAAATCGTGGGATTAACATAGACACGTAGAAATCGAGAGGACGCTCGTAAATTTTAGAATCCTCATGGAAACTTACCACACTGGCCCCGCGTCCACTCTGACTTGCAATACCCGATTGCGGCTGAGGACTATTCGGCTGTGGACTTTGAGCTAGGAGTGGTCGATCCGCTGCCGTCTGATCCAGATAGAATATTAATTATCAAAAGTGGCATCGTCCGCCGATGTGGGACACTCCGCGTCTAACAAGAGAACAAGAGACTGCTATCCTACCTGTATGACTAGGAAACTGGTTGGTTGTACAGGCTCTGGATCGGGTTGCTTGTTCAAATTGATGATGTCGAATTCGCACTCGTCCTCCAACCACGATGGCAATTCCAATAGCAGAGAAATATCCATTTCCTGAACCTCGCGGGGTGTTGCCAGGGCCATCAAACCTGGATTTACCTTTTGCGCCAAAGGAACAATTAACAATTTAAATTCAATGTAGTTCTGAGTAGCACCGAGTAGCACCGAGTAGCACCGAGTAGCACCGAGTAGCACCGAGTAGCAGTATACTGTTGAAAGAGCAAAAGGACAAACCTGATTTAGGCAGAAGGCACTAATACTATCTTGCTCCTTGTGGATGATCCTGACGGGCTCGAGAAGACTCGTGGTGCCGCTATCGCTACCTTTATCCTCGGCCGCACTAGTACCACGAGTCATGCCGTCGACCGCTGTTTGATTATTGTCTAATATCGAGGATAACGAGCGCCGCTTTCCAAATACTGATCGGATAAAGATGTCTTGTACCAATTCCTGTCTCACCAAGTAACACCATAGCCGATTTGCAGGAGCGGCTGATGCCATCCGGGTGCTAACATTCAGACTCGATTAATGCTTTTAAAAGGCGCGAGTACGTGTGAGCTTTCGATTGTACATACTTGAACGGCGTGTTGCCCTTTTCTAATAAGGAACGATATTTGTGAATTGCAGGTCGTCCTGGCGTAGCTGCCGGATCCGGCGCACATCCTGGTATGTAGTTCGGTGGCGGCGGTCCTTTGCCCTCCAGCTCCTCTCGCAAGGATTCCTGCCACTGGGCCACAATGCCCAATGTCCCATGCACCAATGGGCTGCTCACAGGTAATTCTGAAAGATTTAACGCTTCTGTGATATCAAACGAATCGAGGAAAACTTTGCAAACGGTACCTTGCATCTCGATTCCAGCGACATTTAAGAAATCTTGCAGTTGTTGCTGAAGTATTTTAACTATGGCTAGCCGCATAATGCACCAACTATGTGAGGTAGGATTAGTATGTTCAGTGTTATCCTTTGGCTTGCTCTTTGGTTTAGCGTTCGTGTCGAAAACATCCTCTTCGTCTTCGGACGAATCCAGATCGGAGACGGCCGAGTCCGAAGAATCGTAATCAATTTCATCGACGTCATCGCCCTCGATGCGAGGCTGTGCAAACGACAAAGAAGAAAATTCAAATGAACTTGATATCATATCGCACGTTGTTCCTAAAGATCTATTGTTGCGAGTGAAATTTTCAACCATTCTCTCTCGTCCTCAAGGTGAGTGAATACCTTCATTAGGAAATACGAAATCATGCTCATTTGTGGCGAAACAAACTGTTCCCTGTAGGTGGGTTTGTCCTCCTTCATATTCGGCTGTTGCCCAGTAAATTGTCCGAGTAGCTTCATATTTAATCGAACACGCTGTTTCGTTAACGACGTCATCGTGTTCCACATCCCACCGGTACTTTGCGTTTCGCTGGAAACACTGTCGCCCCTCTCCGCTCTACAGCTGGCTCCGCCCTGCGTAATGTAGATTAATATAAAAAGAAAAGTTTCCCTCGAAGAAGCACTGCTTCGTGTTCTCATTAGTTTTCACTCGCAAGCCAAAGAACGTTCTACGTCACCGACCTGACTGCTGGTACTTGCCACGCGTAGCAACTTCTTGACGCCGCCCCCGAATAGACAAGACCACGTACTATTATCGAATTTCTGGCCGACCAGTCTATAAAGAATATGACAGTCGCAACTGGCCAAAGCGTAAACGAAGAGACTCATGTACGTCGCCACGAATGCTTCGCAAAGCAGGATATTCAGCTTAGGTGTATCTTCATCCTTTTCTCGTGCAAGGAGCGCGCGTAGGTTGGTGACACCTGGCCATTTTGCAGGCGACGTAGTGATGCAGATACCGTCGTCGGTAGAATACCGTCTATGGTATCTGTTGGATGCAACCAAATGCCCACCGGAGAACGTTTCCACCTCAGCCACTGCAGGGAAGCTGTAAGAATAATATTCATTGAGATTGCATATAACGTACTATCGCACGGGTGTCTGCATATTTTACCTGTCGGGTTGTTGATGCTTCATCACGAACGTATCGGAATCGCAGAGGGACTGATAGATGCAGGCACTCAATGCTACGGCCAGGTCCCGTAACGTGAATACCTCGGAGTAGTGTGTATTTCTGTTTGGCATGGGCGTACTACGCAGCTCCACTATTGTTTGGAGCATATCGTGAGCCAAGGACTGCAAGTGCCTGACGGGATCCGCAACCACTGTCTTGTTGCAAGCCACGCTAGCGCTCAATAAAGGTAAAGTCGTCGGGAACGGTAGAGGGCTCAGTAATTGTTGTTGAGTCTTCTCTTGTTGCAATTCTTGTAATAACAGGACCAATTCCATTCTTACCGATGCCAATCCACCTCCGGATGCACCATGAAGGGAGCAGTACGACAACAGTGTTCGTAGGAGAGTTTCGTTGGCTAAGAGTAACGCAAGCGCAATGTTAATGATATTTGCTTGACTGTTCGAGAGTCATTAAAATATTGATCAAATACCTTTTAGCCACTTTTTCCTTTTAGCTGCTCTTTGAACCTTCGCTTCGAAATCTAGTTTTTCAGCGACCAGAATTTCATGCAACGTTGGTTGTTCACCTGGTCTGTAAGGCGGTACGTCATCCACCATTCCACCTTCGTCTAAAAAATCCGATATTCGAATTAGCTAGAAAGATCAGACGGATCGCGAAAGGACAAGAAATTCTTCATGAATTACATTCTGAAACATTATTGATATCTCCGTCTCCGCTAGTACTGTAGCTGCATAGTTGTCTCAAGGCATCTACTTCTCTCTCGAGCCATACGTAAAGTTGATATCGAAGTTGCCCTCCGTCCACCTCAAAACCGGTTGCCAAAGTTGATAATTCTTCCATGAGAATTTTTAGACAAGCCACGAACTTTAATTGCTGCGCCATTATATCGAGCTGCCCAGTTTGTTTCGCAGAATCTTCTACAAAGAAGACGACTCGTGAGTAAGAGTAAGGAGAAAGTGAAGGCGAAGAACGGTGAAGGAAGCAGGAAGAGAAACTAGAAGAGAAGAAAAAAAAGCCCTCTGACCATCCTTCTCCTGCTTGTCGCTTTCGGCGCTCTCCTGCTTGTCCAGTTTCATACTCATGGGAGGGCTATCGGCATCCTCATTGTAGACAGAATCATCATCCCACTTCAATACTAACTCATCCTCGGCTCGAGACGTCGCCGGCTGTGACCAATCCATTGCCGAGGCACCCCAATCTACAGCCGGGGAGGGTTCTAGAAGATTCCAAACGGCACCAGCCGACGCCCCAACGGCATTAGACTGACATTAAACTATTCACGCGAGTGGATGAGCAGGTGGGTTTACATACCTGGTGCAGCCGTCGTGCTATTAGCGCTATCGTCCCAACTAATTATTCCCGTATCAATCTGGGTGTCTTGCGCTCGCGACTTACTGGGACTATTCAAGAGACCTGAAAGTGTAATGTAGTGTCATGATGGACATTAAATAAAATTTCGGGTTAAAATGATGAGAAACGAGAAAGAAAATATTTGATTTTATCGAGTTAAACTTACTGGGAGTGTCATCACAATTTGTATCCAAGACTTTATTCGGCAATTTTGAAAGAACTTCGAGGGCCAGTGCCGGACATCCGGCTTTGAAGTGTGCATGGGCCGTCGTGAAATACAGCTGCCTCTCCAGGGGCGTTATGCTATCTTCGAGCATCAACTGCTTGTCCGGTAGACTCTTTGTTTCCACTCCATAACTAAATCCGGAAATAACGACGGAATGGCCTTTCTTTTTATCTTGCGCAGTGGACGCAATGTATTGTCTGATCAACAACGGATGTGTACGAAGGTACACGTAGAAGTTGAATACATTAGGATTCGCTGGAAGAGAAACCGAAATGGAGGCACAATTTCGTTTGAATGGATTCGGACATTTCTATTTGAAAGAATTCTTAGGATACCTGTAGCGCCCTCTGGCTTCTCCAATTCGTCATTGTACTGAGGATGCATAGTCCCGACATTCGTCAAGAGTAGCGTGTTCAACGATCCTGAATAATCTTTGAGGATCCACAAAGCCATACTACGTAGAAATGGATCAGGATGGGCCCTGTGCAGGTCTGGATTGTTTCCATCGCTGTCGCAACCCAAAATTTCCTCGTACAATAATCTTTTCAAATTGGGAGACGTCATATCCTCCTCGTAGAGCCTCGCGATTACCATAGCCAACTGAATGTCATTCAGTTTATTCAAGCAGACGTCAATCGCATCTCTCAGTGCGCCGGCAAGTAAAAAGAAGGCAGCGGCGTGTTCGAATCTCTGCTTACCCAACAGGGCGAATGCATTCTTCAGTGCCGCCTTCCTCCACCTGTCCTCGGCAAAGTTATTCGCGAAAAAACTCGTCATTCTGTCGTCCCGTTTATTCCTAAATAGACCCCAGACCAAATTCTTCTTCTTCATTGCTAAATAGTAAATGGCAGCGTCCAACGGATCCTGCTTATGTTGAAAGGCCGCCTTGGCGACCTTCTCGATGCAGCGCTTAAGGACAGTGCTGCTTCTGATCCACCAGCCGACACCAAGTTCCTTTAGAATGCACCACTTGGGTTGACCCTTGGCATAGGACGGTATCAAACCGAGCAGTTCCTCCTCGGATTCCGAATGGAACGCCCAGACGAGATTGTTTGTCGAGACGCCCTGCATCTGGAACTGTGCCCTCTGCGCGAGAGGCAAGCAGCGGATTAAGTAATTGTAATGCTTCATGGCCAGAAGGAATCTCAGGCCACAGTCGTCGAGGGAGTCCATCGACACGGCCTCTCCCTCGGGAATCCCAGTTAGATTTTCCTTGGCGATGGCACTCTTGGCTGCGTCGATGGCGAAGCGCTCCGCGAAGTCAATGTTGCAGGTCGACACAGTGTCGGCCAGTGCGAGAAGGTGCATTTGATCGAGGCTGGACAATCCCGGCAAGTGGGTGTGCGTAAGAAGACGCGAGAGAAATCTACCCTGCCGAGGACCAAAGTGCGATATCCCTTGCCTCTCTGGTACGGAGGACCTTCGATCCTTTTGCCGCGTGCAATCATAATCCTCGTCCAACATGTCGTCGAGGGAGTCTCCCTCGTCCAAATTACCATCGAAGAGTTCATTGTAATCATTCTTTTCCTCGTTCTGCTGATGAAGCATGTTCGTTTCCTTGTCGGCTATCAAAAGCGTCCAGAGTGGGAGAGGCGAGATCGAAGGTAATTCGGCATAATCTAAGGTCAGTTCCTCTGGAATCTGAGTGGTAGAACCTCTTGGTTCTAAGGGCGACGTCGTCCCGACGTAGCTCACAGACATAGTCCTCGATCTGGACCATCCGCCGCGTTGTTTCACCAAACTCTCGTCGTCGGCTCTCAATGAGCACGAACTCGCAATGGACCTGACCAGGTGTGCTAATATGGCTTTGACCCATCGAATCTTTCCGGAATTCAAGAGTTCCATCAACTGCTTCGGATGGTATTGGGGGAGCACAGGACAAGCTATCCTCGAAGCCTCGAACAGCCCGTAGTCCGGCATGTAGTCGAAGCTGGCATTGTCATTCTGCATTCCCCGCTTTTTCTTCGCGTCGAGCATCGTCAGATTGATGCTGCTGACACGAGAGAGATGTGGCATGGAGGAGACGTTCGCCAGTCTCCTCTGGGAAGTCTCGTGCGCGAGAGTACGCAAATCTTCATCCCTCAGGTTTCTGCTAGCCTGAAACTCGTCGGACTCTTGATGCTGGAGATTTGAGTGAAAGCAGTCATTTTTCGGATTCGGTTTCCACTGAGAATAGACGTGCATCTCGGAGTCCATCCCGACCACCAGTATGCCGTCCCTAACCCAAGAGATTTGCATGGGCAAAGGCGGTAGTCCGTCCGCAGTGGTCAACTCGATCTTTCTCAGTTTCATCCAACGGATTTCGTCGACAAACTGTGGCTGCGCCAAGGACGAGGTCTTCCTAAGTATCGGCCTGTTGTTACTCTGAGACTCTTTCATGGCTTTCATGTTGGCCTGCGCCAAGTCCGAACAGACCGGCGTAAAGAGCATTATCTTCGAACCCACGCCGACGGTCAGGATATGAGAGCCATCCTCCTTGGACACCCAATCCAATTGAACTAGATGCTTCTGCGTCAATGGACAAGTATTGCCGTTCTCGATAATTGACTTGCGCAGTGACTGCAACGTGCTGAACGACGGAACAGCCAGCAAGCCGGCAGTCGATTTCGTGCTCTCTCCGTTTTCTCCGTTTCTTGGGGATCTAACGTCCTCGTGGCTGAGTGTCTGCAATACCTGCGTCAGCCTCTGTTTCTTCTGCAAGAATCTACTGTCATAGAGGTAACTGAGGTCTAGGTGCTGATCAACCTGTATTCGCGGCAAATGAATGTTTTTCAGATGAATCGTGTCCTCCAGTACCCATTCGCTTCCGCCGGTACTTTCACACTCGTAAATCGCCACGCACAGGTTTACGTATCTCGAGTCAGGATCGCTTTTCGTTGGGCGCGTGAATGATTTTCCATACTTGTAAGCGCAGGCAATGCGACCGCTGTAGGCAGCGCTTATGTTTAACGGCTGACCGGTTATGTCGATCGTAGATTCCTGATCTTTTCGTATCATTTCCCACTCGCACCACTCGTAACTGAGATGCTGTTGCTGCTGTTGCTGCTGTTGGTTCAGCTCGCTCTTTGTCACCTTGCACTTCCAGAATCTAACGGTGCTGTCGCTGCAAGCAGTCACCACGATGTAAGGCGCGAAACAGGCCGGGTATATCGAGGAACTGCTCAGGTGTCCCGCAGCAGGAGCCGCGTGGACAACTTCGACGCCCTCGGGAAGTGGAAGTTCCTGAGTACAAACTTTTGTGGTAGTGATGAGGACGTGGCTGCCGTGATGACGTCTATGGACGAATGTCGAATCGTAGTCCGCTTGACTCTCGCGTCTGCTCCTGTTTCCAGTTTGACTCGGTCGGCGAGATCTTCTTCCTCCAGCCTCGTAATTGTTCCCTCGTCCGGGAGTTCCCTCCTCGTCCTCGTCTTGAACCAGATGCGAGTCCGGCACGTACATCATCGAACCGGTCAGTCCACTAGTTTCGGGCTGGGATGCTATGACCAATCGCCACATATGCACCGTTGTTCCCTTTACTGTTCTTTCCAGTACCACGATGTAGAAAGGTTCTTCGAAAATGGCCGATTGCTGTAGATCGACCATCGCGTCCAGCGTTGACTCCATCAGGCCCAAATCGTTCGTTGAATTCTCGACACCGGGCTGTTTCTCGTCATTCCTCTCCCCGGTTATCAGTTGCTCCTGAAAAACGTGAAGGAACTGCGTGTTCTGCCAATCGTGAGTCGCATCCGCGATAGCATCCAATTGAATGACACAGCCGGGTCTTGCGGTCGATTGCTGCGAGACTATCTTAATTCGATCATGAATCGAATGTCGAATTCCATCGTCGGAGGACGTGTCGGTGGACAAGCTTGCCATCGAATCCATCATTCGACTTCTTCGTTCACTTATCGAGACTTCAGCCAGCAGCGTTCTTGCATCGATGACGGCTTGATAAACACGAAGGCATTCCCCGTCACTCGCTACGAAGCAGGCGCTCGGAGAATTCGACAAGTTTCCCAGGGTGGTACTGGGCAACAAGGTGGGAATCCAAGCGACATTACTGAATGCTGATATCTCAGGAGAATTGATACGTGCCAGTTCGGAAACTCCACCGCTCTTAGAGAGCGGACCAACGGCGTCCACTCGCCAAAGAATTAATTCACTGCAGAAGCCGGTGGGCGACATGACGTCCTTGCTCCTGTTGGAATTCTGCTTACCCTCTATACCTTCCACGTTGTCGATATTATCCGTCGACAGTGGAGTTTGCACCGTAGGGAAGTCCGGTATATTGTGATGGGACGTAGTCACCAGCAAAGGCAACACAGGATGACACGTGATATCGTTCACTCGAAATCGATGTCCGGAGGCTCTGGATGCATGGCCGATGCTCAACACTTGAGAGAACTTGGTTTTATCGGCGAATGTTAACTGCCACAGATTCAATGTCCCGTTCGAATGTTTGGATACCATCGAGACGATTGGACTCGGATGGCCTAACATGTCCGTTACATTGTCCTGACCGTGCTTCCCACTCTCCAGTGCAGTTGCACTCGGCCCGCCATTATGACCATTATGACCATTATGACCATTATGACCATTATGACCATTATGATTTTGTTCGGCTAGATATTGCACGCTCTTCAATAACTCTTGACCAGCTCGAGAAGTCAGGGTGGATTGTTCCTCGTCCTGCTCGATCAGGCTGGGCAAAGGCGTCGTCACCTCTGTTGGCTCGGTGGGCTTTGTCGTACTCTTGGCGACCTCCCGTATGTTCAGCAATGGACCGCCGGTGTTATGAGAATACATGGAGACGTTATGACTCATGGTGGAGGCATCGCCCAAAGGAAAAGCGTTCGGTATTCGCGTCGAGAATGATATTTGCGCTTGACGAAAGGATCCAGGGTGGTATTCGTCCAGCCATTCTATATGCCAAATAAGAAAGCTTCCGTCTATCGGATGGATCGAGAATAAAAGATCTGGATTATGATGCCAGTCGCGTAACAGCGTCTCTATCTTCGTATCCAAAGAGTCTGGAGCGTGATTCATGGAGGAGGCCGCGTCGGTGGCTATCGAATTGATCGAGGTAGTGTTGCTAAAGGGGATCAAAAGATAAATATATCTGTTGATCGCTGAATCGAAATGTCTCGCGATGTCATCGAGACGTAAGAAGAGACGTAGAGAAAATCTCGGCATACCTAAGACTTTGGTGAGACTGGACACTATGCGGTAGGCTATGATGGGAGGAAGTCGTATGGGTGGTGTGATGTTCGTCACTGCTGTGTTCTTCTTGGCTGGTCGTTCGGCCTCCAACACCCGTTGCCCTCTGACTCGATTGGTGGCGAGTTCCTTTCTCTGCGGGCCGTGTCATACCGTAACAGGATAAGATGCCTCCTAATAAAGCATACTTCTACCCAACGATCGTGCAGCGTACAGAGCGATTGTCGAAATTAACTGATCGCAAAAATATAATCTGATACGAACGAACGAACGAACAAACAAACAAAGAGAAATAAAGTTCGAAAGAAAGCATTGAAGGCAACGGGAGTATCGTGATTTTAGGTATTTTGTTACGCTAAAATTTAACAACCGATTAGAGAAGCTGTTCTCACTATTTTCCAGCTCTTGCACGCGCACGACAAAAAGAATATCTTATGGAAGCGAAATAAATGCTTTGCTGCTACGAGATCGCAAGATCTCACGTGCAAGAAAAAAATATGAAGTAGCTCGATGTTTGTGATATCCCCGAGAAACACACACAACCCATTTCCTTAAGGTAGCCTCTTAAGAGTATTATTAACCGTACTTGGCGTGTGCTCATCTTCCGAATCGTGATCCACATGATCCGCTTCCTGATGCTGCAATCCCTCTTCTTTTTCAACGACCTTACGCGTTAATTCCTGTCAAGTAAATGAGACGCGAATGAAATACAAATACAAATAGAAATACTACTGCCTCGGAACTTTCTCTACCAGAAAGGATATAATAAAAAGTCACCTGCAAAATACTCTCGGCCTGCATTGTAAAATGCATCTCCTTGTTATTCAACCAGTGCAAAATGAAATTTGGCTCTCTGTCGGGATCTCCAGTGATCAAGCTCGGTACCAACGGTATATCTATAACATCGATGTACACTACCGACACCGAAACTCAAGAAGAGTAATGTACGACTAATTTTATTCGTACTACTGTACCCGTCTCTGCGTTGATACTGGCCGCCAAATGGAAATGCATTCCCGGATAATGACCCGAACCTTGGTAGCTATTGTGAAAATCATGAACGGAATAAGTCGACGGTAAAGTCGGAAGGGTTGGAGCTGTGTGGCCGGACTGATGTTGCTGCTGTTGTTTCGCATGTCGACGAATATGAAAACACGTCCTGAAATGCGCATTATGAAGAGAAAAAGGGAAAGAAGACATAGAAAGAAAGGAAAAAAGAAGACATACTTCATATGTTTGAGGCGTTGCATGAAGCGATGCTTGTGCATAGTATGATGACGGTGTTTCCCGTGATGCCCGTGTCGGTCGGATCCTTCGAACTGGCTCATGTTGGCCAACCCTTCGATCTCGGGCGGTATGGTTTCCGCCCAAACACGGCAAATGTTGTCGCGGCACGACGTAACCAGCATATTCGACACCGAGCCCCTGTTCAACGATCAGAAGATAAGAGACTAGAAGGAGTGAGATGGAGGGCGAAAAAGAGAGGGGAACTTGAATGACATACTTTGGCATGTACTTGCTGGTCTTGCGCCAGGACAGGTGGGTGACGGCGCGAGGATGAGCCACGTAAACGAAGCTGTAACTGTCGCCAGAGGCTTGATTGAAGCTCGAATGGTCCATACTCCTTGATGGAAATACTGTAAAGTCGGGTAATTTAGCGTCTGAGGCATGTCGAGGAAAAAGAAAAAGAAATCATCATCAGTTATCGTTCACCGACTGGAATCTCACATTGCTTATTCTCGAACCATATTTTAACGAGTCTGTCATTCAATCCCGTTGTTGCGAAAAGAGTGCCGTCGGGACTGAAACTCATCAGGTGAACGGGTGTGGCTGTGCGACATTTCCATACGCAACTCCAAGATCCAGGCTCGTTTCCACTAGCTGACTCTCCACCTCCGGGACTCTCCGCCTCGCCGCCAATCGAAAACGTTACTGTGCTTGCTACAAAAAAATGAATGTGAATTCTAACGTACTCGTCCAAGATTCCTGGTGCTTTCATTCCACGCGTAAGGAACAATCGCGAAAGGGTAAGAGGTCGCGCATGCTCGTCGTATTATCGAGATAGCCTATAATTTTATGAGTGAATTACGAAAAAAATTCCTTCAGTTCACTAACAATACGCCAATAGAAAAATCAATTGGTTAAGCATAAAGAGCGATCATTCACTGCTTCATCTTCTCATTCTTCGAAGATTGTTAATTCCGCTTAAAATCATACGAAGCGTGCATTATAATCGCATTGATACACAAACGGCCCATTCTCTGCGAAAGAATGAACTCACGATCTTGAGAATTGGAACCCACGACGCTCTGTTCGCCTCCGGTATTAGCAATCTCCTCCATTTGTAACATTTTCATCTTCGCAGCTGTATATAGAATATTTAGCAATTTTCAATAAAACTTTGAGTGATCAAGTAAACTCAAGGGATTTCGAGTGGATTCGATGAAACGAAAAAAGATTTCGCAATCAGTGTCGCATTTGATATTCGCCAATTCTAGCCGACATATAGATAATATACTAGATAAACGGGGGCTTACCGTGCTCCTCCTGGAAAGGTTGGATATTTTGATGCCATAGCTGGAGCAATTCACCTCCAGTCAAGAGCCGAGTACCCTCCAAGTTCCAAGAGAGAGAACTTATGTGAGACTCGGTCTGTAAACTACCGGTCTGAACCCATCGATACTCCAGTTGCTGTAATCAGATATTGCTGCGTCACGTCCTTTCGGCGTGTCTTCGTTTCGGAGGACAGAGGAGACTACTTGGCGCTCCGCACCCTCGGCTGCATGGAGTCGAGAATACTCACGTGGGAGCACGTGCTGTGGATAAGAGGCGTTGGCTCGAAGATGCACACTTGATTCTCGTACGCAGCGGCGATCTTTCCAGTGTCGGTGCTGCAGTCCAAACAGCTGATACGAATGTAATTGTGTACGGCTCCAGGAATTATTTGGACCCTCTCAAAGTTGCTGGCGAGTATGACGATGTTGCAACCAGCCGCATATGCCTGCGCCCAATATTTCAATGCCGTAAGAACATTTCTCCAGGAATTTTACGATCGACGCCCCTTTTCTTCCAAAGCATTGACTTTTATTTTCTCGACAGACGCTAATCGAGACAACGGCAAAGTAATATGTGCCGAGGAACGAGCGACCAAAATTAGATTTATGACGGTGTTATAAAAGATTTATTACCAAGTTCTTCAATCTACTCTTATTCCCTAGTCCGTTGCTCCAGTCTCACGAACTGGATCAACTCTGTCCATTCGAACAGCAACAAACTTTCAGTTGCATTACCATTCACAATACAGGCTCGGCTACATCAGTAGTGCACTCCGTTTCTACAAGCATCTCGTCCTTGACGTAGTCGCAAAACTAACGTATTTTTTTTTTTCGTCACTATACGTTTCTTAATGACGTAAGTAACAAAGTTTCCAAGTTGGACGATAGTAAATCAAAAGGTACGTGCTACTCTCAAACAGGCGCCAACGTAATCTTAACTCCATTCGAATGAAAACTCTGACTACATTTGCAACGAAATGCATGGATTTGAAAATTGAGACTGTTCCTCGCGATCAAGCTTGTAGTATGCCATATTCATCTACATATTTACCAGCCGGATCTAGTTTACATTAGTCATTATTAAGTGGCTATTACATAATGAAACGCGTAATGCTCTGTAACATTTGCTACTCCTGTCTATTTGGCCTGAAACAAAATATACAGAAACATAATGGCACTTTTGTGCCATATAGGTTGGCAGATGATATTTGTAAATATTATACAATCACTCTTTCCATTTTTTATGTGGATCTGATGTAGCTAAACCTCTTACTTATACTAAGCACCGTTGAATAGAAAATATCAAATCAATAGGGAATCACACTCCAAGCAAGTAATGAAACCAGCTGAAATTAAAAAAGAAATTCTATGGCTAACTTGTTCTTTGGAATGGTTTGGAACCATTTCAAATGTATATAAGTAATCACAAGGTATTATAGTGAGATTACAGCTGCTTTATATAGATGGCTACAGATAACGTAGACACTAAAGAGATAACAGTCTCTTACTGCACCAGCAAAACGTTTGCGCGATGATAAATTTTTATGAAAATGTACCAGAGGTTCACCGATATACCTGGATCCTTAGGTATTTGTACTGCGCGGGTAACGTGTAAACGGAATAATACATAATAGCAGACAGTAATATAAGACTCGACTGAAATAAAAAAAAAACCTCTTCAACCGAAGTAATTCTGCCGAAATATCAGCGCTCTCGATAACAGATTGCGATTCCACGCATCGCAATTCTTGGCAAGAAGAAAGACAAGACGAAACGAGACGACCTAAGGAGCACAGAGCACGTTGTAGCGTGGAAACGAGTGCTACAACTGGCATTATATTATTAATAGCACGATGTATCGGCGCCCGATGACTATAGAGAGTGTATATTCGACATTCATGCCCAATTATATTGGCCAGCTAATTTTTGTCCCTGCACGTACGAAGATGTCATATAATCAGCTGACACGAAGAAATATGAATCATATTCCATATTGACTTTTGCTTCGACTGACAATCTTTCAGTTGCCCCGTGGAAGCCAGTAAAAGCTGGAGGAATTCGACGAGGCCTTACGGGGAAAATCTAAGGAGCAGAATGCTCTCGAAGGAGTGATGAGAAACTTTGGGAAAACTCACCGTAAAGGATATTCCTTCGACGGAACCGACAGCGTAGCAGCGGTCGCCCGCATTGCAGGCTCCGCTCAGTATTTGATGACAATTCATCCTCTTTTATGGCTTAGACCATCTTTTACGGGGTCGATCGCTCGGCCAGGCGCAGTTCGCCCCAAATAGCTAACGAGAATCGCCCTCCGAGCTAAAACACCGAAGCACCACTCAAAATTGACGTGACACGGCAATCCAGCAGTGAAACAGCAGCCATCTTTAAATGTAGGACATGCCTGCGAATCACTCAACAAACCAACTCAAACCAACTCAAACCCACTGGCTTGCACTGGCTACTGGGACTTTGGGAATCCCCAACGTCATATAATCACATAACTCCTCAATTTCACTCTGACAGCACGTGTGGCGCCATCTTCGTGATACATCGTGAAACTGCTCGATCTCGACACGTTTCCAGAGCTCCGGAGGAGATGGCGCCACATACTCTATCTTGGAATCGCTTCTCTTACGCGCAATACGACTGAATAGGACACACAATTGAACCACATTGACCACATTGAAACTGATTTTATCCAATTTTATCATCTCCGTGACAGCCAGTGCGACTTGGTGCGACTGGTGACTGCTGGTGATTTCTGATGATGGCTGTGGCTGACTAAATCTGTTGACCAGTGTCCAACCAGTGTCAAAGTTTTCCAATTGATTGGACCCAGTTGTAGCCAGTTGCCAGTGGCCGACCGAGTCTTCTTGAAATATCAGTAAACATCCATTAAAGAAGTATCCTTCTTGATATTCTTCCTCGTCAATATGAACGTGGTGACTGCATTAAAGTTTTACATCACTAAGATGACCGAGGAAAGCGGTCCTGGTATGAAAGTCTTGCTAATGGACAAACAAACGGTAGGCTTATCGTCCCATGGTTAAGCTCAGTTGTCAAACTGACTATTGTCAATGGGATAAAGCACTTTCAATTCGTTTGAATTCTTTCAGACAAGCATAGTAAGCTTAGTATATAGCCAATCGGAAATCCTTCTGAAAGAGGTGTACTTATTCGAACGTATAGACGCTGCTGTACGTAGCGATGGATTAAAACATTTGAAATGCATTGTTTTCATACGTCCGACGAAAGAGAACGTTGCCTTACTCTGTAACGAGCTTAGGTATCCTAAATATGGTGTATATTATATTTGTTAGTACCAAACTTCTTAACGAATCATTCAACAATTAAGTGCAGCTGTGTGTTGGATTATACATGCATATACATATGTATTTGTTTTCAAGATTTCAGCAATATCATTGCGAAGGCTGATATTAAACTGTTGGCTGAGAGCGACGAGCAAGAAGTAGTAAGAGAAGTTCACGAGTTTTATGCAGACTACTTGGCAGTAAGTCCACACTTGTTTGCACTTGGTATAAGTGCATGCTCGCAAGGTAAATGGGACACGAGGAGAACCTAATCGTAATGTGCAGAATGGGACAATGCTTTCATTCATCGATTTGTTATTTAAAGGCTTAACGTGGAATCCAACCCACTTGCACAGAACAGTACAGGGCATAACTTCCGTGCTGTTGTCCTTAAAGAAATGTCCTTATATTAGATATCAACATAGTTCGGAGATGGCAAAAAGGCTGGCTGAAAAAATACGAGAGGTGCTGGGCAAGGAGTCAAACTCTTTTGACTTCAGACAGGAGTCTAATCCAATTTTGCTTATTCTTGATAGAAGGGACGATCCTATTACACCGTTATTAAATCAATGGACCTATCAAGCCATGGTGCATGAATTACTGACGATCAATAATAACAGAGTTGATTTGTCAAAGGTGAAAGGGATTTCGAAAGAACTTAAAGAAGTCGTACTGAGCGCAGAGCACGATGAATTTTATGCAAACGTAATAGCTATAGTCGTCAATTTGTATCGCGTAACCATTTTAAACAAGAAATAATTGATTAGAAATTCTATTGAAGCGCAGAACTTGTATCTCAATTTTGGAGAAATTGGTCAGACAATTAAGGAACTGATGGAGGAATTCCAAAGGAAGGCGAAGAAGCATCAAAAGGTCGAATCCATCGCCGACATGAAAAACTTCGTAGAGACGTATCCGCTGTTTAAAAAAATGTCAGGCACGGTCTCGAAACACGTAACGGTGGTGGGCGAATTATCTTCGTTGGTAGGGGAATACGATTTACTAAAGGTCTCTGAATTGGAGCAGGAACTCAGTTGCCAGAGCGAACATTCCGCTCAGGTAAACGGTACTCTTTGTTTAAGAAATCCAACGGAAGGCGAATAATAGGGTTAGTTAAGGTAAAGTAGGAGGGTAAATCTACTTTAATCTGTCTGTCGCAGCTTCAAAAAATTAAGAGACTGTTGAATAACCCGCGAATACGAGACATCGACGCGACACGCTTAGTCACGCTCTACGCTCTTCATTACGAGAAACACGCGAACAATGGTATCACGGGTTTACTCGACATGCTGAAGAAACGAGGTGTTCCAGAAAAGTACACAAAGGTACTTGGTTCTTCTCTCTCGATCCTTACGGTGGGATCGTGGATTGAGATGCTGATTAGATTTTTTTGAATTTCAGCTTGTGGATAACGTCCTGAAATACAGTGGTGTTCACACGAGACAGAGCAATCTCTTCGATCGGGAGGCCGTTGCAAAAATAACCAAGAAATTATTTAAAGGCTTGAGCGGAGTAGATAACATTTACACGCAACACACGCCCTTGCTAGTTGAAACTCTCGAAGACTTGATAAGAGGAAAATTGAACACTCAAGTCTTTCCCTATCTTGGAAATATGATTATGAGCAAAAGGTAAATCTGATACGCAGCATCGACAGCTCAAAAATATGTTTGTCTTGCACCGAATGGTTTTGATTGCTCGTCGCTTTCTTTTTCTCGATTTTGCTGCAGACCTCAGGACATTATAGTCTTCATGATCGGCGGAACGACGTACGAGGAAAGCCTCGCTGTTCACAATTTAAATAAGCAGAATCAAGGCACGAGAATCATATTGGGAGGTACCACCATTCACAACTTCGAGAGTTTCGTCGAAGAAGTGCAACATGCCACCACTGGAACAGGCAAAAAGTAAGGACTTCGAAATAATTGAATGGGAAATCGAGGGCAGGACGGTCGCGGTGTTAGTTATTGGAAATACTTATGTAATAATGTCATACTTACTATGCCACTCGACTCTCGAGTCAGGAATACCGTATGAATAAAACTCAGTGTCTAATATTGCCAAAAAAAATGTGCTATTTATTATGAATTCTCGGCATGGAAGGGCTAGTCGGCAGTGTCCTGGTCATCGAGAATGTATTCCGATGCAGTCTCCAACATCTCCTCATCATCCTTTATCGTCACCTTCAACAAAGAATGGACGGGACAAGAAGTTTTACCGAGTGAAACTTTTGGATGTTAAATATATATATATATACGTATAACTGTACTAATCGCTTATCGTGCGCTTTTTACGCACCAAGCGTCCATCGATCCTTATTCGAAACGAATCTGTCATAGGACCACAAGACTATCGGATTTGGATTGACCGTACGTGAGAATGACAAAAATTGTATCCACGATTTCATCCTATGCGGAATCTGCAATGGGCCGCGAGATGGGGAACCATTGATAATCTCGACTTAACTCCTTAATTATCCCCGGGTCGGCTTACCTTAACCACTCCCGATGAGAGGGCATATCCTAACATCGCTAGAACAGCGACCACACCGGCAAGGAATTGATTTCTCCTTTTGTTAGGGAACTCGCTCTCGGAATCTCTTCGTGTTTTACGTGCATTCTCCTCGGCCTTTTCTTTTTCATACTCCAAGTAGACGTCCCCGAAGTACCTTTGTGATATACGAGAGACGAATTTCGCTAAATTCGTGCATGCCTTCAAATGATTCTGCAAGGCCGGATTTGGCAAAGGAGCTTTGAGCAACGGCGCAAGGTACGAATAGACAACGGCATCGAAGGAAGTCGGCTGAGAGCCGCAGAAGAACTCGGACTCTCCCAATCTGGTCGATAACAGCGTCAAGCACTTTTGCGCTTCGGAATAGACCTGCCACGGAAATATTGGTCATTGTATCGCAAATGCCTGTCAAGATTCAGTATCATCAAGTTCAAACTGTCACAGCGCAGCTACTTTAATAATAATCACCCCGTTTTCGATGATGGCATTGTTATCTTCGGTAGGATAGAGCGACTCCATCATACTTTTGGCCTGTGCCTCGTACTTTCCATGGTAGTAAAAATTTAACGGAAAGGGCACTGCTTTCGCGTACCAAGGTCTTATTAGATCATTCACGTTCCTTTGATCGATCCACCTGTAATAAGATATAAATTACGGTATACGCAGTTGCGCGCGTGCACTCGTGAAAAGTGCAGAGATAATCCTCTAAAGGTCTAAAGGGTGGCGATATTCGGGGTTGGGGGCGTAACGACCGCACGAGAAGTAAGAAGTTTAGTACCATATATATTGTAATGCTGGGTAAATCTTTTCTTTGATCATAGTATCGTACGCCACTATTTCGGCACACTGCCTAGGTGTCAGGAAGATATCTGCATTGTAATTTTTTTGTTTAAAAAATGCTATTATATCGTTTATCGAGTCCAAAGTGTCGACGCCAGTTCTTAATACGGGCAGCTGCCCGTTCGGTGTTCTAAAAGGATTATTCGTCGCATGTACATCTAACGGCACTCCACTGAACTTGGCATAGGCCTAAAAACAATAATAAATTAAGCGGAAGGCCTTTCTCGTTCATCATTTACAGATTCTCGAAGAAACGCACAAGCAGTTTCCAGGGCGATTTACCCTAAAGAAATCTACACGACGATCAATAGGAAACAATCCTTTTGCACGTGCTAAAAAAACGCTGAAAACGCACAAATAGGCTGCCAGGTATCCTAACCTAGTCGCAATACGTACCAGAACCTGCAAACAACGAGAATCGACCGAGGGCAAGCCCCAGTCTCCCTTCCACACGTCCAAACGAAAAGATTCGACCATGATTCTTCATGAAAAATTCAGTCAATTAATTGCTCTTCCTGACCGATCACCCTAGAGTTCAGGGATAAGTGTATAGTGCCTGCTTATGTATAAATAAACAATGGTAACGTCGGCAACGGTTCAGTTGTCTGGTGTCTGGTACGCAGCACCCAGCAGAACCCAGCAGAACCCGTTAATAACCGATAGCAGCTGATAGCAACCGGCTTGACTCGGCGACTCCGGGACACTCCGGGACTGGGGATACGTAATTGTACGCGATACCACCCACCGTTGGTTTGGGGTCAGTTGAGATTGGTTGTGGTTGGTCGAGAACAGTTGAGAGCAGTTGAGAATCGGACCTAATCGGCCGCTCTCTGCCAGATGCAATTGCAACTGCGACTCGCGCGTGGCCACATTCGGCGGTCGTGCTCAGTTGCTCAGTCGTGCTCTCTCGCGCTTGCGCCCATATATTTTTATTATATTCGACATAACCACGCGTAACAAATGTCTTCGGTGGTTTCCAGGAAACATCATTTATTCAGGGATAAAAGAACGTCATTCACAGGATCCACAGTTGCCCGTATATTTCCAAACTTTGGACTTCTAGTTTCATAGAACGTCGCACGTTAAACCGTAGCTGCCCTGTGTCTCAGACTAATAAAATGCTCAAAGTACTGACTCCTTTTGTGTACTGGGCTCAAACTGAGACTCAGATTACATTGAAGATTGATTTAACTGATGTCAAGGTTCTGTAATCATTTTGGAATGTGCTAGATGTATTTTGCTCTTTCAAGCTGCCTGTTCGATTTCATTGTGGACAAGATATATTTACTTTCTAGGATCTCAAAGCCAAGTTTGATGATAAAAGACTTCAATTTATTGCACATGGCCAAGGTGCCAGAGGGCCGCATAGTTATGGATTTACTCTAGACTTCCATTCGTGTATTGACCCTGAGGTAATGCTCTTGTATACAGAGAATCGTGAACAGGATTTCGATGGTACGTTTCAGGTAACCCTTGTTTAAGCTATTGAGTTTTTATTTGCATTTTAGGAAAGCTATTACAAGGTAATAGATCGTCAAGTTGACTTTGTTCTTCGTAAACAACGTAATGCTTGGTGGCCTCGTTTGACCAGTCAACCGCAAAAGCCACCATGGTTGAAGATTGATTTTGACAAGTGGAAGAGCGAAGATATGGACGATAACGAGGAAGAGAAGCGCGATGTATGTCAAGACTATCCGGACACGTACGATTGGTTACACAAGGAGGAGCTTGGTTACAGAAAAGGTCATTATGCCTGTTGAAGTCCTTCCGGTCGTCGCTCCTCGCCTCAACGTTTAATGACAACATCAATGAATCATTCGTCTCTTTCAGAGGATCTGAAAAAGGTTTATTTAATCTTCTACGACCTCTGTCAATTCGTCGGGTACATTTATATTCTTGCCGTAATGGGAATAAGATATTCGCGGGACGGCCCAGGTCGGTATGGACTTGGTAACGCAATTTCCATAGCAAGATGAGACATAATGTTTAATTCTGACATTACATTTTAGAGTCCATGAGGGAAACGTACGATGCCGTAGGAAATCCAATGAAATTCATTCAGCTCCTTCGATTCCTCGAGGCGATGCATCCCCTCTTTGGTTATACAAACGGCAGTACCTTGATCGCGTTCCTGCACGTGAGCAGTCGTGCGTTCATCGTATTCTGTATGATGGAAGCCGAGCCACGGATGCAAGAGAAACCGGTCGTGTTCTATGTGTTTCTCGTATGGAGCACAGTGGAGATAGTCAGATATCCGTATTACATAGTACATCTATTAAATCTCGATATTCCATTCTTAACGTGGCTACGCTACACAATATGGATGCCCCTTTACCCTTTAGCATTTTTATGTGAAGGCATCATCGTACTCAGGAATATCCCATACTTCGAGGAGACCCAGAAGTTTACAGTCGGCATGCCAAATCCCTGGAACTTTGCCTTTCATTTCCCCAGCTTC
This sequence comes from Pachycephus smyrnensis, assembly GCA_030142225.1. Lineage (NCBI taxonomy): Eukaryota > Metazoa > Arthropoda > Insecta > Hymenoptera > Cephidae > Pachycephus > Pachycephus smyrnensis. The sequence continues at coordinate 64,810 of JARQST010000624.1, forward strand.
ATGAAGATTTACTTGCTGCTTCTCTGTCTTCCCGGCATGTACACGATGATGTCACGAATGAATCATATTCGATATAAAAAGTTAGGAAAATTCAATATAAAAAGAAAATCTACCTAACTCCGAGGGCATAGCTTATGTTTGTTTCTTCTGAATTTCTTGATGTTGTTCGTTGTGTACGTTCACGTAATTGAACTGAAGAGCTTGCAATCATAGCGAAGTGCGTTTATTTGATTGGCATCATAATATATCAAAGTTTCAGAAATCGCTTGGAGTTATATTGCAATAATATATGTAGATATGCCACGAATATACAGGTTCAAGTCGTTTAAAGTTTAATAAATAAAACTGGCTTGATCGTTGATATAACTCTTGATCTACTGAATGCACAAACAAGACATTTGCGAGTAGGAACACTAGCCCCTTTATATGTATATTGATGATGATGATGACGACGACGCGTAACGAGGAATGTCGTAGAAGGACGGATGTCCAGGAGCTTGGTTGCGTACGCAGCAGTACGCAGCTCGAAGCACTTCGAAACCAAAGTGCGCCTGCGAATAGGCATTCGTGTAACTGCGTGTAACACACATTTAGAAACTGCGTATGTAACTACTGGTAACAACAGATCACACTACAGATAAGCGGTGCTCGACGGTGTCGCCGGACAAATAGTTGGAGAGCGAGCTTAGGTGTTGTTAGGTGTCCTTCCAATGTGACCGAGGCAGAATAACTGCTCTAATCACTGTTAACGCGTCTTCAAGTTCCACAAAGCATCTGTTAACCTTTCAGTGTCTTTCTTTCAGCCATTATTTCTATTGTAATTGTTCGCAATGTGGCGTCTCTTGAGGAGTTTCAATCTGCCACGAGCATTTTCCACGGCAACGACTATCCCTACTCCAGAAACAAACCCGTCAGTCTTATACACAGGGGTAAGTTCCACTAATCAGATTCGTAATTAATTCTCATGCGACGTAAAGAAACTGTTTCTCATAAGTAATAATGCCGATTGTCCCGGCTCTTGAAAGGCCGATCCTTTAACGCTCTGGCAGCGTTTAATTGAACACAGAACAATTGAATTCTGCAGATTCTCGGCTTACATAAACCTTAATGAAATTACACGTGCATTATAATTATGTATCTCGTATTACCAACTATCGGAAGTCTCTCTGTGACGTATGATTATAGACAGTCGATAAATGGAACTCTGTAATGCACTGTCATGACGAGAAAATACGATACTGTATATGTATAGCTGTAGGTATACCTAATGATAAAATGTTTATCTCAATGAGTTAGTATAAGTACACTCTCGAGTTTCAACTCCAGTAGAAGCTATCTAATATCTGGCGAAACAGAGGATTTCCTGAAATACCTGGAGATCCTCCACGAGAGCAGTAGAGAGTCGAAACGTGAAAACGTCAAAACGAAAGAGCACAGAGTGGCATAGCAGGCACTAGCAAGGATGTAATCACTAGTGATAGTCACGTTCTTTTGATTACAGTAAATTATCGGGCGCTTTCTTCCTTGTAGATCTTCATTAACAATGAGTGGCACAAATCAATATCCGGGAAAACGTTTCCCTCGATCAACCCGACGACTGGGCAAGAGATCGCCGAAGTACAGGAGGGCGATGCTGCTGACATCGACCAGGCCGTTAAAGCAGCGAGAACAGCCTTCAGTTTAGGATCACCTTGGCGGACCATGGATGCGTCGCAAAGGGGAGTTTTACTGAATCGTCTGGCTGATCTTTTGGAACGTGATCGCACGTATCTCGCGGTAAATATTCCACTTGCTCAACAATCCGTTACATCCCATAGTAACTCTTCCGTTCTTCGTCAGTCCTTAGAAACTCTGGACAACGGAAAACCATACTCGGTCGCCTACGAGTTCGATGTCGCTGCAAGCGCTGGCACCTTAAGATATTATGCAGGATGGGCTGACAAAAATCATGGAAAAGTCATTCCCATGGATGGAAAGTTCTTTGCGTACACCAGACACGAGCCGGTTGGCGTATGTGGTCAGATTATTCCATGGAACTTTCCTATTTTGATGATGGCTTGGAAACTGGGTCCAGCACTTGCCACTGGTATCAATGGATATAGCACACGACCAATTGTTCCTCTTACTCTCTTCTAGATTAGATGATAGAATATTTATGTGTCTGTGTGTTTTAGGAAATGTCATTATTCTAAAGCCCGCGGAACAGACTCCTCTTACCGCACTATATATTGCACAATTAACCAAAGAGGCAGGATTTCCTGATGGCGTGATCAACGTTGTTCCTGGATATGGAAAAGCTGGAGCAGCCTTAGTTGCACATAATAATGTCGACAAAGTCGCCTTCACTGGATCTACAGAAGTTGGAAAGTTGATAAAGCAGGGCGCTGCTCTCAGCAATTTAAAAAGAACCACACTGGAGCTAGGTGGAAAATCACCAAATATTATTTTTAAAGATGCTGATTTGGATCATGCGGTTGAAACTGCCCACTTTGGATTATTCTTTAATATGGTAACAGTTATGGGAGCTTTCCAATTGAGAGGCACAGTTAGACACAACGTAAAAGCGGTGCCTGACAATTGGTTGGTTGTAGCAGAATGTTTTTATAACAGCAAATGGTTTAGCTTTGTGTCGAGTTGTGTCGTTCTGTGCCTATATTAATTAAAAAGCTACCTACAATGTGTATTGTGGCTCATTCGTTAAGATTAGTATCATGTGGATTCTAATCTGATACATACTTCCGTCGTAGGGCCAGTGTTGCTGCGCCGGTTCTAGGACTTTCGTCGAGGACGCAATTTACGATGAATTCGTAGAGAGAAGTGCCGTCCGTGCTAAATCAAGAGTCGTTGGAAATCCATTCGATCCCAATGTCGAGCAGGGACCACAGGTACTGCATCTTTCTTTCCTTTCCTTTCCTTTCTTTTTTTTTTTCCTTGATAGGGACTGGAGACCTCGCATTACCGTACGATTAAACTATGAGTCAAAGTCGTAACGGTATAATTTTGACAAAGATTCTTTTCCCGAGCCGAGTTGACAACACATTCGGCAAAGTTAACACTCATTTTGATTCACTTTCACGAGGATCGATCGAAAACTGAAGGAGAAATCCAACCAGAAAATTCAGATATTGAACTTGACACGCGTGAACATTTTTTTTATCGAATTCCCCGTTTAGCGTTGGATTAATCATTGCAAAAGTGTAATCAAAATGACTGTTAATCTTGCAAAATGCTTCGTCAAGTTCGCTTAAAGAAAAAATGTCTATAAAAATCCTGTTATTCACGATTATCGCGACTGGAAATGTTACATTACCATTCGAGGTCATCAGTCCCATTAATGACTTCCGCCTGTGTATTGTGTGTTTCCAACTGTCCCTATTCTTGACATAACATTTCTATTGTTCTTTCCCTTCAGGTGGACCACGATCAACTGAATAAAATTTTGTCCATGATCGATACCGGTAAAAAGGAGGGTGCGACATTGGTTTGCGGAGGAGACAGAGTCGGTGATAAAGGATATTTCGTAGCGCCAACCGTATTCTCTAACGTTACGGACGACATGACCATTGCCAGAGAAGAGGTTACAATGCAGCATGTCAATATTTCTGAATGTCTACTAGACAACAACTGTATAATTCTCTTTTCGCTCTTTTTCTTTTTTTTTCCTCCCTAATACAGATATTTGGCCCAGTTCAGCAGATCATGAAGTTTAGTCAAATCGATGAAGTTATCAAACGTGCGAACAATTCGGACTACGGATTGGCAGCTGCCGTTTTTACGAAAGACATCGATAAAGCTAATCATTTAGTCCAAGGTCTTCGAGCGGGCACAGTCTGGTACGCTTCCATGATCTTTTTCTTTCTTCTATACTCCATTCTGACAGAAACAACTCTGTTTCGCATTGATGCAAGATATTTTGTTTGCTTCTTCGCAGGGTAAATACTTACAATACTTTGGCAAATCAAGTACCCTTCGGAGGCTATAAGATGTCTGGCCATGGACGAGAACTTGGTGAGTATGGCCTCGAGGCGTACACAGAAGTTAAGAGTGTCATTGTGAAGGTAAACGAAAAGAACAGTTAAATCATATGCTTATTTCGCCACTTGTATGCTGCTAACGACAATATCAACACGCACGCGTGGAGTATAAGAATGACTTAAAATTTTCTTGTGATTCTGTATAAAGCTAAATGTACAAGGTGCTACTATTTTTTTACTCGATTAAAGATAAAAGGTTTTGCATTAAAATCCTTGTTATAAAGGATCGTTTGTATGGTACTTACATTAAACTCCGAAAACAGGGAGCAATTTTTGGTAAGAATTAAAGGAAGAAATACGTATTGCCTTCTTTCTCTCTAATATCCATACCACGTCGTTAAAAAAATATTTCGTTTACATTGTATTATTATTCCTTGATAAATCTATATAAGCTCTTGTTGCACAATAAATACGAATAAATTACGTAACGGGATGGACCACATTGCGACATTATAAAACGGGAAGTAAAGAGGAAAAGAAAAATAGTGATAGCATAAAGCTGTCTCTATTGTCTGTTGTAAAAGAAATGGAGAGAAAGAATGAATAACAGAGGTAAAGCTGCTCGATTATTAACAAATAACGAAATATCACCGTGACATTGACATCGAAAATCGTATCAACGTCTTGCTACAGCCTGTAGGCCCATTTTGATAAAAATCGTATCTTCCGCCTCTATAAAAGTTGCGAGGCTCGGGACAAAGAAAGCAAGAGAATTCTAGTTAATCAGGAGCGTTCAACAAGGATTGAGCATCCAGGAGGCTCTCGGTTACGAGCAACGAACTATTCATAATGGGCGTACTGATTGTATTGTCAGAATTCCTGTTACTAAAGGGATAGAAGCTGTCAATATTCATCTGAAGCAAATACGTAGTAATTTTATCAACGGGCGAAGCGCAACTACCGTTCGCCTTGACTTTCAATCGATTAATGTCGTTCTGAATGAGTCTCGTGTACAGTTCTACGTGATTTCTACCGCCATTACGGATCTCCAGCGGTGGAATCCATCGGAAATAGCATTGTGTCCAAAGTTCTAAACAGGGAATAGCGTAGAGGGGTTTCACCGTCATTCTTCCTGTGGTGCACGACGTCTCAGGATTGTATAACGGATTGTAGAACAACAGAATGTCCTGATCATTGAATTGCTCCCTCCAATCCCATACGCTACGGAGCACCAAAGGATAATTGGGATCCTGAAAGCAAAAAAAAAGGGGAAAGGAAAATGAAAGAACGACAAACGACATGCGCGCGTACGCTAGTCCCGCGATATTAACGTAGGGAGGAGACATGATATCGAGAAAGGTGCGTAGGTAATGTGATCTTCACGTACTGTTACCGCTCGAGCGCGGTCTCTCTCGCAGTTGAATATGAACGTGTCGAAAATGGAGACATGAGCTGCGTCCCACAATGTCGTCAAGTAAGTCTCGGTGAACTCGAACTCGGCTGGGAACTGCCGACAGAGCTGCCAGACGCAGTCCAGGTACAGGAGGAACAGAGGAGACTGGAAAGATATTGAGCAGTTTCTCACTCTGTCCTTTCTCCGATCATCCTCCTTTGATGCCTACCTTCTCCGTGTCAGCCTTGAGTACCAGACCCAAGCGATCACAGAACGGATGTCCCGCGGCTATCCATTCCTTTTGCAATAGAGATTGGAAGCCAGTTATGGTGCGAAAGTGTGGATCGAGCAGTAACTGTACCAAACTCGAAACAACGCAGCACATATCCCTACCGTCGCCCTCTGCAAATAGTATTAGCAGGAAAGTCAATTGATGGAGTGACATAACATAGACGAGAATCCGGATGGAGCTGTAAAGCTGTTTGAAAGGGTCCGAGGAAATGTTTATGTTGAATTTTAATGGTCGGCGGTACTTCCGGATTTCGAAATTTACGTGTGCGACAAATGTTTCTCTAAGGTTGTTATATAATTTATTGCTATCCTTTACCTTTACCCATCCTTTACCTTGCAAGATTACGGAGGTTCCAAGATTGAGATGCTCGCTAGCCTCGACAGCCTTTTGCAAGCTATAAGATATGTACTTGAGCCATCGGGTACTTTCCAGCAACGAATAGAAGTTATTGTCTTGCAGCCAGAATTGTCTGATGTTCTCTACAGCACAAGGCAAAGTGTATTGTCAGACTAATTGCGGTGGGCTCGTAGCGCGCGGGCTCATAACTTTTTCGATTGAATTTCAGGAAAATTGCAGCGCAAAACAAACAGGAGGAATCGTAATATCTTTGTACGGTAACGCGAGACACTCGTTTCTTACCTGGAGAGCATAGGCTAACAAATTTCGAGTAACCCGCTGCTATTGACTTTACGTTGATATCCTTATTTAACTCGATAACCACAGGCGCCGATATTTGCGGATGGCTCTTACGAATGTTCTCGAACATTGCATTTTCTTGGGTTCGTTCGGTTATTGTGGGATAGAGCTCGGACATTCGTACCAAGGCGGCTCCACGTTCATTCGACCAGGACCATATTGGCGGTCGACTTCCTTGAAAGTGTTGTGCAGCATTGTTCAACTGACTATCAGTTATGGAAGCTGGTACTATTATGTACTGCGGTAAGCTAAGAAGTTCAAAAAGTGTTAACATTTTTGCTCTCGCCTAAAATGTATAATAAGGGATGGGAAAAAATTATACGCATACCTATCGGATAATTTGAATTGAACATTGATGGAGGATATCCTCCAGCCCTTTTTTATTTGTCCTCCATTACGCATGGTCCGATCCAATTCGTTTTGCCAATCTGAGATATCGCGAAATAATTGAACCCCTTTGTCTACGCTACTGTAATAAGGCTCCCTGTGAAAAAAAGCCATTAAATTTCTCTGTTCCTTGTCAGTTATCACTTATGGCAGTAGCATTAATGTCCTTAAGTTCATGAATACTCACTTGTAATCGTATGCGAACAAACGATGGTGACTATTAGGGAATGCATGATGAAGCAACGCAGTGAGTAAATTTTTGCCATCTTTCAGAGGTGAAAATTTAAAGGAAAACAACCATGTTCTCATATTCTATGTTCCCAAGAAGAAGAATTAATATCCATATGAAAAGTATCGACCCAAATTTTAACAATCATCATAATTACCTTGCATACAATGAAGATACCTTTAACTTTGGAAGGTACTGGATTTCCAGGTAAAAGTCGCCTCTTTTTATCACCTGCTATTACATAAATGGCATCTACATTTGTTAAGCAGGTATCTGTATATCCATAAAGGTGATTTTGCTGATGCGTAGCATCCTAAATTGTATGCGATAGGTCATTGCATAAGATTATCACAGAGTGAACAGAAATATAAACAAGATATGCTTACCTCGCCATTAATATCGTCCGTAGTGACAAATGCAAGCTTAAAGTTAGTAACGGACAAAACTCCAGACATCCCTTGCTTTGAATCACCAACAGGTGAAAACATAAGAACATTTTGAGCCTTGGCAATAAGTAGTTCGCCAGGCAACAACTTTATCCCATTTTCACAAGATGAATTACGGCGACTTGATCCAAGGGGCTTTGAAGGAACGAGAACAGCCAATTAAATATGACTAATCAGTTACTTTTTTAACAAAGTAATAAGACATTGTATCGTCAGAACACATTGTGATTCGTTAATAATAATAGATGCTTGCGAATAAAGTATAAAATGGCAGTATACCTGCATTTCATGCTCCTCAAAACCCACGTAGCTTACGAAATTGTTGCAAGATTTACTGTCCATGGTAGATCTTAACGAAGAAGGACTACTTTAATCCTCGCTCACTTTGTTATTAATGTAATATGTGAGGTTTGTCTTGCGGTAGAAAACAATCACGGCCGCCACTGCCCAAGGATGGCATCTTAGCTATAACCCGTGCTAAATTCTAACAGTTGTAACACGTGCTACCTTAGTGAAGCAATTGGAATACTGGACACGCAATCATTCGCACGCCAATCGAGAGAACGGGATCAAAGAGAATTTTGAAGATGATGCTGCGAAATCGGTTTGTTCCTGAGCTTTCCAAGTACATATAGAGAATTTTTACTGAAACCTAATGAAACCCGAACAAGTCAGGGGATTAAGAATTAAGAATCTAAATAAATTGTACATCAGTGAGAACTTATTACGGATCGCTACACCGAGATGGTGCTACGATCGCTTCTAGTCGGATCCCCGGACTCCCCGTTACGTTTCCTACCGCCAAGCATGGCGTGAAGTATATCTACAGGGGCAACAGGGGGCTGCAGCAGGCGCATCAAAAGGAATCAGAACGAAAGGCTGCTTCACTAGGATGCCACGGTGATCCGCTATTGAATTTTATATTTCTTGTTGCGTAACGTTTATATCCAGCCGAAATTCATGTACATACATTGAAATCCGTGACTTAATAATTATTCTGGTTGCGAGTCGAACTGCCGATATGGCGAAAAGATCGAAGAAGCTACGGGGGAAGGATAATCTGGGAATGAAGTAGTAGGACTCTGTACATCTACTTTCTCGCAAAGATCCATTAGCCGATTTGCAGAAATATAATATACTTCTTCCTCTATTTGTTTTTCGAGGCGTTCGTCTTGCGAAGAGAGAACAGCTGGCGACACGGTAACAACGTCATCCGAGAATGAGAAAGCAGCTGCCTGCGTAGACGTCCTTTGAGAACTCTCCTCATTTTGAGCAATGTTTCTGGAATTAATTAACTTTTAGCTTTTCGTCTCAAAGGGAGAACTCTTATTGCGTTCTATCCGATTCAAACAATTTTCGCGAGTCGCGAATCCCTGCGAATGATCCAGTCGAATATCCGATCAGACTCACTTGGTCAACGGAAACATATGATTTCGTTAAACATAACATAACATAACTACGTAGGTTATACATACATATGGTAATACCTCAATGTAGAATTGATCTCACAATCCAGCGGTCCTCGTTCCAATCCAGAGAGAGCATCTTCGTTCCCGGATTCAAATAAATTGAAAGGATAATCCGGCTTCTGTTCTTTCTTCCGAAAAGCCCTTTTCGGCGACGAGATCATTCGACCATCCTGTTGGTTCTTCAGGTTCTCTTTAAAATTTCTCATAACGTTCCAACAATTCTCATCCAACCGCGATGTTTTTCTTTTCGACGTGTACATCTCTCGGTGTTGCCTGGGAAGGAAAGGAGAAAAAATGCACAGGTGGAATCGCTTTTACGCTTCTCGCATTTTGTGCGATTTTACGGCACCGAGTAGATTATGATTACGATTACGTTTACACGGCGGTCTTATTACGGTTTAATCATTACTGACCTAAAGGAATTGATAAATCCCAAATATACTTTAGACGTAGAAATGTCTGTGATTTGACAATTCCATTAGATCAGTACTAACTAAATCGGAATAAGACCGCCGTGTAAACGTAGTAATTGTTAAAGAGGGCCAGCCCCCGTGTATTCTGTGCTGAAACGAACTATGTTACATTTTTCAACCCCCCTCCTCCAGAACTTCTATGCTCGTTTCAGCATATCTTCCATGCTCACTGTGCCCATTAGTCCACAGACACAAAGTCCCATAAGGCTGGCCCTTTTGACTAGTATCTCTTCGGTGCTTACGGTGCATCCTCTTTGAAAATTTTCTTCTTTATATTGTTGAAGAACTCTGCGTCGTCCTCGTCGTCCTCGTCGTCATCGTCGTCATCGTAACTTCCATTAGACAGCTGTGCTTTTGAACGTTTTTCGTGTTCCCTCGACAATCTTGTTCTGTTAATGTTCTCGGACAGAATGGTCCGACGCGTGTACAACCGTTGGCCATTTACTGGAACGTCGCTCGATTCTCTACAATTCGACGTCGATCCTTGCATGTTGCGAAAAAGGAGTGAAATCCCGTAAAGTTCCAGACAGTTCCAGAAGGACTGCATCAGTGTGTACAAGTGTCAGTGTACATAATCGCGAGAAAAGTCACGCACAGTCACGTACGCGTAAAACGCAATCACGGAATTCAAAAACTTCTAACTCGTACCTAATCCGCGATTCGTTAGGTTCGGATGTGCGATTGGCTGAGAGTACATAGCGCCTTAGGTTGGATCTTTATATAATAAAGGTGCCAGAGATCGAATTTATTGTAATCAAAGCTCCGCGTTCGAGTCCTGGCGTCTGTATAAGGATCCAGCCTTAATCTCTATGATGTCGCCGCGTGAGAACTATTCTTCTTGTTTGTCGCGTTTCGCCCCTCGACGGCCCTCATATCACATTCCTATTATCGTCGGTCTGCGTCGGTCTGCGTCGGCCCGAGCTCGTTGGTTCTGCGACTGTCCGCGACGCAACTCAACACAACTCAACGCAACTCAACGCAACTGGACGTAATAGCAGGCAACAATCGGTAACAGCATCAAGCAGCATGTTTTGCTGACTGTGAAGAAGATAGCGGCACCAGCGTCGAGTAGCAGCAGGCAATAGCAAGCAATAGCAGGCAGTAGCAGAAAAAACGTGACACGAGACATTGCGAGATAAACTGAGACGTAGGCAGACGTAGGCAGACGTAGGCAGACGTAGGATTGCATGAGACGAAGCCCGGCTCATCGTAAAGAAAAATGCGACTACTTGTGACGGCTATTAACCCTAAATCACTGCCAACGATATTCCGACATCGCGTAACTTTCGCTCGAACGTTTTGTACGAGTAATTATTCCCTGAATTTTCGAGGATTACCAATCTTTCCAAAGCAACGACCCAGCAACGCTGTTTCACTGGCTCAATCGCGCTGGAATCTTCGATTGCTGAACGAGAACATTCGAGGATGTCGGAGCGTGGCTGTCGTGTCTCTCAGAGGATTTTCAACAAGGAGACCAAGTGACAAGGATCCGCCAAAGTATTTCTTTAATCTTTTCTCGATAGCCTACAATTTCATGTAACCTTATCACGTTATTCTTCTCAGAGAAGTTGAGACTGATATTGATCAAACGGACGAGTATCCGGCATCGTTGCCTGCCACCGTTGTTGTTCCGGAGGTTTGGCCTCATGTACCTGTCGTAGCCATAAACAGAAATCCAGTCTTTCCCAGGTTCATAAAACTCATAGAATTGAGCAATCCGGTGCTGGTTGATCTCATTCGACGCAAGGTTAAGCTCAATCAACCTTATGTTGGAATTTTTTTAAAGAAGAGCGAAGAGTAAGGATTCACGTTAAAAGAACCACCACATATTTCTTTTATGTCAAGCTTGACACGTATGTTTCATTTAGGAACGAGGCTGAGGTCGTTGAAAACTTGTATGATGTCTATCCAATTGGAACATTTGCTCAGATACACGAGGTCCAAGATTTGGGAGATCGGTTGAGACTCGTAGTAATGGCACACAGGCGCATCAAAATAGTTGGACAGATTTTAGAGGATTTTTCGGCTAAGCCACCACATGGTAAGGAGACTGTCTCATTGTGCTATGTACAGAGAGTTCGTTCATATCGAACCGACCAATCGTTCGCATTGTTGTCTACCTACTTTATGCAGAGATGAAATTGACGTTTCCGCTACTAAATACGACAATTACCGTCCCCATAGACGACGCGGCGTCTGCCGTTAAGAAAAGTCGTAGAGCTTTGCAGCGCAAGAAGGTAGAAAGCAACCCAGTAGAGCAAAATGTAAAATTGGAAGAACCAGTCGAGGCTACGGACGTCGATGTTAAAACTGTAAATAAACCCAGTGAAAGTGCCGACAACCCAGAGAAAACGTCGACAACGTCTTCAGAATCGTCCGTTCAGCCATTATTAATGGTAGAGGTTGTGAACGTCACACACGAGAAATTTCGACAAACTGAGGAAATAAAGGTAAGTGTCAAGTAACTTGGCAAGAAATGTCAACTAGACGCAAGACGCGTTGCCTTTACTACAAACTACAAACGAAGGACGAAAGTAAGAGAACTTCTAATGCAGGCACTGACTCAAGAACTGATTAAAACGATTCGAGATATCATCAGTATGAATCCGCTGTATCGGGAATCGTTACAACAAATGCTACATCAGGGTCAGAGGGTGGTGGACAATCCCGTTTACCTGAGCGACTTGGGTGCTGCTTTAACTGGAGCCGACGCTCACGAATTACAAGAAGTTCTCGAAGAAATGGACGTTAGTATAAGATCGCAACGCTCGTTTTAATAAGTACCGACAGGCTGAACATAAATCATAAATCAACGAGGCTTTGATAATTCTCTTAGATTCCAAAGAGATTGATGCTGTCGTTGGCTCTCTTGAAAAAAGAATACGAGTTGAGCAAGCTCCAGCAGAAGATCGGCAGAGAGGTGGAGGAGAAGGTGAAGCAACAGCACAGAAAGTATATCCTTCACGAACAATTGAAAGTGATTAAGAAGGAACTGGGTCTGGAGAAAGATGACAAGGACGCGATTGAGGAGAAATATAGAGAAAGAATTCGACAAAAGACGGTTCCGAAGCCGGTAATGGACGTGCTCGAGGAGGAATTAAATAAATTGAGTTTCCTAGAAAGTCATAGTAGTGAATTCAAGTATGTTTCAACCAACTTATCAACCGCACTGTTCGCCAGCATCTTCTCTAATGGTCGAGGCATTTCAGCGTGACAAGAAATTATTTGGATTGGCTGACGTCGATGCCCTGGGGAATAACTAGCCCGGAAAACTTGAATCTCCAGCAGGCCGCCGAGATTTTGGACAAGGACCACTATGGAATGGAAGATATTAAAAAAAGGATTCTCGGTAAGACGAACATTGTCCGTTAACGGGACCTCTCCTTTCTTTTTCTTCTTTCCTGGCGAGACAGGAAATGAGCCTCGGAACAAAGTATTTTCATTAGATTCCTCGATCGATTATAGAATTTATTGCCGTGAGTCAGTTAAAAGGGTCTACCCAAGGAAAGATTTTATGTTTTCACGGACCGCCCGGAGTGGGCAAGACGTCGATAGCGAGATCGATATCGCGGGCGTTAAATCGAGAGTATTTTCGATTTAGCGTTGGCGGAATGACGGACGTTGCCGAAATAAAAGGGCACAGGCGCACATACGTGGGAGCTATGCCAGGAAAGATTATTCAGTGCCTTAAAAAGACTAAGACGGAAAATCCCTTGGTACTCATCGACGAAGTAGACAAAATCGGCAAGTACGTAGACTTCCAAAAGGAAAATGTCGAGGATCGATCTGCATTTAACATTAGGCGTCGTTATCGTTATCGTTAATCCTAATCCTAATCCTAATCCTAATCCTAATCGTCGGCGGTCTGTCGTTCTAGGGGCCATCAAGGAGATCCAGCATCGGCGCTACTTGAGATGCTCGATCCCGAACAGAATGCTAATTTCCTAGATCACTACTTGGATGTATCTGTCGATCTTTCAAAGGTCTTATTTATTTGTACCGCAAACGTGATAGATACGATTCCAGAACCTCTGAGAGATCGAATGGAAATGATAGATATGTCCGGTTATGTCGCCGAGGAGAAACTCGCGATTGCAAAACAGTACCTGGTGCCACAAGCGATGCAGGATTCCGGCCTGACAGAGGAACAGATGAAGATCGAGGAGACTGCATTGAGTACCCTGATAAAGTCCTACTGTCGGGAGTCGGGCGTAAGAAACCTCCAGAAGCACATTGAGAAAGTGGCGCGCAAGGTCGCTTTCAAAGTTGTAAAGAAGGAAGCGGAGAAGATCGACGTGACGAGCAACAATCTCCAGGATTTCGTAGGGAAGCCCGTGTTTACGCACGACCGAATGTACGACGTTACGCCTCCTGGTGTGGTAATGGGCCTTGCCTGGACGGCAATGGGCGGATCGACCCTCTTCATCGAGACGAGCATACGAAAGCCGACCGAAGGCAAGCGACTCGAAGGAAGCTTTGAAATTACGGGGCACCTCGGCGAAGTCATGAAGGAATCTACGAGAATTGCCATGACGGTCGCGAGGAACTTTATCAGCAAGACAGATCCCGGGAATACTTTCCTTTACGATTCTCACCTACATTTGCACGTCCCCGAAGGCGCCACTCCCAAGGACGGACCTAGTGCAGGTACAACCATCGCCACCGCATTGATTTCTCTAGCCAAGAACCAATCCATCAGACAAGACGTGGCGATGACCGGGGAGCTCAGTCTCATGGGGAAAGTCTTGCCGGTTGGTGGAATTAAGGAGAAGACAATTGCGGTGAGTAAAGTCAATCGAAAGAACTCGTCGTCCCTGTTGGAATTCATAAATTATCGTTCTTTCCCTTCCTCCTCGACCTGCGTCCTTAATCGTTAATCGTTAATCGTTAATCGTTAATCGTTAATGATTGTCGCACTTGTGCATTAGGCTAAACGAGTGGGCGTTCAGTGCATCATTTTACCCGAGGAGAACAAAAAGGACTTCGACGATCTGCCCAAGTATATCACGGATGGCCTCGAAGTGCACTTTGCTACCACCTTCGACGACATTTACAGGATTTGTTTCGTCGAAGGACGCACTGCCAATCCACTTGGGACGAGCAACACTATAGACGTTAATGTCGCGCCCACGCAATCCGCTCCTCTTCTTGGCAACCGCAGTGCAGTGTGAACGTCTTCAGTCGTTGCAGCGAAGTGATACTTCATTTCGTATATTGCTATTATCGTAACTTCATTTTCTCATGTCGCAGATCTTTGCGTTTCGAAACGTCCGTTCCCGCAGCAAGTCAGTTTTTCTATTTGTGGAAATAAAGTAAAACGGGATGACTAAACAGAGAAGCACGAGCCGAGAGATAACCATTTCATCCTTTGCCTCGTGGTAGTGATTCTCATTCAACGCGACAACACGAAAAGACACTTTACTGCAGTCAAGCAGACGGTTTGAACGTTAATTTGTCCTGATGACTCCAGCGCGAGTCCTTCGCGCCAGTACGTATAACAACCAATGATCATCTAGTTTGTTATGAAAAATTGTATTTGATTCTGTTGAATAAAACAAAAATGTACAAATATCACAATCAATTGCAGTATATGTGAATTTGCACTTGCAATCGATTAACGAGGAACTTCCATTTTACTGAGTCGTATTATGAAATCGCAAAGTCTCATTTGAACTTGAATTTCCATTGGATTGTTCGTTACGTAAAATCCAGGAACCCCAGCCTTTTCCAATATGCCCTGTTGGTCGGAGACTTTCTGATCCAATTGTAACACCAATTTCATATCTGTTTGCTTTAATTCATCTCTATGTTTTATTTTGAGGGCGTTCTTAGCCCTTATCTTTTCCTGCTCCGTAGAGGCTCTATTGAGAGCTTCTTGAATCTCAATCTTCTGTTGATTCTGCAATTGCAAACGTTGCTGGAAAAGGTGCTTTTCCGTCACGTGCTGAATTTCCATCAACCCCTTGACTATCTCGAAAATAGTGTCGTTCAGGAGGGAGTTTGCCAGGCCCGAGAGGAGTTCGTAGGGTAGTCGCATCTGATACTTGGGTGGTAACTCACTGGCCATGTGTTGAAGCTGTTCAACCAAAAAGTAAAGCTTCCTTTGAAGATCCTGAGGCGTAGGACTTGCGGTTTCCATCATAACGGGAAATCAATGAGGAACCTATGAATCTATCAGAAATAATTGTAAAAGAGCACTAGAAAACGGAAGTTTAACCTGTCCTAATTCAACCTATATATCTTGACACAGTCTTCGCGTCGCTAGCGAGCTTTACCTGCTTTACCTTATTTAACCAATTATGGAATTACGACCAGAACAGACCAGAAGGCTCTGCCTTGCTGGCACTTGCTGGCCCCTTAGGCCGATTTCGACTGATCTCGACCACCTTTGGATTAAGTAACGGCTTGTCAAGTAGCGTTGCCAAGCGCCAAGCTGTGAATCACTGTGAATGGCGAAAAGGAAAAAATTAAAAAAAGGTTAGATTAATGTGAAAGGTGGCAAATTTTATAGGATGGGGAATTGTTTGAACTTGTTGAATTTGATTAATAGAGCAAAACAGTACATACATATGTGTAAATTGTAATTATTAAGACGATTGTCACCGAAAGCAGGCTTGAAGAGCTTCTCGGAAAAATTAAACTCGCAATTCACACTCAACTGTTGGCAATACCACTTGACAAGCTGTCGCAAGCTGTTAGCAAATCGGAATTGGTGGAGTTGTGTGGAGTTGGTCCAAGTTGGTCGAACTCACTCCTATGCGGCAAATCGTTAACAGTTTGTTCACAGTCTGTATCAACGGCAGCTTCTCAAACTGCTCAAACTGCTCAAACTGCTCAAACCTGTTCAAGCTCATACCTCAAATCAGATCGTGCGAGTTCGTGCCAACTCGTGTCAACTGCTGTCAATCATTGGCAACTGTTGAATGCGTTGGCAGCATTGGCGTCAAGTGATTTTTTAGTAATTGGTTGTATTTTCAACATGGAGGAATGTCGCTCGTCGCGGCCATTTCTTGAGGGCTGAAACAGGCTGAAAGGAAAAGTGATCTGAATGCTCTGAAACAGTTTTAAGCAATCCTGCGGATCTGGCGAATTTCGTGAAGTTTCATGCCAGCTTGCAGATAGCTTGTCTGCTGCTTTTATTCGCGAAACTGGGGTCGCATTGTGAGACCCCGAGGAAATGAGTAATGACGAGTGCACTGAGCGGTTGCAGAAAAACATGAGACGTGCAAAATGAGAAGGACGTGTAAGACTGTCGCGGAAGCCAAAACAACTGATTGCCTCGAGCTAACGAAACGTCTCTACAGGTGAACAACTATTTATATATTAAAAATGCTTTTACTGCGTTTGTTCATTCTCTGTACCAAGTCCTAACGTGCCACCTCCCCGTTCTTTCTGGCAGATGCGTAACCGATATTGCCAAGAGACTCGACCAGCAAAAAGATCAAGTTACCTCTGTTATCGAGATTTTTGAACCAGCTAGTGAAACTCTTCGAGCGAAGCTACGGGATTATTGCGAGAGGCTCATTTTTAAGGACCCTATTGGCCATGCACGAAAAACAGAGGAATTGTTATGGAGGAAAGGTTTCTACGATGCTGTGGGCATGGCCAAGAGGTTGCGAAAGGTAAGACGAAGGAACCGCTGTTCTATGAAAAATTGCAGGATACTATACTTTTCATTCTCTTTTTGTCAAACAATTTCCATCGTCAATATAATTTTGAGATCTTAGTTTGCGTGTACATTCCTATCTTTTTCATTCCTAGGGCAATGCTTGGAGCGATACTGAAAAGGCACTGCTCTCGACTCACTTGTCAGTGGGTGTGGGGTTTTACCATCACTTGATTCTAAGATTACAGTTGGAGTCTGGATTAGATTTGTACGGTGCTATTGATTTTGCTTATCCTCATTGTGAGAGTGGATTGCCCGATGTAAGTACAGAAAGTTCTTTGTATAGTCTGGCATTATGTTTGCATACATTTACAATTTTTTTTTTATAGCACCAGGGAAAGGTCGTGCGGCCTAAATTGCAAAGCGAAGAAGTAAGACAATGCGCAATACGATCGGTCCATAGAAGCTTAATATGTCTTGGAGATTTAGCTAGATATCGATTGGACTTGGATTCAAGTTGGGATCCATTGATCGCAGTGAGATATTACAAAATGGCAATCGCTATCGATCCTAACGTTGGAATGCCGCATAATCAGCTGGGAACTGTGGCAGGCAACAGAAACTACGGTCTGGATGCTGCATATCATTATATAAGATGGTAAGTGTATCTGTAAAAACTTGGTTCAGAATATACAGAATGTTCCACGAATTGGAAGCGTCGCAAATATAACCGTTGTTATTGTGAACTTTCTAAATAAAAATGGTGCTTATAATTCGTGGGACGTCTTGTATAGAGGACCAACTAGAAAGACACGAAAAAGAATGTATAAATTTCCTCGCAGTACCTTATGTTCCGAGCCATTCGATGGAGCCGAAGGCAATTTGCGAAGAACAATTGCGATGTATTCGTACGATGGCGGAAACGGACATTCGCCGCGTCGTTGCGCCGGAAGAATGCTCTCGTTGTTACAGCTTTGGGAAAGTGATAACCCAAATCCTGATCGGATAAATCGTGAATGCCAGGTAAGAGAAGATAACGTTGCAACACGCGAAAGGTCAAACTACACAATTCAAAACCGTGACGATTATCTAATGTTTTCTAGGATCTACTGAACGAGATCGAGAATTGTTTAACCGAGGATAGAAGCATGGGAAAAAATTCGGCAGCAATCTTAAACGCAGATACCGTAGAGGTCTACTTACAAAATTGTAAAAACGACGAGCAACCTGCTCGTTTGACTGATGACATGATATTTAAAATAGTGGCGATCTGTTTGATGTCAATCTCAAAAGTTCAATGTCGAAATTCGAGCCAAGTGCAGGGAATAGTAGCGTTCGTTCTGGCCGTACTCTCGCAGCTTCTCCAAGCTGTTACAACAAGGTTGGAAAAAGTAACTGCAGGCGTGTCAATGCCGCAGACGACAACAAACGTAGACGCGAATTCTTCCCTGCTCGAGAAGAGTAGTCCCGTGGAAGCTGGCGATAACACCCGTGATACTACAGATAAGCCAATCGGTACGGAGAACACGGAGGGAATGCAAGAGAGCTGCAATAAGAAATACGTAGATTTAAACGACAATAAGGAATCCTGCGATGACAAAGAAACTGCGGAGAGCGTAGAAACTGTCCAGAGTTTATCAAACGGTACCAGAAAGACTGCTCGAGATAAATCAAAGTGTCTCTTGACAAAGCTGCGACGTCCTCGTAGACGTAGAAATAGTTCGGATTCGGATGCCAGCGACGGAGAGGTCGCCGTGCTGGAGTCGTCGAGCGATGACGTAAATTCGGATATTTCCGAAACCGAGGAGGATGTCCTCAGCGAAGGGAATCCTTTATCTGACGACGGGTTATCCGAGGACTTAACGGAGGACGAGGCCACTTTGGCTACTGACTCAAACGAGCCGGTAACATTAGCTGCTGTGGAGGATGCGGTTGGGATGGCCGGATCTAGTGAAAGGAGCGAGGAAGGAGAACGAGCGACGAAGCCTGAACGTGGAACGCCCGATATTAAAACGGAGACGCAACCGGATGATGAGGAGTCCATAACAAATTCCAGTAGCACGATTACCGTAACGACAAACGCAGAGTCGAATATGATTTACAACGGAAGCTCCGGCGGCTCGGCAAATACCCTGTCCTGTGTATTGCAAAAAGAAACTCTAAATCCGAATGATATTCTTGAACACCTGATCGGAGACGGAATTCTTGCCTCTATTAAGATATCCTACGATTGGTTAAGGTGTAATCCCGATATTGTGCGCGCCTGTGCAAAAAGCAGCGATACAGTCTTGAAACGTAGTATTGCGCTCCTCAATCAGATAAACGTGGATATCACCGAACTTTCGAGGAATTGGAAGAGTGAGAATTCACTTATGCCGATTCTGGATCGGCCCACGGAATTAGCATTGACAGTTCCGCTGCCAGAGGACATGGATTTAAGAGGATTAAAGGTTCTTCAAGATTCCCAGAAGAATCTCGATTGGAAGATTCTACACCGTTATAAGATGACGGAACGGGAGGAAACCTTGTTGCGTGTACTGAAGCTCATCGAATTTGGCCGTTACATTTCCTCCGTTCAGAGTTCCGGAATTGAATTCGACGAGAGGACAAGGACGTTCGTAATGGTAGGGTCGAGGAATGTCCCTGTAACGCCGAACGACATCAACAGGGATATCAGAGAAACGGAGCAGGAACATCCTCGAGGGACGCTGATGAGACACATGGGGAAGCTGTGGTTGAAAGCCGAAGTTCGCGCATTGGAAAGTCGCTTGAGATCAAAGTTAATGTCACCGTATCTGGTGCCAGATCACGAGGCATTGGCCAAGCATACGCCGTCACTCAAGCGGTTGTTTTACGCAAAGGAATTCATTGTGGTCATTCCATCGGTTGGTGAGTCATTCCCAGTCATTTCCAGTCATTTCCAGTCATTTCATCTAATTCTTAATAATTTCTTTCCCTGTTGTCCGTCAGAAAAGTTATTCCGTCGAGGTATTCGTTTTTCAGTGGTGTCCGCATTAGACGAAGTGAAACGTACTAGCGGACGAGCAAGAGAAGCCACCAGATGGTTGGAGGCTCAATTAAAACGTGGCTCAAGATTTCTACGAGCTCAAAGACCGCACGAACGTCTGCCTCTTCCATTGATCAAAGGACCACGGCCAAAGGACAAGGAAGCGTGGCTGTATTTTCAAATTGTCGAGTGCTGTCATTATCTGACACAGCAAACGAAAGTCGGTTTAAACGGTGATACCGAAACACCAGTGGTGACTCTTTTGACTGGTTGCTCAATCGAGGAGAAGAAGAGTTTGTCCTTCAGCCCTCTGGGATTGGCCAAGAGCGCAGGTACATATCTTCTGTCGATCTCTCACCACGCACACTCTGTCTCTTTCATTCATTCATTCATTCATTCATTCATTCATGCTCTTCCTCTCTTTGGGAGTCGATAGACGCTTTACGTAATTGAGACAATCGCCTCTAGGTGTACGGCTGGAACATGTGGAAGCATTTCATACGAAATGGAAAGCATCGACTAAAAGCCACGGTTGAGATTCACAAGCCACGTGGAGGCTACGCGTCATGCACCGTCTTTATCGAAGAATGTTGGCTAAGACGAAGCAACAGGAGTCGCGCTGGAGAGAGAATCGACCTGGGCGCGCTTAATAGGGGGTTGGAAGCCCGCGAGAGAAATCCACCATTAAGTACCTCGACACAACTCATCGAGCACGTTTGTTTCCTGCTGGACGACGAAAAACGACGAAAAACGACGAAAAACGACGCAAAATGATTTCCACTAATAAATGAATTTCCTCTCCCACCGACCGTTCCGATTCTCCGTTTTTCAGCTTTACTATATAACAATCGTGTGCCTTCCAAGTAAACACTTTCCAACCAATTAATAAACTACACCCATCATTTTTCGTAATAACTGCAATTTTCAATGCGTGACAATTTATGTGCCGCATACGGAGAAAGAGTTCAGCAGAGGATAACCTGTGAGAGACGCTACCAGACGCTACAGTGGTCTTGCGTTGATAGAAATTACGTTGTCACGACAGCGGCTCGTCTCTGGTCCATGCTCGAGGTAGCTACGAAGATCTAATAGATCTAATAGATATTAGAAATAACACATCGAAGCATTAGCTGGGCTAGGGACCTTCGAGAACGACAAATCGTTATTCATCTATTACGTCGCCGTTGATTGCTAAACGATTCTGTAATTCCAAAGAAGATGGCGAATGCCTGCAAGATAATAGAAGCTTATTTACCGTTAGATATTTCAAGGTATTTCATCGTCAGGGATTCGCAAAGTTCATTAAGCAGTCCTTTGACACGAAATTAATGGAATCTCTGCGTAATTTTGGTTCCAACGTTTAACGTTCAATCCACTGCGACTGCTCGTACGTGTTCGGTGGTCTCTCCTCTCTCCTCTCTCTCTCTCTCTCTCTCTCTCTCTCTCTCACCCTTTCCACCCACTCTCGAGAACCCACGAAACTGCACGAAAGCAGCATCGTTTGTCCAATCGTATCTCTACGTCGTCGCGGCGCGCGGCGGTGTAAGACGTGTAGGTGCGTGTAGGAGTGCTCGGCCGCTAAAAACACACGACACGAGCGAATTAAGACTCGCGAAGCATAGTGTTGCTCAGGTCAGGCGAGTGCTGTCGTTTTCGACGTGCCGAACGACGTGGAATCGTGGAGGCGACGTAAAGCGAGCCCTTGAATAAGATTTCGAGCTAAACTCGACGTCTCGGTGCTCGGGAGCCTTGCGACGTGCGAAAATCGAAAGCGTCGAAAGTAACGAGTCATCGAGCAATTCAAGATGGCAGAGAGCCAGGAGAGCCAGAGGAAAATTACGATAAACGTGAAAACGCCCAAGGAAAAACAGACCGTCGAGATCGAGGAGAATGCCACGATCAAGGATGTAAGTTAACCGACTGGATCTAGTGGCTTCGACAGCTCGGCATTTTTCTCCCTTACAATTCTTAGTTTCGAGTTTCTAGTCACGCGCACGTCAATTGCTATTTGTCACTCGGGCATCCTGGCACTTCGTTTCTAATAGCTCACTTTTCTTGTGCCGTGCAGTTCAAGGATGTTGTCTCGAAGAAATTCAATGCGCAGCCGGATCAGCTCTGCCTCATCTTCGCTGGAAAGATCATGAAAGACCACGAGACATTGACAACCCATAATGTCAAGGATGGACTGACTGTGCATTTGGTGATAAAGGCACCTCGTGCACCGACCAGTCAGACTCAAGAGACAGCACCACCGCAGAGACCCCAAGGTGTGCAATTCTACGCTGATGGGGATTTCTCCTCATTTCCCATTCCCTTTGTAATTATGCAATAACTGATGCTGGCGCGTTGCTTCCTTATTTGTAGCCGATGTCAGTGCTAGTCCCTTCGGTCTGGGCAGTCTCGGAGGTTTGGTTGGTCTAGAGAGCCTTGGCTTGGGCTCAGGTAATTTTATGGAGTTGCAGCAGCGTATGCAAAGGGAGTTGCTCTCCAATCCTGAGACGATGCGCCAAGTTTTGGATAATCCACTGGTTCAGAGTCTCATGAATGATCCCGAGAACATGCGCACTTTCGTCACGGCTAATCCTCAGATGCAGGAACTGATGGAGCGCAATCCAGAAATTAGTCACATGTTGAACAACCCTGATTTATTAAGGTAAGATCTTAGTGGTCATCGATTATGGTAAGCTTGGTAATCTGGTCTTGAATCTGATAATTCTTTAACTAAAATATTGATAAGACTAAAGTTCTGATCATTCGTTATAGGCAAACAATGGAGTTGGCACGAAATCCGTCTATGCTGCAGGAATTGATGCGCTCGCACGATCGCGCCCTCTCGAATCTCGAGAGTATTCCTGGTGGTTACAGTGCTTTAAGGCGCATGTATCGGGATATCCAGGAGCCTATGCTGGCCGCTGCTGCAAACGATCGCAATCCTTTTGCAGCTCTTGTCGATAATGGAAATCCACAAGAAGTGCAGCCAAATCCACAACAAGGTCAGGAAAACAGAGATCCCTTGCCTAATCCTTGGAGTCAAGGACAGAGCGAGCCTAGTAGCCAGGGCGCCCCAACACCACAGGCGCCAACACCCGGAAGGGGCTTGCTAGATTCTCCAGGCATGCAAAGCTTAGCGGCACAGATGATGGAAAATCCTCAGCTCATGAGAAACATGTTAAATGCCCCGTATACGCGATCGATGCTGGAAGCCATGGCTGCCGATCCAGCAATGGCCAGTAGAGTGATTGCCGCAAATCCTTTCCTGAGATCGAATCCGCAGATGCAGGAGCAGATGCGTGCCATGATGCCTGCCTTTATTCAGCAAATGCAGAATCCCCAAATTCAGAGTGTCGTTACCAATCCAGACGCCTTGGCAGCCATCATGCAAATTCAACAAGGAATGGAGCAATTGCGCACAGTCGCACCGGAGCTCGTTGAGAAGTGAGAATATTCTTGTCAGTGAAATCGTAATGCGCTCTTGACTTTTAAAATGATTCGATACCAAATGTTTTAGCATGGGACTGACTGTACCCACGACTGCGACAACACCAACTGTTTCGACGACAAATCAAACGACGACTGCGGGGCAACCGACGGACGCAAATCAGCAAGACGCCTTCTCTCAATTTATGGCCCGGATGGTGAGTCTACGAGTTTAAGCTACTTGCACCGAAAGGCCTTTACCGGCACGGCGGAAGCAAGATGATCTAGGACGGAGGGGGATTTACTTGGAATATATCGTGAAGTGGTCATGGCTCTATACAATCTACTGAATTGAATAATGTATTTTAGGTCTCGGCGATGGCGCTAAATCAAGGAGTAGAGGTCAGCGGACAAATGTTACCACCACCCGAAGAACGCTACAGGGCTCAGCTCGAACAGCTCACGGCAATGGGCTTTGTTAACAGGGATGCCAATTTGCAAGGTATACATTTTCAAATGATTTTCATAAAGGATATTCATTTGCGTATGTCGCCAATAAACACGTCAAACAGAACGAAAGTAACACTGGTAGTACATAAGTCTCTTTTGCGACACGCTAATAATCAGATTGCCAGCAAGGATTATTTCATAGGTTTATCCAAATGTGAAATATCCTTTTCAGCGTTAATCGCTACGTTCGGAGATATAAATGCAGCCGTCGAGAGACTACTGGCCAACGGACAGGTTTCCATGAGCTAACCACCAGTCGGCAGTGCCGTTATTCCATTATAATCTATAATTTTACCCCTTACGTCGGGCGAGGTGGTACAAATATCACGCAACTTTGGCTGTCGAAAATTATAACAACCCCCCCCCCCCCCCCCCCCCACTTCCCTATCCCAACCACCCACCATCCAATCCATCCTACCTTGACTCTTGGCAGAATACACGCTATTGATTCGTTCAAAATGTATTTTTCTTTTTTTTTTTCAATCATATTGTTTGGGGACACGTATGATCGGAAATTCAGTGAAGGGAATCGATGAGTGTGAAATATAATATACGATAGAATACGGTTATTCTTCGCCGTTTTTCTTGCATTCATGTTTACCAATAATTTCCCGTTACGTTCCTACGAATCCGCATATTTTTCGATGCTTTGTAAAACTATTTAACCCGTTGGGCCTAATTCACTGGTAATAGCCGTAGTGCCAGTGCAGTACCGGCAGCCCTGTACGATAAGAAGAAAAAAGATATCTTCAAGATTCGATTAAGCGTTTTACTCGCGACGTAATGTCTTGATGATCGAAGGGACGGAGGAATTTCGTTCCGCGTGGAGTTGCATGGATCTGCGTGGAAGGGGACCCGGTTTTACGGTTCACGCTGGCCCAATTCTGTCGTCCCACACGAAAAATCGAACGACACGCGCGTCGGGACAGTTTCTTTCGTAGGACCGAGTGTGACGCAACCTTCTTCCTCGTCGCCCACTACTACGAGTCTATGAAATTAAGAGGGCCGCCTGCCTTATCGCGAGTTTCGCAAGTACTCGCATATACGTGTTTATCATTTACACCCGAAACTCGAGATTTGGTTGAACGAGAAAGAGGTCTCTGTATCGCGAGGTGAAGTCGAAGGGAAAGATAAAAAAGAAACGAGAGTGCCAGTAAAGTGTTCCCCCTTCATGCAAATGACAGTGCCAATAGTTGCAACCTTTGCTCGATCAGCATGTCCAGTATGCGATTAATAGGATTAATAGGCACTCCTCTAGACTCTTGTGTTTCTGTTGGCAACGTATGTACTGATGTATTAAGCTGTATTTTCGAGGTATTTTCGAGCACGATCCGTCCTGCCGTATTTCTTCGGTGCGGATAGTTTACCTGTTGAAGGTGCTCCGGCGGGTGTGCATGGATTGCCCTAGGTTGTCGTAATATGGGCGAGCGTCGCTCCTGTCTATTGATTTTCCAAAAGAAGTACCGATTGATGACACGAAACTAATTGTCGACGTTAGGATTAAGACGCGTATGCAAGAGAAAAAAAAATGTGCACACATGGTGTGAACGCTGTACGTTGTGTTAATTAAAAGGAGACAAGAAGAAATGGCAATTAGAACGGAATGATGGGTGTTATGCAGATTTATGTATATTATCGTACATTATCGTCTAATTGTTTCTCAGATCAGTTTCCTCTGTTTGTTTGTTAATGGAGCCAGACATGCTGTCAAATATCAGACACGCTCGCACGGCACCCCATCCTATACTATATACATACTACAATTCCTCATGTGATCAGCAAATGCGTTATTATACCATGCTCACATTGGAATACACACGTATTCATCTGTACTTGTCACGTGTAATTGGTACTTTAACATTTGGAGACGTGTAGCGCGTGGAAAATTGTAATATTACAATCTCATTGATTGTTCACTGCGCATATGTCATTCATATAAATCGTTTGCCATACGTATATGTATTTATAATGTTGCGGTAGATTCGTATTTAGCAAGAATGAAAGTGAGCAAAAGGTATGTCGGTGCTACTCGGGCTATATTGCGCTCACCCGTTCCAGGGCAGCGTTCAGGCAGCGTTTTCTACGATGCTAGAAAGGCGATTATAATATTAGAATTGTTTGCTCTCACTTTGTAAAGTAGTGAAAAAGAGAAAAATTGAAAAAATGGCGATGCGGCAACAGCGAGGAAGGAGATGTAAAGTGTCTTCGCCTTTAATTGTAACGAATTGTATGAAGTAAGTGCGAAATCGTAGCATCAATTGGATCCTAAGTTTAGGAAGGCGGAGGAACATGGATGGGTGTAAAAGCAATGCATGATGTACGTTTGCCATGTCGAAGACTGTCCCGTTGGTCTCTGGCTGCACTGGCCAACGGGAGTACGTGCACTAGCGAGTAGTAGCATAACTCGCACGCAGGTTGTCACTGAATGGAAGAGGAGGCGCTTTTCAGTCTAAAGGAGAAACACGAAGTGATGGGTTCTCCTCGGTTCCTTCTCTCTAAATCCCCACTTGAAGACCATTCAAGACGGCTGCCGTTGCCAGAGTCCTGAGACTGTCTGAGCAGTCTGAGGTTCAGTTCGCGCCCGACTGCGCCCGACTGTGTTGAGTGTGCCAGACTGCGTGGAACGTGGAGCGTGTGGTGTAAGGTGATTATTATTATTCGGGGCTCATATGGGTGTCATTCGAGTCAGTTTATGCAGTCACTCTGTGTAAATGACTGCGATCTCAGTCTCTCTATTCTGCGCGACAGTTGTCCCTGTAGTTGCCATAGAAGCCTCGCAGAGTCGTGTCATATCCCAGGATTACACGGAGTGCGGAAACTGTTCGAATATACTTTCGTCTCGCGCAGCCGGTTCGAACTTTGAAGGATCCCGAGTCGAACTGTGTGAAGGTGGATGGATGTGTGTACTTTAAACGGAGAGTTTCGTAAAGGCCTCGACAGCACGAGGGGCCCTCCTCGAAACATTGGGAAGCAGCGGCGGAATGTAGCACGAGGTGAGTTAGCTTTGCTTCATTCTCATCCGACCGAAGCCCGGTCTTCGGTGCGTCTCATCGGCCAGGGACGTATCAACTTTTATCAACCGCCCGAACGAATGTATCTCCCCCACCCACTATCTCTCTCTCTCTCTCTCTCTCACTCTCACTCTCACTCTCACTCTCACTCTCTCGGTGTGCTGAGATTCCGTGCATGATTCGTGAATCAACGCTTCTTCCTTGCAGTGTGAAAATCCTTTTATTCCCTCCCTCCCATATACATGTGCGAATCTCAACTAACAAGACTTCAAAACTTAATTGGACTGTAGTCAAGGCTTAGTATCGTCAATCTCTTGCGAGGTTCCATCGAATCCCTAAGAAAAAATGAAAAAGTTTGTAGGATTTTGACGAAAAGGCAAATCATCTTTCTCGTTCTGCTCGAACAAACGACATGTGTAGTTGGCATCGACCGAAATAACCGGATGCCCGGATGAATACCAACTCAGCGTATCTCGAATCGTTAACGGTTAACCGTTTTGCTTGGCCGTTACACACGGTCACTAAGCAAGAAACGCAGGCCCATGCAATATCGTATATTTAATCCTTCGTCGCTTTTTCTTTTACCTGGCAATATTGTTATGACGAGTCACGAGCGACGATTGTCGCGGAGGTAAGTTGAAAAGTTTGAAGCCAAGTGTAAGATGATTTTACGGTTCTTCCTTTGGGAGCGCCTATGGGGGCAGGTACGTTACGTAGCGCAGAGTATTCCAGTGTTCCTGCTGGATTTTGAAAACAGATTTAGAACAGTCATTTGGTATCTTAGGACATAGCGTAATGTTTTCTCGTACGCGGGATTTCACGAGTGGCGGGAAGACGGAAGGGGAGGAAGGGGAGGAAGAGGAGGAGGAGGAGGAGGAGGAGGAGGCTGCGAGGCCCTTTAGGAGAGGAGCGGATGGCCGATGAGAGGTGAAATGAGAAGATGCGAGACTGCTGGAGTATGATGGCGACGAGGTATGCTTGTGGGCTCGAGGCCTGGCATGGCCGTAGCTTGCCTTGCCCTTGCCTTTTGCTTTGCGATTCGTGCACAACGTACATTTTGTAGCCTCGCCAAGTGGTAGTCTTTGGGATGCGTTTCATCTCTGTGAAACCGTACAACATCTTCTCCCAGGTACGAATACCTCTTGTAGACTTAATTCATGTGATTTTCGGATTTTTCTCAAATTGGCAGAAGCTCGTGGTCGAGCGATGAGTCGATTTGAAAACCGTGCGACTAGCACGTCGAGAAAGGATGCTTTATTCAAGTTGGTTTGTCATCGAGAATTTTGCAATTTTCTATTGAGATAATCCTTCGATTACCTCCGTATAATATATAGAGCGAGTGTAAATGCACGTTTTTGCTGTTCAGTCGATTATCTTGGAAATTGAGAGTTGAACTGTGGTCTCCGTCTGGACATTCGAACGTCGATCAAAGATATTTTATTGGAAATGAGAGATGGGCGTGTTTCGTTCTCTGATACATTGGATACGTTGGCGTAGTATTAAACGCGCGCGCGGATTTACACACGGCGTGCATTCATGTGGAACCATGTGAGACTCCATGTGGCTGGGTGGCATCGTATTATTACTATCTTGTGTATTAACCGTAACCAGTAGACTTTTCGCTCTCACTCGCATACACTCGGTCTTCTCATCTCTCTCCGCCTTTCCATCTTTCCTTTCTACGACGTTTGGGTGTGCCCAAAATTTCTTGAATACATCATCTGGATAGTTTGAGAATCATTACGAGGATAACTGTGCCTGACCACGAATGAGTGGGAGAAAGACTGAGTGACAGAGAGGGGGGGGGGGGAGAGAGAGAGAGAGAGAGAGAGAATCCACGAGATAATTGAAGAAAGGAAGACGTAAGAGAAGTTTGGCCATTGCATCGTTCCTTTGCTATCGCTTGACTCTACTCATGAGTGTCGCGCCTGGTAGTTTAGTAGTTTTCCCCCATTAGCCAGGAAATAAGA
This sequence comes from Pachycephus smyrnensis, assembly GCA_030142225.1. Lineage (NCBI taxonomy): Eukaryota > Metazoa > Arthropoda > Insecta > Hymenoptera > Cephidae > Pachycephus > Pachycephus smyrnensis. Next base: position 93,690 of record JARQST010000624.1, read on the forward strand.
GTATACAGGTACAGTGCGATACACCGTCGACAGTATTTCTTCTCTAGGACGTAGCTCGTAGGACGAGGTTAAAGGAGTTTCTCCGTGCATAACAAGATACCTATATACATGAAGGAAACAGTTTGGATGCGCAGCCCGTGCAAGTAAAACAGAAGAGACAAAAGTAAAGAGGTAAGCAGCATGGAAGCGCGCATGCAGGCAGGTTGGCGGTTAGACGTCCGGCGTCCGACGTCCGTTAGCGTCCATTCGGGCACCTGCCAAGTTAAATTTAGACGGGTCCGGCACTGGGCATCTTGCTCTCGACCTGAGTTGGGATAGAGAGCCAAAGGCTGTCCTCTAACAGTGCGTACATCTCTCTTACATCACTGGGCCTGCCTCGCTTGCCTCCTTGCTTGCGTTTCTGTTTTATGCCTGCCTGAAAGCCTAAATGCCTGAACAAGCTTTTCTGCCCACCCGAAGGTTATCCATTTCTCTCTCTCTCTCTCTCGAACGCTTCTTCCTGATTCCATGCCCAGTCTCCGTTACTCCGTGCGTCTAGGTTATTTCTTGAGGATTCGTTGGATCATTTCGAACGAGTGGAAAAGATATAAGACCGATAGCATAGGCGCCTATACACAAACGTACACACACATTTAGCCTTGAAATCCCTTACGGTGAATACGGAGTTATCCCAGGCAAAGCATCCTGTATCTTCCGCACCTCTTGCTCCGATGACTCTCTCTCGGTACACCGACTATACCTTGCAACTGTTATCTAGACAACGACCTTGCCTTCTTCCACGCCCCTCTCCTTCGCATACTTCTCTCACTCTACTGCATACTTGTAGTTTGCTTGGGAACTCCTACTTGCACCCAGATATCCAAAAACGGCTTTCCCCTCCTCCCGAATACCCCAGCATACTGCCAGCAAAACAGCATCGTGTAAAGCGTGCTGTTATTATGCTGAAATATGGCGTGTTTTGGCTATTAGGGCACTTACGCTTATGCCTATGATATACTTCGTTATTTCCACATCACATTTTCAAGTTCTTCCGAACTTCGAAGCCTAATAGGGGCATGACTATGGAGAGTAATCGAGTACCGTTTTAGCATATAGCCACAAAGTGGCCCGAGTTCTTAAACACCGATATGGCGTTTCAAAGATTAAGAAGAATAACATAGCAGTCGCTACATTGAAATGGAAGTTGTAACGTTGTATCGTTAATACATGGAATGCAGAACGATAGAGAATGAAAAGGAAAGAAGAAATCACGCATGGCCGTATCGATATGACATTCTCTAAAGTTCGTAAATTCAATAAGCTACTAGTAACGCATAATAAGACTTCCACCCTGCGGTGAAACCTTTTGTGGTCTAAGCTCTGCGCTGTATTCTAGCTCGACTCTTCCATTTCTTGTCTGGCAACCGTCCTGCTGATATGCTCACTAGTTATCTTCGTAGCACTCTGTTTATCGTGAAAGAGCATATCGATCTCTTGGCATAGTTGGCCGACAGTATGTACGAATTATTCGGGAATAAGGCAGCAATCGAAGATGATTTGTCATAGAAATCGATTCGACGGACTAATCTGAGTCGGTATGTTAGACCTAAATATCCCTATAGCTATAGACGCACGTGTAAAGCCGTTACGCACGCACGCACGCACGCACGCACGATATCCTATCGTATCGAATCGTAGCTTCGCACCATTCCTTACACATACTATTTCTTTACGCACCATTGTATGCATAAGCCAATGTGTGTCGTATATGGATAGCGTAGAACTATATTGTAGCGTAGCATGGCGTAGCATAACGTACTACACTATAGTATAGTATAGTATAGTATAGTATAGTATAGTATAGTATAGCGTAGCACAGCACAGCACAGCATGGCAGCATATCGTGCCAGCAGACTGGATGTCCGGAATGCGAGCGGAACCCGTTTCTATGAGTCGAGCTGGCTATTGACAACAACCTCTCGATGCTACTGATCCTCTCGATTCCTTAACACTTGGCATTGCCTCTTAATAAACATTGCAGATGCTAAACGATTCGCATCCTGCACTGACATCCGCCCAACATACAATACTCTACAATACCACATTGTGACTATACGCGCTTTAATTGTCATTTGTCAATTGTCAATTGTCAATTGTCTGAAAACGGTGATTTTCTTCTCTTCTAACAAATCCTTGATACGACGACCCTTCTTTATTCCTTTTCTTTTCTTACAGAGTTGGGGAAGGTCGTTCGGAAGACATGTCGTCCCCGGGAAAGAAATGTTGGCGATATAGAAGAAGCTGGTGCGTGCTGCAGGACAAACTACGTGGAAAAAGTGCGTCTCGCGTTACAAAGTGCAATTAGGCTAGGTGCATCGGCGTTCGTGTTTGTGAATAAAGTCGCGAGTGAGAAGTGTAAAAGTGACAGGCGACGCTTGGCGTCCTGCGGAAAACATGAGGCTCGACGAGGTTGACGTCTTCGTCATCGCTACCTTCGCCTCTGTTCTCGTCATCCTGGCCATCGTTTACCTTGCTTCCCATCCAAACACTCGCGCTCTTCATCTTGCCATCAGCCAGAAAAACTTGCAAAGATCTCTGCATTTCGTCTCTATTCTTCCGGTATTCAAAATCCTCGTGGGAATTCTACTCAGGGATGCTGGTCATGTCCTAACGGTACTATTCTACATTCTCGCTGCTGTTCTCATCGGCACGATCAACATTAGGGTACTCGATAGTGTTCTTCCTTTTGTTACAAAACGGCCGATTCCTCCATTGCATTCGGAATGGTTATCGTTGACCGATTCTTCCCGATTGACAATGTGATGTGCGTGACTCGAGTTCTTTACGGACGCAGGGGTGCTTTCGAGGAAGTAAATTCAATGGCATAATGTTGGAGCTAATGTGCAGCAATTCATTGAGTCCGGGTACGTGCATTCAAGGAGAATCTAAAATTTCGCTAAAGTGCATAGAAACGCGATTTCTGGTTACGTGAAGAAACGAAAGAGAACGTTGCGTTGTATTGTATCACGCTAGATTGCATTGCGTTGTGTTCCTCGGGATTCGACGGTGGACGGACCCAGAGTGTTAGAAGGACGGGTAGGAATACGAATAAGACGAATAAGACGAATAAGACGAAGTACTGAGATTGGGCGAGCGTTTCGCCATGTGAGAAGTTCCTGCTCGAGAGACTTAGCGGCGAGTTATGCTGAAGCACATATCGACGGGGCAGCCGTCTGTAGCGGGCTCCAGGTCTCATAACGATTATCAATCGACCGGGACACTCTCTGCCATCGGCGAGAGTATTCCCTCTACTCAACAACAACAGCATCCGCATAATCATCATCATCATCATCATCATCAGCAGCAGCAGCAGCAGCAGCAGCAGCATCACCATCAACAGCAGCAGCATATTTTGCACCATTCGCTGCAGGAGCAACATCATTACAGCGGAAGAAGCGGTACAGGCGGTACGGGACGCACTAGCAGCGACGTCTACGATTCGGTGGTGCATCCTTCTCAAAGAAGTCACCATCCGAGCGCGGCAACACCTTCTTCGGCTCATCGACATCCGTTGAATCATTCGCAGTCGAGCGTAAATAATCTTTCGCAGAGATTAAACCATTCCCACGTGTTAAATCTTTCGACTCTGTCAACTTCAAAGCATTCCGTGAACAGCGTGAGTCCTGTCGTTGGAAGTAGCGGCAGTAACGTCGCTGTGAGGGTTCCCGTGTCACCTCCACCGCCACCGCCACCGCCACCGCCGCCTCCGCCACCCCCGCCATTAGCTTCATTGATAAATCATGCACAGCACAGCACGGGCACGTCGTGTCTCCAGGACAGGGACAGATCCAAGGCCAACGGCGGCTTGGACATTTCGCGGTTGTCTCGACTTCCAAGTCACGCTACACCCTCACCGGCGCCGGTCCTACCGATCCAACCAGCAGTAACGACAGCTGGGACTGTGCTACCACTGAACGCGTCCTGGTCCTCCTCCTCCCTGTGTCGGAACGAGGTTACCAGAAGGAACGAGGCCGGCGTCAAGGAGATGCTTACTTCCCTGGGCTTACTATGCCTGGTGTCTCTGCTGCTTGCGCTGCTCTCGTTAATATTCCTCCTGAAGATATCGCCGTTAACGGTTACGCCGAGCAGCTTGATCAGTCCCGAAGAATACGCCATCGTCTACGAAGTCACCCTGGCCCTCTGTGCACTTGCACTCTCTTTGAACCTGTGCTGCCTCCTCGTCTGCGCCATACAGTTCCTCTTTGCTGTCAAACTCGTCAAGTCGTCTTACCAGGGACATAGGTAATTTTTTCATTTTTTTCCCCTTCTTCAACAGCCCCCATTTCCTTTATGCGTCCATCTATTTTTCTTGTTTTTTTTTTTAATTTTCTCTTATAAACTTATTATTCGGTCATTCTTCCTGTATGTGAATCGCACTAAGGATTTTGCAGCGAATTGTGTCCCGAGATGACGCATCGTCGGAGTGTGACTACTCGTTTCTATAAAGCTTGCGAAAAGTTGACACGTATTTTTACAAATAGTATTACGATAACTTCAAATTCCTATTACGCTCAGCTCTCTTGAAAATTTCCTTGGCTGCACGCCCATCGGAGTCTCGAATGTTCCTTTCGGGTGTATATATTTATTAGCTTGGCCGTTCTTCCAGAACCAACAAGTACCTGCAGAAATCATCGATCAGTAGAGTATGCGCTGTCGGAGGATTTTTCATTAGCATACCAGTCTTCTTAACAGGTGAGTACAGTGAGTGATTCTTCATTCTTTAGAATAGTCATATCTCGCGTGTCTCATTCTCTTTTTACATTTTGTCTTTTTGAATACCTACGCGTAGGCCCCAAGTTGAACCCGCATATAGTCAATCCAAAAGTAAAATATCTTTTATTGACTGATCGAAGACAATAGAGTCTCTAGCTAGCCACACGTGGCTTTGCACATCACTTTTTCTCACAAAGTGTCCATGTTTCATGGTTTTGCACTGAAATATATTATATTTTTCTGGTTTAGTATACATTTCGATGATTTTATGGAAAGCCATGTGTCATTTGCTAAGGATTGCATTGTTTGCGATCTGTCAAAAGAAAACACTTATTGGTTAGTCGACTAATCTCATGATCGTTGACAAGCACACTGTGTAAATACATTGATGTTGCTTGGTCGTTTTTTCCCTTTGCTATTCCGTGCATCATGCGCCCTTTCTTGTTCCCTTTCTCCCTATTCGGATTTTCAAGTTCTTACCCTCGTACATGTGCATACGAGGCTGTAACATCGTGATATGAGGTAGAATACGGAGAAAAATAATGAAAGATAATCGTAAGATGTTCCTTATTCTCGATGCTAATTCATCTTTTAGATATTCCATTTTCTCAAATATTACCAATAACGCCATATATAGCCCTCCAATTTTGTTCTCCCATGAAGAAATCAATTTTGTTAACCAGGCATGATCCTGTACACATTCATCCAGTTTCATTCGACACCAGCCATTGTGACGTCGATTTTCATAGGATTGGGAATAGTGTTTTGTGGCTGCGCCATGGTTCACAATGTCTTCGTGTGGCAAAGAGTGAGTATTTCGAAAGAAAAAAATAAAAAAAAAAACTGTATTTCCTGTCGTATTTCCGATGACTCCTTTTGCTGTCGTAAAATATTAATATTATCGGCAAGAGAAAGAGTATCGAACTGAATCCATCGCGTAGCATATCAAGACGAGTCGCGTCGTTCAGTAGAAATGCGTGTCAGTAGGTCGTCTCGTTATCATATGCTCCATTGCCCTGCGCGTGCCCTCCTTGAGTAATCCACGCTGACTTGACACTCTCTGTATTTGATTTCTAGGAGAAAACGAATGCTATGAAGGCCTTGGCGCGTGAGCAGTGTGAGGCAGCTGTACAGCTGCAACGGCAGCATCAGCACCAACAGCTACAGCAGCAACAACAACAACAACAACAGCAGCAGCACCAGCAGCAGCACCACCACCACCAGCATCGTACTGTAGCGCCCGTTCATGTAATAGGAAATAATTGCGCATCCATTAGATTTGGTTCGACTCTGCTTTCTCCCCAATCTACTACAGCAACATTATCGTCCCAGAACCGTTGTCAGCAACAACAGCAGCAGCAGCACCATCAGCATCAACAACAGTATCAACACCAGCGACACGTTTCCATGTCCCCACCGTTATTAATTTCCTCGCCACTAAGTCTAACTCAAACGACGCACAATCATCGGAACATTCCCACAACTCCTGTACCGGGAGACAGATCTCCATCCAGTCCAAGTGGAATCAAATCCAACGGTAACGGCAGGTCGTTGCAACAGCTGCACCAGCTGCAGCTGCAGCAACAGCAGCACCTGCCACGGGAAGCCAGCGCCAGTGGAAGCATAAGCCCTGGCTTGCCAGCCGCCACGCTAGATCTGAGCAGTGCAGCTACGACGAACAGTCCTCATGAACTTTCTACCCTGGTCTGAGGATCAGGGGACGCTGTGAGAAATTCGGCAGCTTGTTGCGTATGGCGAGTCAAATATAAATTTCGAGGCTGGTACGTTGGTCTTTCTAAAGTACTCGTTAGGAGATCGGGACTAGTCTCGTGTTGTTTTGCGAAAACCCTTCTTTGTGTTTTCTTGGTGATATGCCTCATGGAAAGGTTAACCTAACCTAATGTATCGGGGCGAACAGTGCAGCAAGGAAGGAAGGAAGGAAGGAAGGAAGAAAAGAAGGAAGCAATTTTTCAAGTAGTATATACTATTTGATAATACGAGAGAGCATCCCGATTGACAAGGTGGATTTTATCGTTCGAATATTCCCACCGTTACTCTGTACCATTTTAATAGATACGACTTACGCGAGCATTTACAGGATATGTTACGATTATTTTTACGCAACATAATACGTTAAGGTATAATACGCAGTAATGTCCAGTGATAGCGATATCTTGAGATAGGCACTTACTGCCTTTCCGTTTGTCTCATGTCTGTCGCAACTCGATTCATGGTTATTATACAATCCCGTGGACAGTAAAAAACGTTAACGGACAGCACTGTAAATTTACTTCGACGCGTTGAATCAAAAGAATAAAAGGGAACTTTTTGTACGGGTTTCCTCGTCCGAATGGAGGTGCAGGAGTGTACGTTGCAATTAAGGATACAGAAGGGAAGGTGTTTTAGAATAATTGTAGTAGGACAGAGTCTGTTGCAATCTTTCCGTTGGAGAATCTCGATGGATTGCAAGACGTTCGTAAGATAGAAGATTCACGATTAGGTTTCTTACACGTGTCCAAATTGAAGTGCCAGCCGAAAAACGGCGCCAGAGAATAGTTGTTGTACATCGATAGAATTTGTCTTATTATGCCTAGCAGTAACGTATGTTATGTATATGTGTTAGAGGTTTCGTATCCACTGGTCAGGGTTAGAAAGTGAAAATATGTAAATTGCCTAATAATATAATACCCGTATTTTTTTTTTGTCGCGTTGTAAGTATAGTTATAATCAATTTTATTAGCGGATCGTAACTCGTGACGTCGGTTTGACTACGGGCGGACTAAATAAATTATTGGGTCCATGCATAAGATACAGTACAAAAGTGTTTTAGCTTTGTGTACTAATTATTTCTACTGCGTACTTGGCGCGCGTACATCGCCGTGAGAAGAATAAATTATACAGACCTCTGATTGTAGAGTTGCGTATAGATAGACTTATCACGGGTGGGGTACGGCTATTCGTTTTTCATTTCTGGTTCGAAAAGTATTGATGGATCTGCTGGAATATATCGTTCAGGATCACTCGATATCGAATCGAACCTTGGGTTAAACTCAGAACAAATCTGAGGTGATAAGAGCCTGTCAAACGTCTCTCGACGCTCTTAAGGGGACTGGGGAATAGCTGATCAATCTGGAAAATTTGCTACGTTTCGCATGCTAAAGATCATTGCACACAAAACTTAAAAATGTATAATGTAAGCTGTGGAGCAATAAGCGCACGTTCCTAAGTTTGTAAATAGTGTGGATGTCCTCCTATCGGTCCATACCTTACGTTTTGCATAGAAAAGTTTTGCGTCCTCCTAGCCACAAAGCTACGATAGACTACGTAATAATTCATAAGTGTCGTTTCTCTGTTTTTCAATGCATTGATACACAAGTGTGGTATAAGTGATTGTAGCAATTGGGATAATCTATGGCTACCTCTCCAGGGAAGTCGAGTTAAGAGGTGAAAAACGTGTATTGCATATCTATAGATTAATAAATTATAGATATCACGCCATGTATTTCAATTCTCATTCGTCTCCGATGGAAACAAAGCCTATGCGAACAGAACTTAAGTGTCAGATGAATTTTTAACACAGTAATTTGTCAAATTTCTGTGAAACATCATTGGCTTTTCACTCTTATTGAAAAGTTTATTTAACAAATTGTTAAGTGCACGCAAGAGATCATTTTTCGAGTGTGAACAGTTAACTAAAGTTTGAGATGCACGAGAAATACCTAGTACAAAATATTTGGAAAAAAAAACTATATGGCGACAGCACTCCCCAGTTCCCTTTAATAGAAAAACGTACAAATATTTACGGATCATATTGCTAGATTATGTAACAGAGCGGTACAAATGCATTTAAAATGCGTATGCATGTTGTAAATTTCTTTTATGTAATAACTGTTATTATAAATGTCTTGCCAATCTCTCGTGTACAATGTATTTTTTAAGTCAAACCGAATGCACACCACTGATAAATGCTTCCACAGAAGGGATCGGACTGTCGGGTAAGATTCCATGACCTAAATTCGCGATGTAGCGAGACTTCCCGAAACTTTTGACCATGCGCGCTGCGCGTTCGAATACCTCATTCTGAAAGACAAACAATGCTACGTAATTTGTCACTGTACAACGTATATTGCCGTAGCTTAACATTGAAAAGTAAAAGAAAATATCCCTCGTATCAGTCACCTCGGTAGCATAAAGGGCGCAGGGATCCATGTTCCCTTGTAAAGTAACGTTAGGACCCAATCGTTTTCTCGCTTCCGCAGGATCTACGGTCCAGTCCAATCCTATCACTTCGTAATCTCCATCCTTTGCAAGCATTTCCAAAGAGTTGAGCGTTGCCCCCTTTGGGAAAACTGTCTGAAAATGCAGCCAGTTAGTTTTATTATGAAGAATGAAAATGCGAGGAGCAAGTATACGGTGAGATTATGAGATAGAGGTGCGCCAACCATGGGTACTTGCGGAATGTTCTTTTCATTGAGCTGCTTTCTCACTTTTACACTGATCTCCTTAAGATATTTGTAAGAAAACTCGCGAAACAGAGCATCGTCCAGATAATCACCGTTACTCTCGAAGACCTGAAGTAGCTGCAATGCAAAATTATGCATAAATGTGGGACATGCTTTATCACGTGTCATGCGTACTAAAAGAAGTTTTCGCTGTTACGTTACGTTTCACGTTTAGTTACCTGAGCACCTGCTTTCACTTGCATTACTAGATAATCAATGATAATGTCGGTAAGGAGTTGCAGAAGTTCGTGAGAGGCTTCTGGATATTTGTAAAGCCAGGAGCGTGCCTGGGCCATTGTCGAACTACCACCACCTTGAATCATGTATCCCATTAAAGTCCACTGGAATAATGGTTTAAAATATGTCAATGGACCAAGTGATGATTTCTTATTGATTCTTTATTTGGAGCACTCACCGGAGCTCCGGTAAAACCAATAAGCGGTACTTTTCCCTGTAGACCTTGTCGAGTTAAAGTAATTGCATCGGCCACATAACCAAGCACCTTTTCCACGTCGGGTCTCACCAATCTTGAAATGTGAGACGGATCCAATAATGGATCTGGTAGCACCGGACCCTGTAATGGACTTTTACTGAGTTCTGCAGTTTTCAATAGAAGTAGAAACGGTCTATGCCACGTACCACACCAGGCCTCATTTCAACCACCAATCCCATAGCTTGCGGTATAACTAGAATATCTGAAAATATGATGCTTGCATCTAAATCAAAGCGCCTAATAGGCTGAAGCGTTACTTCACATGCCAACGTAGGAGTTTGACAAATGGAAAAGAAGTCGTGTTTGGATCTTGTTTCTCTGAACTCTGGAAGGTATCGTCCTGCTTGTCTCATTATCCAAACTGGAGCTCTGTCAACTGTTTCGCCTCGCGCGGCTCTGAGTAACCGATCGTTTAGTAGTGGTGGGAAATTGTGCTCCGTCATTCTAAGGGACACGTACGAATCGTTAGAATTATATTTAATGATTATCCACGTAACGATACTCTTGGTGTGAGGATGGCTCTCAGGTACATCATTCGGTGCACACGTGATTGTATTTAAGTCGTGCAATCTGTGAAATTTCGTATACGATCTTCCGGGCAGTGCAATGTAACAATAAATTGTGTTCCGATGCTGTTAAATAATTTAATGAATCTCTTACATATATGAAAGCAAGAGTTGGTACACAGAAAGGTTCACACGTTCCTTCTTACTTTCTTCGTTAATGATAGTTTTGATCGTAAGTCCGGATATTCGTTTAAATTCTATATGTACCAGTATGCACAATTATAGTCGAACAAAAGCTCAAGAAACAAGTATTCATACGTCTATCTCCACAGATTCGCACAACGGCGGTGAACAACGGTGAACAGCGGTGAACAGTGAGCAAGGTAGTGAGCAAGGCAGTGAGCAGCAGTGAACACTATATACGTAAAAATTGTGTGCCTATCATGTACTACGTCTGCACGTGATCGTGCAGAATTGTCGCTCGCTTCTTTATGTTATATACCACAAGCATCACAAGCACCACAAGAGGACACGATACTACTGGATACTACCAACCAACTTGAACCAACTACACTGACTACAACGGGCCAGCAGCAACATTTAATTATATTCGAATGACGCATGCGATGTACGCAGCGCTATCTTGTACGAATCTCTAGAAATTCAAGTTGAAGAAATCTTGAGGTCTACGAAAGAGATGGCGTCACACGCGCACGCACGAGCAATGCGCGCAGTCCCTGAGCTCTGTTTCTCCATTATATCCGTTCTTTACATAGGCCAAGGTAATTAATCTCTCTACTTACTACGCAATGGGTTACGCATTGACATCAGTAAGAAGAATGCGTACAGAATAACGTTGAGGCATTACTCCGTATATTTAGGACACGTGTATACACGTACTTTCATGTACTTTCTTGTACTTTATTGTACTTTTAGGTATGGTGTACCTAAAATACTTGTGTACGTACTTCATACACACTGCGCATTTGTGCAAAAGGTACGTTAAAATGTCATAAAGGTATCTTTCTTGTTATCACCTGACATTGCCCTGAGATTCTTGTAATTATAGTGATTCTCATGTAACTTGATATACGCGTATACCCTAGGAGGTCTATAACTAAAAATATCTCATATACGTGTGGCAATAATAAGCTATGACATCAGTCTTTACGTATTCACTGAGGTAAGACACGGAGCAGCGAGATCTCACCTGCTTACCGTGTTTATAACTGGCACTTTTTATTCCGAACTTGCCTTTAATAAAAAGACATTCGGCACAAGTTGCTTCCCAGCCGGACAAGTAAGACCCTGACGACGTCTCGGCACAATGCAATTTTCTCCGTCGCCATTTGTCTGTTCTGTCGGCACGATCAGCACAGTGACACCAAGTGACACCAGGAAGGTCTTCGCAGCGTGATGTGGCATGTTTTGCTGGCACAGGAACAGTCAAACGGCGAAGCAGAATACTGCATTGTGTCGACCAACAGTGCGACAGGTTTTCTCATCTGGGTTATAGCAATATTTATAATAAGTGAAATATTGTGCTATCATTAAGAGTAAACAATATTAAAAGGCAAAAAAGTGAGAAAAAACAGAAGACGAAGACAAGGAGTATTATCGTATTAGTATTATTGTTGGGGGGTAAATTTGTAGACCGGATACTTCGGAGCGAAGTGACTTCTAAGTCCTAAAACGTGCTCCGATTCGCCACGTTCACGAAGACTCCTTACGTTGTAGACGGAATCCTCGTAGCTTGGTGGAGCTGTTGGAATAGATTTTACGAGATTTCACATATCCATGTGCACTTTAAATGCAATTAGCGTGCTAGAGAAAGTCAATAATGAACATTCAAGTCATTTACACGTATTACATGGCGCTTGATACTTACGCAAACTTGGGTACAGATGGGCAATCGGTTGAAGGGGAGGCAGTATGTGTGCCTCGTTAGATGACGGCGCTTTTGGGGCAGTTGGTGGAATCGACGGATAGCCCGCGGCACTGCCTTGATAATTCAGCAAAGGTACCGTCCCGATAAATACCAAAATACTTTTCTTAAGATTGCGGTGATACCTGTAACACATTCTAGTATTAGCATCCGTCTGTAGGAGGTCTGTGAGTCGTAAGGAGGAATCGAGCGGCCTTGAAAGTCAATAATCTATGCGTAACAATACTAACCAGCCGGAAACGCAAGCTTCCATCTTTAAATTGTACTCGAGGTCTATTATACGACAATTGGAGAGATTTGACGGTGGAAGTGGTGGAACCTCCAATGTCTGCTCGTATATCGCACTGTCACCGGCTCTCACGGGACCTTTAGCAATTTCGGCGACCACAAACTCCTCGGTCTTGGACTCGGTGCGCGGCGTCTCCGCGTGAAAGGTCACGATTTTCTCGAGAATAAATTTCATCGTGTCGACGGTGACGTTCGAATGATTCTCCACGTTAACCCTTATGGGAATCTCTTGTCCAGGAACGTAGCCCCTTATCGGCATCGATATGCCGACTGTCAGAGGCGCTGAACCGCAACAGAGGCAGCAGAATGTTTTACTCATTTCCTCCTGCACCGGCTCCTATTTCAGAAGTCTCATCAAATTATAGATTCACCGGCCTTTTGCAAAGCTTATAGAGAATACGTAAGCATGCAACGAGGAAGAGACTTGCCGAGGCTCTGGGTTCCTGATTAAGATCGAATGACGAAACCACTGTAAAGGCGACCTTCGTTTCCTGATCAAACTTCCAAGGCCGGTCTAGGATAGCTTTGACCGTGTATCGTACATGGCCAAAATCTGACTCGAAACTGCTCGGTAAATCTGGTGGTAAAGTCACGGAAAACTGATAGCTATGCTCGCCTGCGGGTAATTCGATTTCCAGTCCTGCAGCAAAATTCATTGGTATTTCTCATTAATAGTGGACCTTCGATATCGCATATTATATTGCGCGTATATGTTAATCTGTCAATGCGCGATACAGCACGTATAACCCATTAAATATTGTAGCTATCTACAAGGATATAATAGACAGAAAAATAAGGTTAAGCCCACGTAGTACCTCTTGCAATGAGTTACAGTGTTATAGATATACAGGTAATATTACTCGTTACCGGCGGACGAGCCGAGAACGTAGTATTGGTTGTTAAAGTATTCCTCGTGGCCGGTTAACGTTTGTGTCTCGTTCTCGTATCTTCCTTCGTTATTCAACTCTTGTTTATCCGACGACCAACAGGTGTTTGCCTCTCCCTTTGTCTTTACATTGATACCTGAAAGCAGTAAGAAAAATTTGAAAATCTACGTTTCTCGCGTACGAAGAGATACGATTTTCGGCATAATTCCGAGCCAGGCCCCCCAGCCTCTCGGCGCGACTGTTGCCGAATGCACGCTCGTAGCGGCGACGAAGCGCTATTATTATACGCGAAGCGAGGAGAAGCCCGGCTGGAATTTCGTCTGGACACGGAGCAGCCTAATACATATTGTGTCTCTATGCGACATCAAGGGCGTCACGCAATAATTAGTCGAAGAGCAGAGAGCAGTGCACCCCCGGTAGTGCTGCGGAGGGGATCGAATTGGAAAATACTTCTATTTCGTTGCACGCGTGCTGTGCTCTCTCTCGCTTTAATTCCGACGATTCATTTTCTAAAATTGGACTTAGGCATTCCGCGAGTAACGCGCTGCATGGGAAGCGCCTAAACTTCTATAGCGCCTGGGTGTATCGTTCTCCTTTCTCTCTTATGGTATATTCCTTTTAGCCGTCTTCGGCCCTCGTAAGAGCCATACGCACTTACGGTGCAGTACTATACCTATGTATATGCCAGGATATGAAAAGCGCGTCGTATTTTTCTTCTTCGGTCTTGACTTACCGCGAAGCTTCTTCGGTCTGTCTAATAGTACAACGACCCGGCCAGTAACGGTTTGCCCACCGTAGTACGTACTCCACGGGTTGTCGAAGAGAATCTTAAATTCCTTGAGACCCATCCTGGCTACGTAGGAGCGCAACAGGATCAACGGGAACACAAGAGACACGCTGTACGAGACAACGTATCCAGCCTCTTCTTCTCTTCTCACTGCTTCTCACTGCGTGCGCTTCACACTGTTCGCTGGAGGTAGTACCGTGTTTTAATAGCCGGCAGCAGCACGTCAAGCCGGCTTACGCGTTCTCTGCGCAGTCTCGTTATATTTCTCGGACGATGACGTCACTCTCGCATGCCAGCCAAGGCTGCCATGCCATTCGACAGGAGGACGATCAAAGAAGATTCAACAGCCAGACGGGGGATACCTTTGCAAGGGACTTGGGATGAGCGCGAGATTCAAAGACTATTGACACCAGCTGGACTGGCTCTGTCCCACGGGATCACGACTGTTTCTCTTGATCTCAAATGATATTCATATTTCGATGCGTCGAGCTTTATTACCTCCAAGATGAGGTCTTGTTATCCTTTATTAATTATAAGATACAATGTCGACTGTCGTCAGGAGCTCTTGGTACGAAACAATCTAGTGGTACCGCAAACGTCGCGCTGCAAGCCGTGATACCTCTTTTCTATCGCACCTTTATTGTTTACAGTGTGTTATGCAAAAATACGTTGTTCAGCCAGAAGAAACTTTCGGAAGTTCCGAGCGCCTCTGGGCGAGTGATACGCACATAGGTACATACGTTCTCCCGAGGGAAAGTTGCGCGCAAGCTCCGCGATATTGATCCGTTTCCGATGTGCCAGTCGGCGGCTCGCTGCTGCACGCTGTAAATATCAGCCTGATTGTGCCGAGCATCAAATCCGCTCGTGGATAAAGAGAGTCCCTTCGCGAGAAAAACGGCCAAAATGGTCGATGGACTTTTAGAAGACGGTCCTCTCATTCGACCGGTGGATTCTGGTGAGTCTCGTAGATTCTATTGCTTCCGAAAAACAAAAAACGAAAAATGAAAAACCGGCTGTCATATATTCTACTTGTGCGGAACCTAAATAACTGCGAGACCTGACGTCTGATCGATCGGTTCTCCGAAAGAGGAATTCTGTAGCTCCACTCGAGTCCATCAAAAATTTCCATATGGAAAGTTCAATTACGTTCTATTACGCTTCGGCGAGCAGCTTGTCAAACATCTTATCAAACGAATTTTAAATTATCGAGGAAAATGGACGAAGAAAAAAACGGGGTAACGCATTGGAAGATTTAAGGACGAATAATTCCATCCGCTGGGACATATTTTATATCGTGGAAGAAATCATTTTTCGAAAATCTTTATTATATTCAATAAGGAATAATAGTGATAAGCGAAGCTGTTATCTCGTATGTTAATCGCGGGACCAGATTTTTCCCCTTCTCGAATTATTCCCAATTTGCATTCGCGCAAGCGCCCGTCAAGGATATAACGCGAGAATAGCATGAGAGAGAGAGAGAGAGAAAGGGAATAATGAGGCGTATCAACTCATTGCATTCGATGCGTTCAGGTTGGCCATGTAGTTTTCATTCTTTTAAACCATTGTCCATTCGTCAAAACGGATCGACGCATTGTGAGCATCCGGTATTTTTTAGTATTTTTTAGTATTTTACGACGCAATCATATTTCATTCTTTGAAATATGCGCTTTAGTTTCCACAGCGACTTTGATTGGACTATGCGTTGGGGCAGCCTTCCTAATATGCATGGCAGTGACGACGTGGTGGCTCTGTCGACGGCGAAGAGAGCACACGAAATTGAATTCGGACAAGTCATTGGCATTTCGACCGCCTCACCGAAAACCAACTGCCGTCAAGAGTCCTGGGAGCACCAGTCATTATTTAAAGAAGAGTCCCAGTCCTACGGGGCCCGCAAAGAGTCCTCCAGGATCGGGCGGACAGACACCCAGTCCCACTGGCTCGCAACCGTCTCAACATTCGAACAATCTGACTGTTTCTCGTCCGCGAACACCCCAAGGAGGTACGACGACGCCCGTGCAGACTCCGTCCGGCGATGTTGCTCTGAGCATAGAGAATGAGCGCGACAAGGCGGAGATTGAAAAGAGCGAGAAGGTCGACCGTGGAAGCTACAATCCCGACAGCAATAAAGACGGTCTCGGTCAGCTATTCTTCAAGCTGCGCTATCGGAGCGAACAGAATGCAGTGGTGGTGACGGTCGTAAAGTGCACGGGATTGCCTGCGCGAGGACAGCAGCACGCCACGAGCGATCCTTATCTGAAATTGCAATTGCTGCCGGACAAGCAGCATCGCGTTAAGACCAGAGTCCTCAGAAACACGAGGGATCCGGTCTATGACGAGGATTTTACCTTCTTCGGTATATCACAGAGTCAGCTGCAGGTCAGTCGAAGCCTCAAAGATAAATACTACACAAGTTAGGATATCTATGGAGGTATAAAGCGCCTCCATTCTCGACTACTGTATTGCACATACGTCGCTATATCTATGTATAGAGATATGCATAATCGCATAACGAGCAATTGACATTTCCTTGTAGAAAACAACTCTTCACTTTGTCGTCTTGAGCTTCGACAGATATTCCCGAGACGATATGATCGGCGAAGTCGTGTGTCCGCTTTCTTCGGTTGTCGGTCTCGAAGAAGCAGACAATCAGCAGATCTCCTTGTGCCGTGAGATTTGTCCGAGGAGTCTTAAGGTGAGTACCTTCACGTACGTTCATTCGCGGATGTTCGATCGTTCCCTGGAAGAATGAATTTAACGAACTCGAACGTCTTCAGATCCAATCGCAAGGACGAGGAGAGTTGCTCGTCTCTCTTTGCTGGCAACCGGCGGCCAGTCGTTTGACCGTGGTCGTCCTGAAGGCTCGGAATTTACCGAAAATGGACGTAACGGGCTTGGCGGATCCTTACGTTAAGATATACCTTCTCTATAATTATCAGCGAATCGCTAAGAAAAAGACTCACGTTAAGAAGCGAACTCTCAGCCCAGTATTCAATGAATCCTTCATATTCGACATACCGAATGGTACCGACGGTCTCGGAAATATCAGTCTCGAGTTCATGTTACTCGACTGGGATCGCGTTACGAAAAACGAGGCTAGTAGTCGTGTCAATAATTTGGACACCTTTATCTGCTATCAATCTCCTTGTTCATCAATCGATCTCAGCACCTCGGAGAACCAACGAATTACGCGAGATTTGATCTTTTACAGGTGATTGGACGATTGGAGCTTGGGGGTTCAAAGAGCCAAGGATCTGCATTGAATCATTGGAACGAAGTGTGTAGCTCGCCGCGACGACAAATTGCCGATTGGCACAAATTAAGGGAGTAGAAATACCCGTGCTCCTACTTTTCCTATAAAATCCTTACGATTCCTTTAGTTTGTCGGTAATCCGATAGTCTTATCGTTTTCCACCAAAGGTCCTATCGCCATTTTTCAATATCTCGTACTCGACTGTGCGCGGAGTACGCGACATGACAAAAGTAGGATTTCTTTTCTTTTTTTTTTCTAAAGACCAGTATACCAATAGCATGATATTCGTCGCTGCGAGGATCCTACAACGGGAAGAAAGATTCGCACGAGTGCAGCGAAGAACGCCTCGAGGAAGGAACGGTCGTCGTTGCGTCGCCTTGGAGCTCTCATCTGCTCTCATCGTTCGGCCAGTATGGCCGACATTACTCTGCTACGCGACGGTCCTGCCAATACTGCACTGTCATCACTGTCACGAGGGGAGAATCATCCTGGCTGATCGGGTTCCAACGTGGATGTACGCGTATATGCAGGTAATTCAGGACCAACGCCCCAATGGAAGTTAACGCGTCTGTCTGGTGTCCATCGTAGAAAGAATCGTAGTTGTTGCGTGGGTCCCGAATAACCTGTCAGCGATCGTCAATATACGTCTCTCGATATACGAGGCAGGTGCGACTATAGGCGCTTGGAGTCTTGACTAACTCCGTGAGAGTCTTATGAATTTGGAAATACGTAGGAAGAATAGAAATGATAATGCGAGAATACGATAGATTAACAATCGTAAGCACGCAAAACATTCTTACTATCTGCGATTTAGAAAGTTTCGAAAAGCCTAGTTGCTCTGCATTATCCTGGGTTGAGAAGTGAAATTATTTTTACTCCATATCTTTTTGTCTTTAATTCTTACATTCAATTGTAGTGGAAAGAAAACCTGTGTCGCGTTTGGCTCTTCGTCTCGATTGTATATATAATTAATTGATCTATTGCAAAACGAAGAGCAGTCATCGTACTCGACGTATTAGCCATCGGACTCAGGCAAAACCATTCGTTGTGCGTTTTTCGTCGAATCGGATTTTTTTCTCAAGTACTTTACACGTTATGGAAGGTGGTTGTCGCATTAGGCAAGTATGAAACCTAAACGGCAAAGAAAAAAATCTTAGAAACACCGCACCGACTCAACGATCGATATTATATAATGATAACGGAATGTCTGGATATTGATTTATGCTATACGATGCATAAGCGATAACGACACGACTCTAGTCCGTATACCTATAGTATCGTAGTTATATTATATTGCATGCTTCGTCTGTCGTTTTCATCGAAAAGTGGCGCCCGAGATGACGATGGGTGTTTGATAATTCGAGAAAATCGCAGGGTAGGATAAATTCGTCTTTCGCGTTGCTCGTCGTCGCTACGTTTCGTGTGAAAACAAGAGAATCGTTGTAAAATATATGTAACGGGTGTTACGCGCCAAATAAGGCGCCTTTAATCCAGCGTCCGCGCGAGCCATGAATTCTCATTGACATTGATTTTTCTTGGCCGTCAAGTGGATAATGAACTTTTGACATTCTCTCGCAATTCGCATACGGGATGGTATAAGGCATGCTACGTCATCGTGCTACGTGTATGGGCAGATTTTAAGGCTGTGCGGTTAATAAACTGATATTAAAAAAAGGAAAAATTGCTAATCCTTTGTGTTTGTCATTCCCTCGACCGTCGCTAATAAGCAGGAAAATTTGAAAAGGGAAATAAGTTATTCGCAGGCTATATCGCGTTTCGCTGCAAGTAGAAAAATAGTTTATTTGCCTGTACGCGGATACGTCGCGCGTAGACGTAAACGAAAAGACAAATGCGGTGAAACGGAATGCACGTATCCACATGGATTTTCAAAATAAAGATCTCACATATATGAATTATCGCACACCTTGCTGCGATCGATTGTGACTGGCGTGAGCGATGCGCTAATAAACAGCGCATTAGGGGCGATCAATGGATCTAAACATTATTATCACGTTAGGAATAAATGAACGTAACGCGACACATAGGTACATACGTGGCCTCTCACGCAGCGCGATCTTGAGCGTGCCCAATGTTCGAGGAACCATGGTGTCCGGTGCGCGATCAGCGTTCGTTGCTCGTCGAAATCTTTTTCTTTTTACAATTATTTCTCAAAATTGATACAATCCATACAGTGCGTCGTACCAAGGTCAATATGGTCATCCACTCGACAAATGGGACTAAATATAAAAAATCTTGTAGTTTGGGTCATCATATCCTTAATGCGAGGTACATCAACAGAGGCAGTGCCAAGTTGTCTATTTGATCGGTTCGTGCTTCGACGATTGATACTCCAATTATCGACAGAGTGGCTTTCACGAGTGTCGCAAACCCTTCGACGTATCCTAAGGAGAAGTATGAAAGAAAGAAAAAATTATATGTATATACACACGCGTGCGTATGTGTGTCTAATGAATTGCAATGTCGATAGAAGGAATGAGTCGTGATGAGAATACGTGAGGAATTTCATCGTAGTGGATAGCGCCTACCGAAATATCCGAGGCAATAGACGATCGTTAATTGGATGAAAATGCAAGCAAGCGTTCCTTCGATAGTCTTTTCGCAGGAAGACCATTTGTGCCTTCCCCAATTGCTCCCAACGAAACTTGCGGCAGTGTCCCCTAGGCCAACTGTCAAGACCCCGCTGAGAAGAGACAACAAGTCGAGGTTATTCGCAGGCATCCATAAGGGAAAGGACAAACCGCAAAGGAGGTAGAGAGGCGTTAACGAGACGAGTGAATCCTTATCGTCGGCGAAGACGGAAAATCCTCCTTGAAGCAGATCACCTAGTGGCGGTAAGCCTAATATCCTAATTATCTGTAAGACAATTCGTTCGTACTGATCGCGTTCAACTTTAGCTGATTGCAATGACACGTCTATATGCGTGGATATGTCGTTCGTACCTCAAGCATCAGGAACAGGCACATTATTGCTCCGCTCGCCAAATAAAGCAACGTGGGATCACATATTAATCCTGGAATGTATACCAACACTGCCAGTAGGTGAAAATGTTTTCTGACGGCAGTCGAAGCTTGGGAATTCAAAAGTATTTGGTGCGCGATTACTCCAATGGCGAATGCGACGCATACCGTCCAGTATAATATCAGAATGATCTAGAACCAATTTTACACGTGTCTCCATGATTTGATCGTTGTAAGGGATTACAGATGACCTGACTTCATTGCCGCAACTCACTCTCTTATAATCGCTAAAAATAAAATAGATTATCCAATGCAATGGGCTCTGATCCAGTAGAATATGCAGTACAGGTATAACTGCCAGTAACAGTACTCCCAAGACTGTTGCATAAAAGTTTCGTCCCACGCGTAAGTATGGAATGACTGTACATAATATGCAAATGGATGCAACGAATAAAATACCCACCTGAAAAAGAGGAATGCGTCATTAAATGGGAAATATATGACAAGCGTATACGAAGAGGCGTACAACTTACTTGCAGTATTACTGTGATAATGTTGTCATCATGAATCGGAGGCAAATGATATCTGTGAGGAAGGTTCGCAGCGGTTGAGAGTAGAAATAAAATGCCACCGTGTACAACAGCCGACGCTTCACCGATCGTGAAACAACGAGGAAAGTAGGCCATGGATTGTAAGACTCCCCATGTACCGAGAATTCCTACGCCCAAACCCCACGCTACACTGACCAGTAGTCCTGTGCTTAAACAATTTACTTGTATGATATTGTTGTTTTTATCAATGTTAAGAGGACGGGGGAGTAGGGAGAAATATTGGATCGCTATAATTTGCCAGAAAATCAATGTCCAGAAACGGCATTCGCCAGAACCTTCAAAGTTCAGAATCGTCATTTGCCAGAAACCGCAGCTGCCCGAACGCCACTTGCGTTCCTGTTGCTTGCGGCAACTGTCGATATAGCAGAAACCTACGTTTAGTTGTGCGACAATACGTACTGGCCCGTTCTGCTGTGGCAAGCAACGGGAACGCAAGTGACGTTCGGGCAGCTATCGTGTCTGGCCAATGACGATGGGCGAGTTCCGACATTCGCTTAAAGCGCTGCGAGTATTATTGTATCCCTGATTACTTACATGCAACAGAGTGAGATTGAGTGAGATACAGTCATGCAGTCACGTAGTCGTGCTCGCAGCGCCTTAAGCAAATATCGTAATGCACCCGACGTAGGACATTGATTTTCTGGCAAATAGATAACGAGCCGAAATTTTTCGCAAATCTCCATTGCTACAATATACTAACTCCAGAGCCAAATCAACGAATATACCTTTGTTCCCAAGAAGTAGATATAACATGGACGTTATCATAGCTGGCAGAAAGTATACAAGTTGAAAGTCCTTTACTAAAACTCTTTCCATCGCCAATCGGCCATAGAGGCACGCGCAAGCCACTATAAGGCCTATTCCTGTGATCCCTGTTAATAAACATATCTCGGAGTAGCCCGTACCGACACTCTCGCTGAGAATGGTTGCTGTAGCACTCAGTCCTGCTAAAGGACCCAACCATAAGCCTGAGCTGGCTCCTGCCCTGGATGATAACAGAATAAGTAGCAAAAGAATCAATAAATAAGATGCGCAAACGAACGCTGAAACCCGCGTGCAGGATTCAACTAGGTTAGGACGCTGCTCAGCTCCGGTTCAAAGGAAGTTTGCATAACTCACCGGTGCTGTATGCCATTGCTGGCAAGACCGCGCAGGATGCGTCTTTCGATATCCTTATAACGTGCGACGAGACACTCCATTTTTTCGAACAAGTCACTCAACATCGTCACGCAAAGCGAGCGTAGCAACGACCATGCAGCCATTGGCTCTGCCGCACCTTGGTCAGAGAAATGGACGTGTGTATGTCACATTTTATGCACAGCTTATGGCAGCGTCATTGTAATTTTTTTTATAACAAATAATAGACGATAGTAAACGCATTCATGTTAGAACTGAATATGATAACTCATTCGTCGTTTTACATTACGAAGGATACAATTTGCTAGTTCGCAAAGGATTTCTTATCAGAAAAATGCGGATCTGATGATTTTTGTACTTGTCCCATTGCACTTGTTTCTCTTAATTTTACATGTACATAGTCATACGTTCCAAGGGGACCGAATTCATTTAAATGGTTAGCAAGCGAACCTTAAAAGATGAGCCATTAGTTACAGACGCTATTACGATTTGTAGTCGCAGTTTCACATTCGAGGGCATTTAGGGCATTTTTGGGCAGTGATATCAGGATCGTGAATCTTTCTTGTATATCCGCAATACGCATCAATATATTCTTTGTTGTGTATCAATTTCTAATAAAAACAATAAAATCTAACATAATCGCATAATCGCTTGTGAAGTAATATTCAACAGCAAAATGAAGTCCTCGGTGCTCTCCGTGTCGCGCGAAGGAAAGGACAAAATAATTTCAAATAATAGGAGTAAACATTTCAGCAGTTGATAAAAAAGAAAAAATAAGAGCTTCGGTAATAGCGATAACGCTTTATTTCGCATTATATTTGTACCTGCTCCGACGGTGCGTCTGTAACTATGCGTGTTTTCTAAAACTCCTTGTCAGAGTACTGCCAGTCTCGTCGTCTCCCTTTAGAGAGCGAGAGAGAGATATTGCTGTCAGTGCAACTGGTGAGTTTTAGAATACTCGCTACGATGGTTTTTGTCTTACGACGTATTCTTGTCGGCTTGCTCGTCGCAATCCTCGTCGCTGTTTACCTCTATGCTACAGAGGAACGAATCATTTTCATTTACGGGAAAGTAGTATCTGCAATCAATCGATTAGGAGAATGAGTGAATGTACAAACGATAGCGATAGCGTAAACTTACTCCGGTTGATCCCATATACGTTTTTCCGGCAATTTAAAGTGTTGCGCTTCTTGCATGTGCTTCAAGACATTATCCGTCGATGTAGCATCGCAGAATACACAGTGTCGCATGTGAATCTGTCTTCTGATATAGTTGACTATTTTCACCTGAATAATACATCGTATTGTACGCGTATGTCACAAGTAATCGTTGTTGGGAATTTTAATATGGGGCATTTAGATAATCCATACTCTTTGATAAAAATTCAAACTATGCGTGAGATCCTCGAAATCGAAAGCGTGCACTTCTTTCATGTGCTGTATAACAGATGCGAAATGCTTATCCAGGTAATCGCAGAATAAACAGTTAACATCAGAAATTTCATCGTTCCAATCGGACCACGTATTTTCTTCGTTATCGCTGCCACTGCTGAACCCGGACAGATCGTCTGTTTTTGTCGAATGGCCAGCCTGTGTTCGAAAAACAGAAAGGAAAGAACGTGAGAAGCATTGCCCATAGGACGCGACGACGTGCGCACGTTATTACGCTGCGTCCATACCTGCTCGGGTAGTAGCAGCTTCAAGTAATTGATTATATAAAATTTGTCGTACGTTTCATCGTTAGGATTAATTCTTTTATGCAGTTTCTTTCGCATATGTTCCTTCAGAACTGTGCGATCCTTAAAAACCTTTCTACAGTATATGCAGACTAAGCTGTAAACGGTAGATGATGTATGAAAACGTTTACGATAAAGTGTGTTATGCAAACGTAAGATTACACATGTAAAGATAGGACACACTTTTCAATGTTATTTTCTATCTTGTCCAGCAACTGATCCACAAAGACAAGGTTTTCTGGCTTTCCTAGTTGAATATTATGTTGTTGCGAAAGATGCTTCAAATAGGTTGCTCTGGGTCCAGAAAAATTCATTCTGCAAAACATGCAGCCTCGGTTAAAAGTCATATCTGTTCTTTCCTTTGTTTGTTGAGCCAAGACCCATTCCTGAAATAGAGATACGTTATAATATCTGCCAATGGTATTACCAAGTTACATCGGTCGATCAAATTTAAACTGACCAACTTTGCTCTTTGTAATTCCATCCTGAGTGTTTTATCTTCGGGTAGACAGTCTGATAGTAAAAAGTAACATTCGTTCTTACTTGGCTTTCCATCGGGAGTACAGTCCATCAGTATCGTGCTACAGAAAGTCATTAAGGATGCCTCAGAAAATTTAACTCCCCAATACTTTACGTAACTGAAAATGCAAAGAAACTGTTCTTGCCGAATACATCTAGTACAGGAGTGTCTTGTAACTAAAGTCGAGCGCAGCGTACCATTTTAAACTGGCTATTCGATGAACGTCACCTATTATCAGTCTGTGTTCTTCGTAGAGATGAGACAAAAACGTTTTCTCATTTGTGGGAAGAGTGTACGTCTCGCTACATAGCAGGCATTTTAAAGTACAAGGTCGGTCATCCAGTTGATCGAACTGTGTGTAGTATTCTGTCGTCCGTACATGGCTGCTCGGAGCTCTTTCTGCAAAGAATCGACAAGTTTTTATTTTAATTATACGATTATGCAATAACTAACACAAGTTTAAGGGAGCCTCCACAGGTTTGTCGGACGAGTCGTATGACTGAAAACTGAGATCCCTGTTTGACAAAAACTGATATTATACAATTCTGCGAAGGCTCTGTAATAAAAAAATAGAGGATAATTGTTCAAAAGACAAATACCTTTAGCAGCCATTGACGACAAGGCAAGGGTTCGTAGAGGATTTCTGTTTGAAAATAATACTTATATCAGCTTCTTTTCTTAGCGATCTCCGTCTCAGTGAGGAGATCCAGCAGTAGTCTCTCGCTTGCGTTTTGAGGTTACAGGGTATTCAGCACTGTTCAGTACCAACCAGTACCAACTTCTTCTTCTTCTTCTGTTATGTAGATGGCACCAGTTGGGATAACCAGTACCAACGACGAGAACAGACGAGAAGCAGACGCAGCGACGCGGTGACCTACTTTGCTGTGCGACGTCTCGATCGTCGCCACTATCGTTCGCGCGGCAGATTCGATTGCGGGAACCTGGCGAGGTGGTTTCGTTGACATTAAAGCTCTAACGAGCCTTCTAACGTTGTGGAATCAGTTTGGCTCCTGGGCCCGTGATGCTAATGTTATTAAGTAGTTTGGTTGTATTTGATTATTATATCGTTGAATCCATTGAAGGTTTCTGTCAAAAAAAAAAAAAGAAATTTGTTTGAAAGCAGGTAAATGTATTGATTGTTTTTATGCGGGTCAAATAAACAATAGGGTCGTTCACGAAGGAGAAAGGAGGGGGGGAAAAGGAAAATAGGAGTCAGTCGGTTACGGCGAGTCGCGGCGCGAGGGTCAGGAAGAAGGGAGCTCGAGGCTCTACC
>JARQST010000625.1:3044-52444 GCA_030142225.1 Pachycephus smyrnensis
GGCTGTATCTTTGGATGCAAGCGGCACTGCCGATTCGGGATGGTCTTCCGGAAGGGGTGGAGCATTAAATTCGGCGTCAAGGTATCTTAAGAGCCTTAAATTCAGAGAATATTTTGAGACTATCCCGAACCGGAAGTGCCATTTGCATCCAAAGATACAGCCGCATTTCCGGTCAAGGATTGATTTATATCAATAAGGGGTGGAGCATTAAATTCGGCGTCAAGGTATCTTAGAAGCCTTAAATGCGTAAAACATTTCTGCGCTTCGTACAATGGAAAATTATAATCAATTCGCTGGATATACCTTCTTCTTCATATATAGTGTTACAAGGGGGTATTTTTTCCCAGAAGGGGTAATGCAAATAAATTATTATTGGTCTTATTTTGCAGCCTCTAAATAGTCTTCAATACTACGCACTGTATTTTTAGATTTCGCCCATCTTTGAACATTTTAGCGTGTGGCGGTGCTACCTTGCAATAGAACAAGCACCGCCACAAGATTTAAAAAAAAATGAAGAGCATTAAATTGGGCAATAGGGCATTAAATTAGCCTAAAATTAGCCCTTAATTATGATATACGCTTTTATTAAATTTTCATGTGTGGCGGTGCTAGCTTTATCGAGGTGAGTGGTGGACATCAAAGGTAAGAGAGGTTACGTAAGACCCATCAGTTAAATCTTTAGGATCCGCGTATACCAAAGCTATAGATATAAAGTTTCCTGACGGTGAAAAGGAATAAGAGAAAAATAAATGGAGCGTCTATAGGGAATAAAAAACGAAGCTCGCTTGGGTATCGAACGTATCGATCTCGAGGAACGCGTGTCGACCACCTGCACGTCACGCTGGAATAGCATTCTAGAAAGTGTATATACATATATCTATATATATATAACCAAACATATACCTACAGCTATCAGATGAAAAGCTTCTCCTTTCTTTTCAATTTAAGTCTTTTAACCCATTGATTTGACTGGTTCAGTCCTTATGATGCATAGGTTAGGTTTTATTAAAATTTTTCTCTTTCCTAACCTCTTCGCCGTTGTTGCCATCTCGTTGGGTGGCTGGGTAGAGGTTAGCCTTGTCATACCTAGAAAAGCGGTGGCACCTACTATACTTCTACGTTCGAATTTCAATTTCTAACCGTAACCGGTATCGCCCGCCGCCATGGCCACGGGTATTGCATCGAATGTCGTGCAAGTTCGGTGTAGCTGTGCGTGACATTTTTGTAATGAAACCAAGCTAAATGTAGTCGTACCAGTCAGTACAGTAGACATCTGGCCTGTCTCTCGCCTCGCCGTTCTAATATTGGAAATTTCAGTACGCCTCCTCTTTTCCTCCTCCTCCTTCTCCTCTTCCTCCTGCCACCTACTACTACTCCTCTTTCTCTTCCATACCTCATACTCCTATTCCTGATACTTCTGGTTCCTCCTCGTCCTCCTCGTACCGTACAGCCATCACCTTTTTCCACCACGGGCCGTATGTACCATGTGTGGGACATATGTATAAACATTAGTTTTATTCGCTAGCCACGAACTTCTGTTTCCTTAAAAGCTTCTCTGCAATCGGTCCATGCTGATTATTCCTTCTACGCAAGACAAACCTGTGACCATTTATTATGTTGCTTATATCTAAATACAATTGATTATCTCAGATACGTTTACGTGGATGTACCTTGAAATTGCTCTGATAAATTTTTCAGAAATTCTATGAGAAACCCTGGCAATCGAAACTTGAATATATAGCAACGTCTTTACAGTTTCAAGTATTCGCGTCTTGTGAGTCCGGACGTAATTACTAGTATTGTGGTTTCACGCTTGTATATCTATCTATATATCTATCTATACATACACATAGGTACGTAACTATACCCAAAGTGGTTCCTGTATTTGCACAGTATACTTGACTAAGAGTAAAGATATTGCTAAAGTGTATTTAGACTTTGCTGATCTATCGTTATAGGAATATATACCATAACCTACAAGTATGTTCTGATGTAATCGACCAATAAAATGTACGAATGTCGAAGCACTTTAGGTACTAACTATATATTGACAGTTTTGTAATGTTGCTCTAGGAAATACATATGAATACTGATCTTTCAGTATGCTGGTATAATTTTTCAGAAGAAAATTGGCAGGACGGAGTAGTACGTTATTGTTAAATGGAGCGAATCCATGGGATTATGTGTTTATCGCAGAAGGGTGGCCACCCTTATAGAGTGTCATAGGATGGGAGTCATGCTGCGGCATTGGGAAGCATGGAAAAGCTTCATGGGCTTCTATGCTATCTCTTGGATGAAAGTCCCCAGGAAAGCTCGATGGAAGGCTTAGGCTTTACAGTATGGAAGACACCGGCTATCAGTTAACTCGCTTGCACTCACGCTGTATAAACAGAACTTGCTTATACGGAGAGAAGAGCTTCGGAATTTCTGCTACGGCACGTAGATCTCTCCGCAGCGATATTTTGTTTACTCCGTCTAAAGCGTCTTAAGAAATAACTATAGTTATTCTCTTGGTTCTGTATATTAACCGTGTTCTTGTACCTGTTCTTCATTCTTGTTGAATTTCTAACCTTCTGGCGTTTTACCTTTAGTCTTTGCTGATCATGGAATTCCTTTTGACAACTCCTTGAAGCTAGCACCACCATAAAAGATAATCGAGAAAAGACATACATCATAATCCAGAGCTCATTTTAGGCTAATTTAATGTTCTATTGCCGAATTTAATGTTCTTCATTTAAAAAAAAAACTTGTGGCGGTGCCAACTCTGTATCAAGCTAACCTAAAATACAGAAAAATGATAGAAACATGGAAATACATTACACATGAATTAAAGGCTCTTTTAAGGCTGAAAGTATACATCCATATTGTTTCGTTTGGATTAACCCTTTAGCGAAAAACAGTCCACCATAGGTAGATTACCATATGCAGTACATGCTACATTGGATAACCTATATCAAATTTCAGGTTTCATAAATCGTCAAAGGCTCTCACAAATGAAAAGTGTTGTGCTCCCCAGATCTAAACGTATTTTTATGTGCAACCTCCCCGTTGCCGAGTTATGGCCCAAAAACGGGTGCTGCATCCCCACTTATTAAAAATCGAAATTTTTCATTTGCTTTTTTTTTTTAATCATTAGCACTTCCCAGATCTATGTGTATTTTTATGTGCAACATTAGAAAAATGTTTAGTGTTAATACAGGTTATTAATCGCCGCTTTTTAATTATTGAGGCCGATCTTCAAGCTATGGATACTTATGGGAAAACTTGTGATGGGCGATTAGCTAATTGTTTATATCGTATATGATATTTTGATGTGACGTAACAGCCTGATTAATTTTATCAATGATCAAGTCGATACTTAAATTGCCTGCGTCAGGAGGCTTTTCCGTGATTAAAATGAAAATCTGGATAAGTACTAGATAGTACCTGCTACGGAAGATACGGATAATTCAATTATTTATCACAATCCGGCATAGCCCTTTTACATTTTGGAATTGCAAATATTTAGGTGCCAGTCGTGACGTCAGACAGTGGATTTAGAGTAGCCGACAATACCAAACGATATTATCTCGTTAATTTCTGTTGGTAGGTATACGGATTGAGGGGTGGATATAGGGCGGAGCAAAACAAGTAAATAGTGTCTGAAAATTGTTCATAATTAAAGCACCGTGTAGGAGGCAGCCATTGAAATGAATAAAACTTGAAGAGTTTGAACATTTTTAAATTAATAATGCAGCCGAACTAATTCTATCTCCGTCAGATCTTTAATATTCACAAATAGGTTTTGCACTGATTTTTTAAACTTTTTGTGCCTAATAATTTAGTACACTGCGAATAGTTAAAACAAGTTAACGTAAATTGTCTGGCAATGCATCGGCGGCCATAATGGATTTTTCTATCGTCGTTCCAGGCAGCGACAAGACGCCATCCCCGTTGACACGATTTCCATCCAAAAAATTGCAGCTTTGATCTCGGATTTATTTAGCGTACTAGACGAGAAATGAAAGTCACATTTATCGACTGTCAAAGGCCATTGAAAAAGGTGGATTTTTTTTCATTTTCACTTTTTTTTTCTTTATCGCCGAATGATACGAGCCAGGCAATCGTTGGTCGACAGTCTCTGCACAACAGTTAATTGAGTTAGAATTTCGCTCCGTCATCATCAACGAATCGCTGTGCGTGAAACGAGCGAATCATTACGTTCAAATCGAAATTGTGGCCGACGAAATTGTATTCACGGGAAACGGTACTCTTACCGGGCTGGGGTTGTATACTAAATTTTTAATGGAGTCACGTTGTCGACAATGCGAATATCTCGAAAGTTATGACAGGCTTAATTATCGCTCAGGAGTTTTCATGCTGAATGAAATAAATTTCAGCGAAAACGAAAACCGAGTCAGAACGACACGAGAAACGTGAATGTATCAGACGTCCATCTTGATTTTTACAATTCGTGAAATTATTAATGAATTAAAAGGTTTCTCTTCGCTCTCGCAGTCCTTACCCATAAATACGTAATCATTAAAAAAAACCATATAAACCCTGTGATTATTTAAATATTAACCTTATATTGAATCTCCATTTTACTTAATGAAGGAAATTCCTATAATTATATCATAATCCGTGAAATTTAATTATCTTATAATTTTGCCGCGTTAAGCTTTCTGGGTATTTTACAGCTATAAAAAATCGTCCATGAAATAACAATCATACAGAAGGGAAACTCATGCTGGTAATAATGCTAAGGGAATCGTGGAAACGTTATAGAGGAAAGTTTTTATGAGGAGGACAGGCAGGGTAGATATATACGTAGGTATATCAGCAATCTCACTGAAATGATTCCCGATCAGGTTAATGATCTCTAAAAAGAGTGGATAGCCACCCCAAAAGCGAGAAAAGTCAGCAGAACTAAATTTAGTCAAGGGGGATGAAAGTTTTTGAAGTTAAGTATGAAAACGAAGTTTATTAGATTACTCCCCTGTCGCATTGAATTAATATGTAGCAATTTACCACTGCTTAGAAAAAATCATCAAGAACGATTTTAATTAAAGAATTAACGATTAAATTAGTTCAAGAATTTAATAATTACCAATAACTTCACCAGATCGTATCTCAAACAGTGATAACAGCCCTCTATCAGATATAATCTATTGACAGAAACCCTTGAACGGATTCTCCGATCCTAATTGCAAGGGTAGAAGATGAAATCAGCAATTAACACGTTACGTAATTAACACTAGAACTCCTGGAGATCCCGCATACTTAGAACTCCCGACAGATTCATTTTATGTCCGAGTGCATAACTTCATATTTTAAAGGACTAAAAGTTTAAAAGGCTGAAGTTTAGTATACAATTTAGATTCTACAATTAAATAAAAGTCACAAAATTTCAGTTTTCTATCTTCTTAGCAACGGAAGATACACAAGCGCAAACATGCGCTCGGGTACAAAATATACCCGTCGGGAGTTCTAGTGTTAAGGTCCTATATAAATTAATATACGTAAGGGTGCGAAATTGACTGAATAATTATCGCAATCAATATAACTACGATTGATCTATCCCACTGAATGACCCAATTGCAAAAATTACATTTCATCTTTTTAATAATAATTTATTCGTTAAAACCTCTGTGCTCCCTACGTCTGATTTTTTTCCAAAAAAAATAACAGCCGTTGAAGGTACGATAAATGTTGCGCAACCTAATGGTATTTATACCCGCCATGCTTTATTTAATCCAGCCGCGTGGCTACCAAGTGTTACGGAAATAACTATTGAAATTGCAACAACACTGAACAACAAAAAAAAAAAGTACACACTCAATGCTCATGATATTTCATGAATTTTGGAAATATTTATTATAAAATTTGCTCAATTCACATATTCATCCCTTATTACACCAAGATCCGATAAATAAATCTACTTTGTACGTCAGTATAAAATTCTAGCTGCGCAAAAATAATTAATTAGAAGAACAAGAATTGGTTGTCAAAACAACGTGCGGACATAGTAACAAAATATATATAGATACATATACATATATTTCCGTATGATTATATCGTTTCTGCCAGGAAGAGATACACAGAAGCAGACGGTGGAGAATCAGTGCTGGAAATAGCAGACGTTATTTCATCGGTATCTCACAAGCCACATATGTGTTTTCCAGGATATTCACGGAGACAGGTTACACCAACGTGCATATATAGGAAACTGGCAATGCCAGACTCGTTTAGAACTTTTCCAACATTTACGACAGTTTTCCGAAGCATTAGTATGAAATTCCGTACTATTTGGACGTAGCGTAACGGGCCAATGGAACGTGTCAGAATATCCGCAATATTTTCAATCCTATATATACATATATATATACACACACACGGTCCAGCATGCCAGCATCCAACGTTCCAATTGCGATAAAGTTTTCCCGCAGTCACCGCAGCATTAATCACTCAATACATTTCAATAACGATCGAGCATAAAATCGCGGCTCTCTCCTAATGAGGATGGCGAGCGTTTGAACGTTGCGTTTCTCGTTATTACGTAAAAGCTTGGGTACCGTTATGCAAAAGCATATCTTGGTGAAATGGAGCAATCGGTATGCACGACGAGAACGTCGTTATGCCGGTCACGTAGACGAAATATAGGAGGGCCGCTGCACGGCGAATAGGGTAGGGGGGGGGGGGGGGGAGCTGCAAATCGAATCAATCAAATTCGAATTGGACTTCCTGGTGAACTCGTGTCTTCGTGGAGACAAAAACAAGGATATTCCTTGGAAAAGTTCATTTAGTTAAGAATATTATAAGCGATCGTGTGGGACTAAAAAATGTAATAATTTTATTGTTGATAATAATTTCTATAAAATTTTTGTTGATAGATAAGAGGAGAGGATCCGGACGGCGATTATGAAAGTGGAGGGTGGAATCGCCACAACGACTGTGCTTCACAAGGTCAAGGTCAAGGAAGAAGCTAAGGAATGCTGTGGCTTCCAGCAAACCCTACAACCTTCCTCGACTACCCCGACGACGAGTACGGCTACGAATACAACAAGCAGCAGCAACAGGAACCCCAGTACAGTAGCTACGGTGACGGTGACTGTAGCAACCACCATACCCGTCACAAGCAGCACCACTATAGCAGGTACCCCATCGACGACCACGAGTATCGGTTCAACCACTACGAGCTCGGGAGCCCTTCAACCCTCCAGTATTATTTGCCATCCAACTACCCTGACATCGAGCGTTAATAACAATTTGGAGCCGTTCCCGGTTGACCTGGATATCAAGAAAGGAAAGGGTAAGTCTATTATTATATTTCATTTGTTTGACAGTGCTAAAAACCGATAGCATGGGATGATAATAAAATAAATATCAAGAATCCTGGCACGAATTTAACAAACCCTTAAGACATAAAGAAACCTTGTATGATTTTAGGATATAAGGAGAGGGTGCGCGACCTTCTGTACTCTCTACGTTACTATACAGACTTTTCTCTACGTAGATTTCCAAGTAGCTGTGGGCACATCGTACATTAGTTCTGGATATTGCATGGGGGTACCCGTATAGCCAAAGCCGCTGGTATGCTCGCTGAAATCGTACATTTCAAGCTATCCGATTATCTGCAGGAGAAGCGAGCCCGCAGCCGACCTCAGACAAACCCTCTTCTCTTCTGCCGCTGGTCGAATAGGGAGTCTATCTCTTTCTGTAAATTAGTAAGGACGTTCCTAATTATTAGATAGAATAGAAAGAAGGTACTCAATGGTTGACAAAATTAATTCTTAGAGAGAGAGAGAGAGAGAGAGATTAGTTTAGTAGACGTATTAGACGATTATGAAAATTTTTGTTTATCTATGTTCTCATAATTATTTTGTTATGGTTGATAATATTTCAATGGTATACTAGTTCAAATTTTCCGTTTCAACCATTCATATATCGCATTCTACCATAGATGCATAGACATACGCACCCCTAGGGCTGGTGAACTCCAGCAGTAAGCAGTCAGTCAAGCTGGCTGGCTGGTTGGTTAGGTTGGTTGCCTGGCTGACTGCCTGGTCCAGACGCGATAAGGCACGTCCAACACTTCCAACGGGATTCTGCTCTCGGCTGATATCATATCCGGCATCCGCGACCTGGCATCCTAGGTATTTTGCGATAGTCCCCGTTGACACTGGGATATGCTCACAATCCTGATCCCTGACTACCTCACGTTACGTCAGCTTTTGCGAAAACAAGGAACTCTCCTAGGGATAGTGGTTTGATACTTGAGCCACTTGTCAAACGTAATGCATTTGTTCTTTTTTTGTTTAAGAATGAAAAATAATAAGCAAAACAAAAGCCAACCCTTAGTAGGATCTAAGGACTAATCCAAGTCCAAGAGAGTAAAACAACCCTTCGCAGGAAAAAGTCAAGGAAAGGGATGATCGGCTTGCGCCTAAATAAAATAAGAAGCAGCGGGGTAAGGTGTACTGGGAAAGAGGGATCGAATTGCTACAGGAAAGTGGGAGGTAGGCCAGGGAGGAATTGCGATCAAAGCCATCTGTTGCATTGTCCCGGCAATTAGGAGGCGACAGCTGAGTCCCACCACACTTACTTCCTTCAGGGACACTCAACTGATCCTGACTCGAAGCAGGTACACCCTGAAAGGTATTTTACGTCCTGATATGATAAGGTACAAGTTTTTTTTTTAATTGAAATTTTGAAAGAATACCGTCAACCCCATATAATGTACAGGCTGGCGAAAGGGATGAAAGTTAAACTAAATCAGTTGAGAATCACTGGCGGAAGTAACAGCTGGCCGAAGGGATAGTAACATCAGCAGTAGTGCCGGCACCGGCAGTAGCACCCGTGGCACCGGTGCTACCATTACCATCACCTCGCTGGATACCACCCGCGAAATCCATATGCGGAAAGACGTACGATCCTTATCCAGATAGGACTGGTCCAAGGATTCGTATTTATCTCAGCAAGAAAACACACAGGCCATTTTATATCTAGAGTGAAACAATAAACTCTGTTACATTTCACAAGCAAGACACGCCCGTCTTCACTGACTCAAAGAAAAGTTTATACTATCAGTATAGGTAGTTCTATAAACGCTGCTACTTTGCGGTAGGTCATATATCAAGGTCAAACAATTTGTCTCTCTAAGAAACATATATCACATAACCGTATCTGGTTCAATCCTATAAAGGTTAGTATCCAGTGGCAGGTTAATAGGCAGCCTCTTACAAGGTGCCAGGCGCAGATTTGTACTCGTAATATAAAAGATGGGATGAATCCGGCTTATCCTCATGGCTGATTAAATCATGGATCATACGAATTTATCGTATTAACCAGCAGGATGATATCGAGCGGGAATAATAATTCCGAGCATTAAACACAGAGGATTAAGAGAGATTCGGAAAGAGGAATTCACTGGCTGTTAAAGATGGCGCCACGCTTATAGGAATGAGTTCATGATAAATCTATGGCTTAGGAAAAGCTATTTATACAATATTCAGGTAACACTTGCCTGAAATGTCTCTAGATCTATAAGATCTAAGGTAGTTTAGCTAGCTAGGGTTCTCATACAGGTAATTACCTACTGGCGAGCTACGTCAGATGGCTGTAACGCAATGACACCACCTTGCTCCTTTATACCTGTTCGATATCCGCACTCACCTCTGTTTTCTATTTATGTACATACGTAGTAACAAAATTCCTTCGTGCACGGATTATGCGAAAGCGCGTACCTACATTATAGCCTATGCGGTTAATGTCGGTAGTTTTACCGCGGTACGGACACCTTAAAGCCAATATGGGGGCACAGAGCCCATACGTAACCTATGGATACCACATGTGTGTACATACTATAATATATATATATGTATACATTGTAAAGTAACTTAAAGACAGATCGAAATGGTGCAGAATGCACAACTAGACAATACAAAACGGTACTCTAAAAGACGTTCCCGCAAGAAGAACGCGAAATATTAAATAATACGAAACGATAACGATACAAAACGAAAAACGGTAATGACTCATATACCCGTGTGCTAGAGAGAAAATTTCGCGAGGCGTGGACTGAATGATTTGACGCAAAAGCATAGGGTGACGCGTAACAATACGTCGAACAGAAAAGCTCGGTTGATCTCGTGAACGGAGAAGTAGCCAAACTAACCCTTGAGCGTCATTCACCGTCATCCAGTAGCTCCTAATATCCACAGGAACACACTATCCTGGATTATAAGTCCCTCAAGCGGTTAATGATACGATAAACGATACAAAATTAGACCAAAACGAAAACAAGTCTATCCCTTAGCTAGGCCACGCGATGAGTGACGCTACAAATTTCCAAAATCGGGAACCTTCCCGAGAGGCGCGCTCTAACACACCCCATAGCCTAAGCAGATTCGCGGGTAGATTGGCTTCGCCCGAGCGCTCGCGATCTTCAATTGTTCTGATGATCCCGATGAAATAGATCCTGGCATCTCTGGTTGTTGCGGTGGCTACAGTGTTATTTTCGAGAGGCGGGAATCTCATCCACCTCTACTCTCTCGATGGACGGCTCCGTGACGTCACTGCAACCCCCTGATGCCCTACGGATCGTGAAGACGCTCGCCGATTCTCCCGCTTAGTGAGCCGCCAGGATGTGTGCTCTGGTCCTGCTATCGCTTCTCCGTCACAGCGCTCCGCCAGGCTCGTAGTTGGCTCTTTCGGGCCCCGTAGAAAGCAAATTTTTACTGGATCCTTTCAGATCCGCTCAAAGATTCCAAAACAAAAAGAAACATTCCCAACAGGAAAATAAATACAAATCCTTTAAATAAATTCAGCCCAGCGCCACGCGAAACGCTTCGTAACCCATCGGGCTTCACGACGTAGCCCAAATTCGCCTATTTTGTGACAGGCCCGAAATGCCATGTTACAATATATATACTTACAAGAATGATTCAACGAATAAGAATCCTTGATTTCTTTCACTGCGAACAGACTGAGCACAGATTCTGGTACCCTGTTTTATTCCTGTCCTTGTATATTATATAGAAATATATATATGTCCTGGTCACGCGAGAATCGCTCCCACTGGCTCTTTGTTATGGCCGGAAGGACTTCCAGAATGAGAAAGGATAACAATGAAGATAAGCCAGGAGCACCAGGAGGCTGCGAAACTGCCAGGAAATGTATTAAGAATTGTTCCCAGTCGAATTGGGCAATAGTCCTTATTACAGTAAGATTCTATTTCTGGTCTCCCTTTTATTTTCTATTGTAATGTCAAAGGGGGAGTGACTCCCTAGATTCTGGGATACGTACGGGATATGTATGTCCGCTGTTATCGGTATTTCTCTTCGGTCCTGTAGTTTCAATGGTACCAGAGAGGCTTTGCATTCCGCGAGACACTCTGGGAACGGAATGGGAACGAGAGACAAGGTGGATGACACGGCCTGTAATTGCATGTTATCCAGCTCCACGCTCGTATGCGTCACTATATTCGTAACACGGCCCTATATTCGTTGTTAATGCATATGCACATATGCCCACCTCTAGTATCCGTCTATTCGTATAGGACAGCTACGATTTAACATTTTGCACGTTAAATGCCAATAGGTATACCTGTACGTGTACCAGGTACGTTTATACGTCCTTATGGAAATGCTAATATATACATACATATAGATATAGTAATTTATATAGAGCACGGTATAGACTGAATACATAATAGATATATCGAGAATGGCAGGTGTGTTCTCTTTCAGTTTAGAATCCCTGCGACGAGACAGTTACTGTGTTCTTTGAGGTTCTCACTGACAATGATAATCGATAAGGATGATTGTCAGGAAAAAATGATAGTTATGTATAGAACACTGCCTAGACTTCTGGATTATGCAGGACTGGAATCGTTGGTCTTTCACTGTACGCCATCCGCTCGATACCTATGTACTCCTTGGTGTTCGCTCTATTAAAACTAATATGAAAATTTTCTTTTTATTCCAGTTCTCAGTCTGGTCTGCTCGTCTAGGGAGAAATCAAGAGACGAGGATTCCGCGAGGGACTGCGGACTCTCACCCTCGTCGCAGAGGTCACTCTTGCAAACGAGCAATGGCTCCAGTCGAGTGGATTACAAAGGTTCCTCCAGATCTTCGGATAGCGAGAGTCCCGTGCCGTCATCTCAAAGTCAGTTCAAGTCTGAGAAGGAGGACAGCAGGCAAGATGATTCTCAGCAGATCGAGGCTACTGGGTCTGCACTGTCTAACGGAAATGGTAGAGGCGTTTCCGGTGTCTTTGGCGGTCATGGGAAACTTAAGAGACTACTTGGTACCCTGGTGCAATTCGCTACGGATATATCACCGGATACAGGAGATACAGTCAGATCATTGGTACTGGGACTGCTGGTGGGTATAGAAGTGATGACAGACATTTTTGTTTTATATCATACTACCCTCTGACCTTTAGTTGTGCAAAAAGAGAGAAAGGACTAAGGCGTAAGCTATGGAAAATGCATTTGTGAAATCTTAGCAGACGTTGCATCCTCAAAGGAAGGGTCTACCAAACGACAGCTTTGACCTATCAGAGAGCGTCTTCCTCCATAAATCATTCAGCGTTCTTTAGTACTGGCTTCGTCCGGCAAGAAATCGTTAGCTCACCCTATACCGGCCTAAGAGGGCGACATATCGTTGGGGTTGAAATAATGTCACGAGAGAGCTTTTACCTTGACAAACAAAATCATCTGTGCAAGCATGAAACGCCTGAGCAAATCTCGATACTCCACAGTGTATGTACCCACCCAAGGGTCGGACTCCCACGCTTGAATTTAACGAGTTTTCTCACCTCCGACCTTACCCCACTCGCCCCTCATCTCTCTCTTCACCTTCTCCTCCTCCTTTATTGCTTGCACGATCAAGCTTTAGCTGTTACGGAGAGCACGTACTTACCTACCTATCTACCTAAGTACGATAAGAGAGAAGCAAAATGTTCAGCGTTTCTAAATCCTTGCATTTTTTTTCTTTGCAGAGCGGCGCCATGACTGCTGAGGAATTTCACTCGGCGCTTCAGGACGCCACGAATTTTCCTCTACGTGGATTTGTTTTGCCGTATTTGAAACACACTCTACCGTCTTTGCAGAGAGATCTAAACGGAGCGGCCAGGGCAAATAATCAGGTAAATTTTAAATATATTAACAGTACTAGGATCTGGTGACTATAGGAGGTATAAGACAAAATGGCCGAAGGGGAACAGGACAGTTTAACTGGAAGGATGGTTTATTTTTTTTGGCCCTTGGCAATTCCACTTCCCTTCAATTTACTCCTGGCACATGTCCCTCTTTAAGGGACAATGACATTTTCATTGGGCGAACGCGCTGAATGTAAAACACTGGAGAAGATTATCCGAGCTGTATTTGTATTCAGAGACTGACCAGGACCTTCGGCCATATTGTATCGTTCTCTTATATCTTATATAAGCCGACCTCGATTTATCCTTGATTTTCATACGTCAAATGATATTTATACACACGTATAACCATCAGGAATAGTTATTTTAATGTTACACAGATTAAATTGTACTGGTGAGAAGAACAGCAATGGCGTTTATTTGTACGCAATCGGGGTATTAATCCACTGAATATATGCGTATGTCCATATAGCAACTGGGAATATAAAAGGTGTAAAGGGGTGACGGATTTAATGGTTGGGTTGGCAGATAGATTAGGTTGCAGAGGCAACAGAGATCTTCGTAGACAACAGAGAAATAGGAATGTACCAAGAGAACAGTGTAAAATCAACAGAAGCAGCCCCGGCCGGCTGGCAGCTTGTTTTAATTTCCCAGGCTGCCACGATCGTGGGTGGGAGACTCACCGGGCTGTTTCCCTGCAAGATGGATGAATCGAGGCAGGGACCTCTAGCTATACGCCTCAAAACCAAAATACCTCTGCTTCTCCTTTCTCAATTTGCATGATTTCCCCTTCAGGCCCCACTACTGGTTGGGGACCACAGAATACTTCAATAATTCCTTTCCAGTGCTTCCAACGTGGTCTGGACTATGGGCAATCGATATTTTTTAATAAACTGTCTTTGTCAATCGATTAGAGATACAAATAATATTACTTTATGTAATTATTCAATTCAAAACGTTGCGCCACGGTTACCCAATTGACAAATCCCTAGATGTATGACTTAATCCTGAGCGTTGGTATGATATTGACTCGACGATCGGTGGTTTCCCACCCTGCGCCATAAATCTGCATTTCCAGTCGACATTAATCGCCCTTCGATTTTCTGAAATTGGCGAAATATCGGTTTGCTTCGCGACTGCCATAACTGCCTAGGGGTAAATCCACATTTGGTCAAAGCCCATAAAGACATTTACATTAGATAAGTTTAATCGTTCTGTTTTGATTTTGATTCACGCCGTAGCGGAGTTTCTCTTGACTGGATTAAAAGACAAATGAACGTTATACAGCGACAGTAAATGGCGGGAAATTTGTCTCGCTAATTATCCATCCACGCTCATTGCCAAGTGCACAAAGTAGGAACGAATCATTTAATGAAATTCCAATTTGCACAGTGAAATACTAATAAATCTCTGTAATTT
The DNA here is from genome assembly GCA_030142225.1 of Pachycephus smyrnensis. Taxonomy (NCBI): domain Eukaryota; kingdom Metazoa; phylum Arthropoda; class Insecta; order Hymenoptera; family Cephidae; genus Pachycephus; species Pachycephus smyrnensis. The sequence continues at coordinate 17,607 of JARQST010000625.1, forward strand.
ATGGTGGATCATAATATTTTTCCATATTTTTAACTTACGCGTACGTAACTACCGCGACTCCTTGGACGTGCAAAACTTCACTTCGAAAGACGTCGTTCGCTAAACTTTTTTTTGTGACCTTTTTTTTTACGCAACTTTGAGACCAGCTTTTCGACTCAGTCCTCAGAGAAAAAGGACACGGCATCTTTCCACAGGATGATAGCAGACTCTTGTTAAATTTTTATCAATCAAATTTTCTTGCTCCCTCTACTAGCTCATTAATGTAATTACCAAAGTAATTACCATAGCAATTTCCTATGATAATCATCATCCGCGCCCATCGTCGTCTATAGAATAAAAAATACATAGTCAATAAAACCGTGAAAAATATCAATAAAATAATATTCTCTCCCATTAAAATACTTCAGACGATACATGCGCCTCTACTTAGGGTAGCGTAGTAGCGATCTACTAATAATAATCCAACTTAAGTAGACGGCATGCAAGGGATAATTCCGTCGCAGGCGAATTTGCATGATGTAAACAAGTGCGCAACCGTTTAAAAGAAAATATGAGCACAACCACGTGTGTTCTTCTATACATGTGTGTCTATACATATATCTATCAGCTATTTTGGGGACAATTTGAGTTACGTATTAACTACTTTGAGGACATCTGTATACTTTGAGGTCGATCCCCAAAAAATTTTCAACGTAACGACTGTTTTGAGAACCATAAAGCGACTCTCACACCAAATTTTCCAAAATTTTTCCAATGCTAGAGACCCGGAGCTGTGATGGGTTTAGAAATGGCTAGGTTAGGTTAGGTTAGGTTAGAATTCCAATGCTAGATGTCTCAAGGTTTAGTTTAAAAAAAAAACATTTCAGCTTGCCGTTGTGCATCGCCCCGTAATCGGCGATGTCCCCGAAACATCCATTCTACAAGTTTATACATATATATGCTGGATTCGAAGAGGGCTCATGTCAGTAAAATTTCCATGAAAAATATCGTGTCGCTTTATTGTGAGAACTTGACGCACTATGAAAAGTGCGATTGAAATTTTTCGTACTTATGATAAATGATGCAATATGACGTAACATTGGTATCAGTATCAACGTTACGGGTATAATAAACGTACAGTTCAGTATACGGTGCAGTATGTACGTGCTTGTACGAAAACTTAATAAAAAGGTACAAGTGGAGAAGTCATAGAGTTATTCGGATCAGGATAAGGAAAGGAAATAGCAAAATGGAAGGGAGGTCGTATATATTTGAAACCAAACAGAACGGCCTCCAGCTGTTACCCATCTCAGCATCCTCCCCAGGGTCGGGGATGGAGGACGACGGGAAGCCAAGGTAACGAATTGCAAATTAATAGTGAGCATTTACATTTTGCTCGATATATATATATATATAACAATTCGATGTGACTGAGGAGAAGGAGGAGGGATATAGTTTCCAGGACTTGGTACACGATATACCAGGAAGAAGATTTCTCAGGATACGGAGATTCCTCTTGGTTAACAAAAAAAAATAAGAAACGACGCTGGGCGTCCCCGTCGGTCAACTTTACTTGATTATCGATCGGGCAATCGTTAATTGCAAGTCGCGAACGGCACCGATATTGAATTAAGGACGATAAATCGTTCGCTGCCAGATTGCGTCGGTATTAAGAAAAGAAAGGAGAGCGCGCGGCAGCGGCTGCGTTCACGCGAAACGATAAAGAAGCTCTGGCCGAATATTAAAAACTAAACTGATTGGAATTGCAGCTTTTCCGTCGGGCTTTGGCGTTTGGCTCAACTTTTCTCATTGAACGTACGATAATTTTCTGTGCTCGCTGACGTTTTATGCAGGTGGCTATTTAGATGTTTGACATTGGACAAACGCGACGGCGCTCTGGGCGAATATATTGAATTTAATTATTGTTGCTATTTGGGATTTAATTTTACTTTTTTTTTCTGTTATTGAACAGACTTGCGCTCAATACTTACGGTCCAACGAATCTACCGTCTTGGAAGCTGTAGGTCTGGCACCATCTTCTGGGGATGAAATATTTACCGAGCAACCTGGCACCGGTGGTATCGGAAATAGTACTTCTACACATTATACCAATCGTACTGGTACCAATTCAAGTTCCGGTTCTATTCAGATCAACACGAATCCTGGTAGCTTGCATCATTATACGGGCACGGCTCATGCACCTAAACGTCGTGCTTCGGATACACCGTGAGTAATGTTTATTATTGATGATTTATCTGTTGTGCGTTTTCCATAGGTGGGTAGGTGTTTGAGATATATTACGAATTTTTTTTATCACGTGGCTCGTTTACCGGTTCTTTAAATAATTTATATGGCTATGGACACGCACACACCTGGCTGTACACGCACGACTATTACATTTGCCAAACCGCATAGTATCCTGTTTGCAAAAATCTTGGCCACGAGCCTATACGTGGTCGATATTTATCATATGCTAAGTATCCAACATGCAGGATGTTATTAGCTTCCTGTTTTTCGATAACAATGACTTCCGGTTGATAAAGGACATGAACAAAAAAATAAAAATTAATAAGTGAATGTTCAACAGGTACTATGAGAATGGCGGAGGTCCACTTTTTGATGATGGTCCTGTATATGGGAAAAGATCAACAAATCCTTGGAGTCATCATCATCATCATCAACAGCAACAATCAGACTCATATTGTTGGTATAATCCATTGCATTCATCTGGAGGATCCTCGATACAAAATCATCATCATAGTCATCCTCATGGACCGTCGCCCATACCGCCAAGTTTGGTGCAGATTAATCAGTTGACGTCGTTTGGGCCTCCTCACGCACCACAGGCCCAAATGGGCCATATACAAAATCAGAATGGACCCAGCCTTGATGATGAGTGGAAGAATATTCACGTGATGCTTAATTGTATCTTGGGGATGGTCGAGAAAACTAAAAGAGCTCTGGCAATTTTACAACGACGCGGATGCACCAGTCCTGCTGCCGCACCGACAATCGCTACTTCCGGCGTTGCAGCGCAGAATGGAAGTTCCGGAAGTGGACCGACAACGACCAATGGTTCCCAGGTGGATACCACCGGAAATGATCGTGATGGCAGTTTAAAGAGATTATCCGGGGAGATTGTCGCGCAGACTATTCGTGCCACTGAAGATAGAGTTGCGGAAGTGAAGAGAAGGGCTGGTGGGTTGATGAACAGAGGAAACAGAAATTGATTAAATTCCACAACTAACATTTCCTCTTTCTTCTGAATATTATAGAGGAAGCCGTGCAGGAAGTAAAGCGTGCAGCTGTCGCAGAGGTACAGAGAGCTGTAGCCGTAGCCGTAGCAGAATCCAGGGCAACGGAACGTCTAAGAGTACACCGACTCCTGGATCTACCTCTGTCTCAAAGGAATCATGGTCTACGACAAGGTCCTTTTCTTCGTGTTCCTGGACATACAACTGCTAACGAACAGACTAGCCGTACCAATAATACTCCATCCGCGACAACGTTGGCGGCGAATCCGTCCGCTGTTGATGACGACAAAGAGACTCATTTGACAAGCATCATGGGATCCGTATGTATTTATATCTAGAATTTTCGATTTTTATGCTTGTTGCATATTATATTCATACAATCCTGTTCAGCTCACAACAGATCAATGCGTTACAGAGTTGCTGGAATTGTGGTAGACCCGCCCTAGAGACATGTGGCGGTTGTGGAGTGGCAAGATATTGCAGTTCCTTCTGTCAGCATCGCGACTGGGAAGCTGGAGGACATCACGCAACATGCAACAATCCACTACCTCGAGATCCGCCCAGACCGTCCTCCAGGAGTCCGTCATCTTGCACCGTTCCCACTTCTGCTACCGGGTCCGGAAATGATAATGAGAGCGAGCCGGCACCTAGTGCTGTTAATACAATCGTTAAAGGGAAATGACGCGACGGTAAAAATTATCGTGGATTACGTCACCACGAGAAGCGTGACCCGACTCATACGCGTAAACGATATTAAAAGACAGCAGTCAGGTCGAAATTTATTCATCCTCTATCGATGAAGTCGCACCTAGGACTTGACCTCAAGGTCGTTCAGGTTGTTCTAAACTAAATGCTTATTAAAAATTCTTAGGCTTACACTCATCGAGGTTTCGACAATTCAAGAGAGTCAATCTCATTAATAATTATACTCATTATTTGCAAGGAGTACAATACACAATTTGCACCCTCAATGCACTGGTACTAGCAGTATTAATTATAATGAGCACTCAATTTGTTTTATTCCATTTTTTGTCCTCGTTTACTCGTCGGTGTTACGTAACACGATCGACTTGGTCGTGGGACTTTTATCAATCTTATACTAGTCAATTGATAGGATAAACAATCATTACGACTTATGTAAGGTAAAAGTCGACAGCACTTCTTACTTTGTACGTACTGGTAAAAGTATCGAGTAGTTAAGTCTAGTCACGGAATGGTGAATGTATCGGATCTGTCATTCATTGATCACACAACATGTTAGGAAAACTTTGCTCAAACTTAGATTATGAATTACCGAAGTCTCCCTTAGAAATATTGTGTTGCAGGGATGTACGATGGGTTATAAAGTGTATTTACGAAGTAACAAAATACAATATTCTATGTCATAATGCGTATAAAGAATTAATGTTATATATAGAATTAGATGATCTTAGTAAACGCATTGAAATAATTTTTGTGATTTTGAACAGAGGTACACAATGGAGAATCATTTTTTCTTTGTCGATTCAATAATGCTGGCAAACATTGCTTTAGTTTTTTCTTCCTTTCCAAGAGACTCAGACCAAATCTTTCTATTCCTTGCAAAGAGGGGTACGTTTAGCTTGATGCTAATGATTATTCCAGATTTTGTGGAATTTAAGGACTCTCCTGCTTCTGCTAATTCTTGCATGATGATGATTCTCTGCTTTTCGTGTGCTCTGTCCCATATCTTCTCCAGACTCCTCGAACCATGTTTACCACAGGCTAGCTTTGCCCAGTAGCCTTGTAATCTTTTTGCCAATTTTTCTTTGCTTTTTTCACCAACAAAGGAACTTTCCATGAAGACATCAAGGATCCTGCTACCTTTGGGGTCACCGAAAAGTATAGCCAGATCTTCGCCACTGGATTCCAATAATGAGTTTACGATTTTAATTGGCTTGTTGAAGTTTAGTATGGCCTGTACTATTAAACTTCCATGAAGACTTATAGGGAAGCTTCGATCACTTTTTTTTCTACAGGATTTGAATTCATCATAATGTTTTAGTGTAGCTATGACTAGAGCAGCGGATGAATGACGTTCCGCTGGCTCATCACAGCCCAGAACTTTAGTGATGGAATGGATGAAAGCTCCTTGTTTTGTGCGTACTCTGTTGCAAGCACCAGCTAAACTAGCCAAAACTCCAGTGTAACCTTTATTGAGAATTTCCTTAAAATGAGGTGATAATTCTTGAAATATTTGTTCCAAATCCTCCTTAGTGCTGCAGCCATCCAATAACCTCTGGACACTGAAATTGGCTCCTTCCATCAGCGCTAATGTTCTGAGCTGGCCACTGAAGAATTTTGTATAAATCTTTGTATAAACATCTGGTACTGCTGCTATGAGGCAGGCTTCCACCAATCGGGCTGAACTCTCTGCGTCAAAGACATTAGATAAATGCTTCTCCTCGTTAGGTGTAAAACACTCCTGCATGATTTTTTCTATGATACATCCATTCAACTTGGGGTCGATGTCCTTTAAGGAATATAGGACAATTTGTAAGAGTCCTGACATTAATTCGTTTTGTCCGAACTCAGGAAACTGTGGCCAACTCTGTAATCTTTTAGAAGCATTCACTAGCAGGTCTGTATATTCTTCAACAACTTTTCTGCGATTATCAAGACAGGGTAAGAACTTCTTATTTTGTTCTTGAGGTCTATCAATTAAACCTCCAAGAACTTCAAAAACAGTTCGTAGTACATGATTGGCGTAAATGTCCCAAGCAAAATCTTCCATATTGTTAATAACATATTTACTTAGTTTCAATGTAATATCATTGTACAGTTGAACTTCGTTATCCTTTATTTCCACTATACAGTCCTTGTTTTCAGATTCTTGTTCATCAACAGCCCTATTACCTCTATCAGCACAAACAATAATAATTTTCTCCAAAACATGACTAGCAAACCTGTCGCTACAAATGGGTCTTAAAGAAGGACCAAAGGCATTGGCCAGTCTTTGAATAACTTCGAAGCTAGCATATTTGATTAACGAATCGAGTACTCTTGATCCAATCTGATTGCGTGCATATTCAACCTCATGTCCCACAGTATGCTCATAGACATTATTCACAAAGACTAATTTATCCTCCATCCCAGAAAATTCATCACGCATTATTTCCAATATGCGAACCATGTACTGATACGTTTCTGAATCAAGTTCACTTCCATGACCATATTCTCCTTTGCGAGCATATTTCTTAGCATTTTGTATGAATGACTTTTTCTTCTTCCTTTTATTTCCTCTTCCAAGAGCAGCATTCTCGTTTCTCTGATCAGCCATGCTTATCCACGAACTTCACAAGCGTTGTGCGTTATGTTTTAAAATTTAACCAAACAACTTGCTATATAACCTATAAATCTAACTACAAGTATCGAGTTCCAACCACGTGGGTGCAGTTATATTACCAGTAGATGATGTCAGACTGGACTAGTTTGGCAGCGACTTCCAGAGGCAGCGGTACATATAACACGTGTAAGTTTCATATTTAAATCTAATTACTTTGTGTAGAAATAAATGTCAGGGACTAAGGGGATGATTAATCTTATGAGAATGATAATTCATTAATTCAAAATATTGTATACATATGAGCATTCATTGATCATAGGGAATATATAAAATACATAAAAGTTGAGGGTGAATGTTGACAGTTTTTTTATAAATTTGGAGCAATGGCCAAGTGAAAAATATAAGGTTAACAGCTCAGATTCTTTCCCACGAATACGAAATACATTTTTCTTGAGAAAAATATGTTTTTTTTATGCATTTAATTTTAACATCAGACTTCCGTTACTGATTTGCGTAATTAGACATACATACATACATTTCCTCGCGCTGTGATTTACAGAAATAGTTTTCTAATTATCAACCGATTATATAAGTATGTTTATTTTTATCAAATTTTATTCGCAATAATAATATTCTTCGAGAAGCACCGTAACGATAATGTATCTCGTCATTTTAGAGTTAATCAGTGAAAAATAATGACTAATTAGCTCAACGTTTCTAAATATAACAATTAATTAATCCTTTATTAATTATATTTACATCTACGAGATCATTCTTCGAATTTTTGTTCCGGGACTACATTGGCGAGTCTGAATAATAATGCAGTCTGCCAACATAAGATAAAAGCGGTAATTTCAAAGCTCATGTAAGATACGATGAATCCAATCATAAAATTGTTCTAGAATCTACGACACTATCTTCAATTCCAATCAAATGATTCTGTCATCATCCATAATCCTTGTAATGTCTCACAGAATTTCAGTCCTATAAAAAAATATTCTCGTCTATTAAATTCCTCGTCGTTTTATCAGCCATGTGATCCACCCTTAATATTTCCCTTCTGGCCAGTGAATGTCGAACACGCGACGTAACATTCTGTTCGTAACTCTGTAGCAGGAGAAGCATATTTAGGATTGGAAGGTTCTGAGAAGACTGTCGTGATTATCGACGTAATTACAACTACGCGTTTATCCATTTAGTTTCCTATAATTAAAGTCAGGTGCGAGAATAATTGAAAAGTGAATTAAACATCAATTTGACAAGTGTCAGACAAACGAGAAGGTAAGAACCTCAAAAATCAGCATCGTTTCCATCGAAAAAAGCTACTACAATGCTGGACTTTTCGACTGCTGCGATTAGTTTATGAAAAGAACAAGATACGTTACATAAGACTGCTATTATGTCCATCGTTTCTGAAATAATCCTGGATACTATGCCGCGCTACCTTCATCAATATCAAATCTCTGAAAAAGTCCAGGAATCCTTAAACCACCCTGAAGTAGAGGTTAAGAATCCAAGAGGACGGGACCTTCACTCGGATGAGGTTCGAGCAGGCTGATTAGTTGAAAGGTGACAGGTAAATTATTGTTTTTCATAAAATAATGTCGACTAGATATCCATACAATTTTTATAATTTCTCTACAATCCATTTCACTCCGGGGGCTGTATTCTCGAGTCCGCCCTAATGATTTTCGTATGCGACTTTTCGTTTTGAAAAGCATCGAGTTTTGTATTAGAGTTTCATGAAAACAATTCAAGAATACGGCTCCAGGTAGAATCCTTGTAGTCAGATAGTAGAGTACAGGACTTAATTATTATGGTCGCTGGCTTATGGTGGCTGTGCATGAGATATACTGAGAATTTTCTCTTACCAATTTATTTAATTACTATGGATGCTTCAGGTATTATTCATCTTTCATTTGCGATTTATTGTATAATATTGCAATATCGTTTCCTGCTCCTTTAATAAAGTTCGATTGTAGATGGCGCCTGTAAAGAGATCAGGAATTACATATATAGGTTGATAATATTATTTCTTAGGAATATAACAAAACGCGGAATACTTTATTATAATATCAATCGCCATTCACTGTAATTATCATAAACCGTATATAATGTTACAAAATGGACTGACAGACTTTCCTTATTACATTACATCAGTCCTGAGAAATTATGTATGCGGGTTAACGAGTCGTTAACCTGTTATAAAGTTTTTTAGCCACATACTGTAGTTAGTGTCGGTTTTCAAATGTGTATAATGTCAAGCACACTCCATTCATAGCCTGCTGTCAATTTTTCAAAACGTCATGTTTTGAAAATAGGACAGTGAAAGGAATACTCGAAGAACAATGGACTCTGAACTTGATACCCGCCACATGGTTGAGTCAAGGACTTAATTTTAACAAGACGTCTGTATTACATTAGAGCTCTTATTAAAAAAAAAAAGGAAAAAAACTTAATTCGTACGTTAATTAGCCTCTCGTACGTGGGTAAGATATTCGCGTTTAACACAACATGACTTTATTTATTTGCACTCTTGTTGAACGAAGAGTAAGTTTATTATTCTACGTAACATTTTTTTGCTGAGTCAACGAACTGACTTTTCGTTCATTTACTAATACACCTACGATCCCTCTCAGGTTAGCCACGCATAAAGTATTCAATTGATTATATAAAATTTTTTCAAAGGTACGTGAAGATTCATGAACAAAAATCAGAGTGATTGTTTACGTGTAGTAGTAATCAAGGAAAAGAAATTTTTTAAACAAAAATGATCATTAATATAAGTGAAATCATTGTCAGCGGAAGTGGTATAACGCAAAGCATATGTATAGTATATTATTAAATTTCCGTCTCAATGCACATTCCCATGAGATAAGAAATTATTTAGAAAATACAGAAAAGTATGTAAATAATATCTCTTTATGTAATTGTATCCATTTTCATGATTGATAATAGAAATTTAGTTTATATGACAGATCTGATCATTTGTTTATTGTAATCTTTTATCCTTTGAAATCTGTTTTATCTACTGACGATAACTATCTTTCTGCCACTCTGGATAATCACCACGTGCGTTTTATGAACAGTGATCACAATCGTAATGCTTTGGTATCATTGACAGTTCTACTTGAGAAACTACTGAAAATTCTGCAAAGTATTGCGTCAGGTTTATATTATATACACATATAAATAAAACAGAAACGGCACATCCTTCTATTTTTACCCTCAGTTAACCCGTGCACAGTATTAAGTGATTCAAACCGTAGAGTCTCGAAATCAATTAGTTCACGTAAAGAATTCTTAATGGTCCCAATTAAGGAAAGAAATGTCAAAAATGTGTGTCGTCAGAATGAAATTGATGAAGAATTTATCGGCTAATGATTTCAAACAAAAAAATACATCGTATCATTAAATACAAATAAAATTTAATGGCCGCGCCTGATGATAAATTATAATGAATAAAATTAAAAAATTAAAAATTTTTTAACGCCACTTATCTTTTCTTCTGCAATTCTTAAAATTTAAAGATGCACGGTTGTCAGGCACTCACACCTTATCTCTTTCTACGAATGTCACGTGCACTTTGTGTATATATATACAAACAGTCGGATCGATATCTCATGAGTATGATTACAAACTGTCGTCTTATTAATGCGTATACAAAAAAAAGTGCGAATCGATACGGCTGTCGTAAACCATATGTAGATATTAAATAGAACCATCATTGCCAGCCATGACGCATCATTAAAAATATCCACGTTGAAAGTAGGGTCGCTAATTTGAATTCCCTTAGGCTTTCTTGAAATTAAGTAAACCATGTATACACATGCATATATTTATGTATCAATATTCTCAAGAAACTTTTGATGACAAGCAGTTTGGCTCCTATTGGTCCGTCGGTATCAGATCTATATACGCAGGCAGAGCATATAGCCGGCTTTACAAGATAGAAAAGTTTCCCGTTGGCGCTTTTTACGTGGGATTTCAGTTGGCCGCCGGCCGTCATCGTGTAAGGAAGGAGATTCCGCGCGCTCCGGTATTTTTTTACCTCGTGTATATTTCGAAATCGAAGTATTATTTGTCTACGGAAAGAAATTGGACATCAGGGTAAGATTGAGAATAGGAACGATCCATTTGAATCAAGATAACAGTTGCATATTTGCATGCAATCGATCACCCGTGGCATATTAAATATCGATAAATTTATGTAACGCTATACCTATCGAGGGTAATCATTCATTTGTAATGTCTGTACGTTTTGTAATATATACTTTTTTTCACTTCTTTTTTCTCTCCTTATCTTGACAAGAAACGTCGTACTTGTGGATCTTAATTTTTTTTTCTTGAGTCTTTTTGATCTATGCATCCACAATGTCAGTCACGATTCCCGATAACGTCATTCTGGTTTTCCGGTGAATTTTTATTATCGTAGGCGAGGAGAAAATGACGTATATTACATTACGTAAAATCATGCTGACTATACAAATCATGCACTATCTCAATCCTGAACGGATAAGAAGAGTCTGAATGTAAAACTGGATATTCTGTATAATTATTAAAAAAAAACAATAAATAAGGATTCAAGGGCATAAAAATATTGAAGTGTACAAACAAGATATATTCACTCGTACAGGATGCGATATTATTGAAGGATAATGTCATATGTCATAAATCCTGCGACATCGGATCCTTTAGAGAGTCTAGAAAAATCTCCTTGAATTTCTTAACCACTAAATGCTCCATTTGACTTAGCAAGCAGGAAGTAGCCTTGACTACGTTAGTCATAAAGATACTTAAGAAATTTTATCGACAATGATAAAGTAAGCTTGTCCTCTCAAATTTCCCACCAAAATAATCCTGAATCTCAAGAAAAGCAAATAATCCACGTGGAAACCCCAGTAAAGTAATTCTCTACAATCTAGAATACAAAATCACATTTAAAAGTGACCTTTAACACTTCGAGTATCTCGTATAACTAACAAACACGTTTGAATAAATTTTTCCTACTACAATAGCACAAAAAACAGGTACACATTATACAAGCATTGCAATTACTTTACAATGGTCTCATTTATCTCTCAGAGCTATTCACAATAGAATCTATCGATCTTTACCACAATGGGCTTTGCAGCTTAACATTTATTCTATACTTACACTACTTTTAGTCGTACCTAGTACCAATACGTATAGCAGTACTCATAACAATAGTGTACTAACAGTAATGGTACTAGTAGGACTTATTTCCATGGTAACCGTAAGCGACAAACATTTGTCTTGTTAAAATAGCGCATAGATATTACTATATCTATATAGAAGTATATATGCTAACTAAATAACAACAAAAGAAACGTCATCCGCTACACGCGTCCACGCAAAACTCACCGTTGTACAATATATAGGATCGATATATTGAATCAGCCATGACCTACCTGACCCGGGATGGTCCTTGACTAACGACGTAGTTGAAGGTTCGTAATCAGCGAGCACGTGGCTACCTTAAAATTCAAATGCCTACATAAAGCGGAAATTAAAAAAAAGATAATTATAACATTGTCCCTTTGCTGGAGTCTAATTTAATTCACGTATAGTCATTTATCATGGATGAATTATTCATTGGCCCATGAGGTACAGTCGCGTGAATGAAACGTGCGCGGCAAATAGTGCATAACACATGTTTCAGGTCACATTTCCCTTCCCTGATGGTTTTTATTAATAATTTTTTTTAATCCTTTCAGTCTGTAAATACTGAAGGCCGAATAGCTTAAAGGTCATTGTTACGTTTGCTCAAGATAAACGTAACTTCACGTGTAATTTTAATTGCTGGAGATATTAGTTGTCGCTCGATTGGACTTTTTCTTATGAGGGTTAATAGTTGAGGAGGGATATTATTTTTAAATTTTATCAGCCAGCATTGATAGGGCAATAATTATTTTTTTTGCATAACCGGATTTGCTGACAGTCCGATTGCTGTTGATTAAGACGAAATTATTGGGTCATGACCTTTTACATTTTCACTGATAAGCATCGACCGCCCAGTCACTATCTGTGCGCAATACGAAGTTAATTTTATATATTTGCGCAATCATTTACGTGACGATGAATAGGCTTGCAAATTGTGCTTACTGATAATAACACGAAGTAGGATAACCTTGACGTGCTTTATTACCTTTTTTTTGTTATCACTTCTTAAAAACATTTGTTCTGTGTCAATTGGTTTTCTATAGTAGGTGATGTCAATGATCATGTAATAGTATTACATACATATATGTAATTTTGTTAGAAAATACTAATATATATTGCAAATTGGGAATATTAATATACATCTGGAAATAGCGCTTACAGATAATATGATACTGTGGGATGACTTCGACGTGCTTTATTACTTTTTCACTATTCGTTAAAATATATCTGCTTTGTGTGATATTGATGAGTAGTGTAGATTCGTGGGGCTAGGCGTGAAATAGGCTACACTTATATTGACCTGATTTTGACGCTCCGTCGATTCCAAGTTCACTATTTTTATCATTGTATAATATATTGCTCGTATTATAAAGAAACAATAATTTCTTATGAGAAGTTTATGGACTCGCCTTGATACGGATCAAATAAAAACACACATAATTGGTTGCACCGTATTGCTTAGGTATTGATAAAATCTGCGAAACGTACCACTTACCTTATCAAACTTATATACTTTTTATTAACGCCAATGTTAATCACTGTTATTATCCAATAGAATCTTGGTAGAGTATCCCCACTTTTTTCCTTTCCTTTTACCCTTAACGTTAAATACGTGATTCTTGTGTGTCAGTTGATTCTTGTACAAGCAAGAGTTCACAACTTTCTGTTATCTTCGTGCATCTTAGTCACGGCAGTCAATGAGATATCTGTCTATTATCAAATAATACTGTTCCAGGAGGAGAAACTGTTGGGAGAATCAGAAAACTGTGAATCCCTGAAAATGAGTCAAAATAACGATTGTGGGACTAGAGAGATGGATGAGATCTATAAGGAAGTTGTCATTGTGGGTAAGTAAATGATGATTAAGGGTGAAATAACAGTATGATGATTTATAGATTTTTTAAAAATTAAAGTATTTTTTTAAATTAGGAAATGGACCAAGTGGAATTTGTCTGTCTTATATGCTTGCTGGAAATTGGCCGTATTACACAGGAGAACCACATCCAGGTGACGAGATGCTCACCGCCAGGTTGCACTTCAGCACGAGAGCGGCTTCTACGGATAACGATATTTCAGAGAATGATGGTGGTGATGGTGGTACTCTCAGTAGATCTTGTAAAAGGGAAAGGATTGGTCTGGCTCATAGTACCAGATGTGGCTTGGAGTGTCTATCTTCCGGTTTGGAAGGTAGATCTGGTGGTAGACCCCTTGCTCTTCTTATGGACCAACTTCAGCATCCGTGCGTAGACGCTGGACTTGATCTTCCATCTTTACTTACTTGGAATTCCGCTGAGGATCATCCTGAGCACAAGATTATCGATCATGTTGTCCTGGGCAAAGGACCTCCTGGTGGTGCTTGGCAGGTATTTAGATAATTATTCAAATAGCATTAAGAATAAGTGGTATGAAATTTTTGAGATTTTGATAACTGGTTAAATGTTTCGTATATAATCATTTGTTAAATTTGTCACTGTACTTGATTATTGGATAATTTATGATGGAGGGTTGATACGCAGTACAGTGAGTTATCACTTGAGTGGGTATAGAATTATTTTTATTTTTACCAAGTTGTTTTTTACTGATGTGGACTATTTATGACGTGATAAACAGGAATCAAATTTATAAATTAATCATACCTTTTACCTGCCACTTAGTGATAAATACGTTTTTTCTATTTACACTATTACAGTCTATGGATCCAAACGTATTAACCATCAGTCTGAGTCGATGGATGTCTTTACCGGGATTAGATTTAAGAAAATGGGAGCAACTTATCGAGTCTGAACAAACAGACAAATGTCACTGTCAGGAAAAAAACAGTTGTAAAGCAGCAAGCAGAGTGTCTGTAGGAACAGTAGCAGCTTATTACAGAGATTACGTTTTGAGGCAGGGTCTTCAGAAATACTTTAGAAGGTTAGTACAGCGCAGTATCATTTACCAGAATGGATATTTTAAATAGTCTATTTGCCGATTTGGAATCTCGTAAGAATAATTATTTTGTATTCACAGTGGTACAACAGTCACGTGCGTTAAGCCTGTTTCCGCAGATAATCAAGGTGAAACGGAATGGATAGTAGAGGGTTTTGAAAATGACACCAGAAGTAAATTCCGGTATCGATGTCGAAGGTTAGTCCTTGCTACAGGAACTACCGATTCATCTAATCGACTTGGTATACCTGGTGAGGAATCCGAGACTTCTTGGGTAACGCACGATTTGAATGATCTTGAAAACAGGCTGGACCGATTAGCCAGTAAATATATTTTTTGTTTTGAGCATCAGTAAGCTCTTTATGAAAGACATCTTTTGGATCATAAAAAGCTAAAATGTTTTATTTATCCCGTAGCAGAGGTTTCGGTCGATCCTGTGCTAGTCGTTGGCGCCGGTCTCAGCGCTGCTGACGCCGTCATGGCGGCTCGTTTCCGTGGAATTCCCGTGATACATGCATTTCGCGATTCTTCTGGAGATTCTTGGAGCAAAGATAACGACGAGGATACCGGTATAAAACTAGGGGGCAGTGGTTACGACAGACTACAATGGCTGCCTGCCTCCATTTATCCAGAGTATCATAAAGTCTACGAGATGATGGCCGATGGAGGTACCAATTATCCTCTCTACAAGGCGTTACCTGGATATAATCTTGTCAAACTGGGTAACAGTTCAAATAAGACGGTTACACTTTCCGCACCGAATGGACGCCTGGAGACGTATTGCGTATCAGTTGCAGCTATACTCATAGGTAAGATATAAATTGATATCAAAATAATAAAATCCCAATTACACGATCTACCCTTGCATTAAAGAATTACTTAAATTTTTCCATCCTAGGTTCAAA
This sequence comes from Pachycephus smyrnensis, assembly GCA_030142225.1. Classification (NCBI taxonomy): domain Eukaryota; kingdom Metazoa; phylum Arthropoda; class Insecta; order Hymenoptera; family Cephidae; genus Pachycephus; species Pachycephus smyrnensis. Next base: position 33,161 of record JARQST010000625.1, read on the forward strand.
ACCTGATCTGTCTTACCTTGAAAATGGGGGTCTCGGGTTGGGCAAGAATCCTATGAAACCGGTAGACAGCAGATCAAATCCTATCGAAATAGACAATTTTACCTACGAAGTGGCTCGGGCACCTGGTAAGAATCTTTACGCCTTGGGTCCTCTCGTCGGTGACAATTTCGTGAGGTTCGTTCTTGGTGGAGCTTTTGGTATCCTGACTCACATCCTTCACACCAGTAATACATGAAAATAGACAGTCGTGTGAATGCCGATCTTCATCATGCGATTAGTTTGCTCAAGTCGCGCATACGCAGCGAGGTCTGAGCTTTGAACAATTTACTTTTAAAAGATTTCTACAAAAAGTCGATTTCCTGCGCATTTGTAAATACATTTAAAGTTATTTTTGTATTACTTTTTAACGAGAATCTTTCTGTAGTGACTAGTACAATAACAAGCTCGCTATAATTCCCAGTGACGTATCCGAATATCTTTGGAGTTGAGAAACGAGCGTTTCAACGAAATTGATGGCAATTTGTTATAAGAAAATAATCATTGGAGGATATTCTGTATAACGTATTACGGATTGTAAATCAATATGCTACTATTCTACTCTGATATTTTAATTCGAAACGATCTCGTTTCTTCATTTCGACTTTGTTTAGAGAACAATTGTAAAGAACATTTACGAAGCTACATTTTAGAGGAGCTTCCTACCTCAAGCCCCGGATGGCAATGTCGAGAAATATAAATATATACATATTTATTATATACAGACAAATATTATATACAAACACTTATATCTATATCGATATATCCGTTCGATTCATATTAATTATTTAACTAGCGTTCTACGCCAGTGAATTTTATTTCACTAGGAATATATCATACTGTCATGGCGTTATCTTTCCAATAAGCCGGATAATCTCAATGAAATTTATAATTCTCAATGAACAACATTGATTGATTTCGTTATACGTACATTCTTTTTTAACTAATTTCTAGGATTCTATTGTCTATATTTTTTCTATACCGATATTATCAACCGCTCAATCATTGTAATATTACAAACTACAATAATACAGAGCGTTATTTACTGATTGAATCGACGTTGTTCATTTGCTTTAAAATATTCGAAAACACTGTTTTGTCATTGCCATATGAATCGAACTGAATTATTGAGACTGGCACTAATGACGTTAATGAGTACATGGACCTGTGGAATGAATAATTGAAAAAAAAAATCATCAATCATAAAATAATCGACCGCGAAGCGTAACGCTCAATTATTAAATTATACTAAACACCCTGTATTTTCATTTTTAAAATTGATATAAATTCTTTAGGTGACACAATTGTGTCTTGCGGCAAATGCTTATAGCGTTACGTTTTTCTTTTGATTTTCACTTTTTTTTTTACTTGTAAAGGCTTGAAAATTGTAGCTCCAACAGAGCCTATTTGAATTAATGAATTGGAATCGTTGCGGTTTCCCTTGAATAATTATTTTACAAGGAATAACTTAATGAAATGATATGATGCGATACCTACGAGTACTTAGTCTGTGATAAGAGGTGCGATATGTTGAAATATTCGCAATGACGTTACAATGTACGAAACTTAATTCTTAAGCACTTAAGGAAATTAAACAGCTGATTATTGAAGCACCGGGATGTGAGCAGTCTCAACCATACGTACAATCTCGAATTTAATTTATTGTATTTCATTACACTGATTGGCTGTGTTTTTATTCGGGATCTTACGTAGGGTCTAAGTCAAATGGTTAATTCTACTCGTGTCTCATTGTCGCTCACAGTCAAACCTTTTTATGTCTGTTTGACATTTTATCCACCTCTGTCTTGTATTGTCACAACCTTTATATTTTTTTCAGCCTCTATGGAATTTATTATCATAGGACTCGCATGAGTGGCAACGTAATAATTTTTTTTATTTTAAGTATATATTCTGGGTATGACTGCTCCTGAAACTATAATGATAGCCACAAAGGTATTACTGAAGTAGTTATGGTTTGTTTGATTTCATTGCACGAGGGAAACTGATTAATGGTCTTTATTGATTAGGAGTGTCTCGCAGAATTCGGTGATTTAATAAAAGGGGGTCGGAAATAGTATGTTATAACAATAAATAATCACATTTAGTTATTCTGATAGTAATTGTCCTATGTCATTCAGTAAAATATATATAACAGATATTCATTACATATTTTACACTTGCAACAAGGTACATTATTCATTTTATTATACACAATTATGGAACGTATTGGTTTTCCTTTTCTTTACATTAATCTTTACGTGTACAGTTACAAATTCACAAAATAATTATTAGGGTATTTTCTTATAACAAAGTCTAAATGCACACTTCGTGCTATTGGGGATTTGCCATCATCGTCCCATCAGTGTTTTATTACATGTATTGAGCACATGTTTTTGGGAAAACTGAATACTGGTAACGAAGACAGTTAATTTCAGAAGTTATTAGATAAAAGAGTATTGTTACAATCTCGCGAATGTTTTCTCCGAAATCATAAAAATTTGTACTGATTGAATTCAAATAATTTACACAGTAAAGTTAAAAAATTTTTTGTTGATTAGTGATTGAAATCATAGAAGAAAATTCCTTTGTGATTCATTAAGCAACGTGCCACGACCATCATGATTTATCTATACATTATATAGAATGATTTGAAAGAGACAATAATGAATAGTTAACATTACCAACTATTAGGTTTTAAATAAAATAAAGAGGAAGCTTAGTAGAATAATAGAAGCTGCGAGGACCATTATACAGTATAGCTTCCGATTGGCCTTTTGATAGGAGTCCGCCTTTTTTAATTGTTTGTAACCTTCGTAAACTTGTACTTGCGTTTGCTCAATATTATAGTCAATTCTATCCAGAATGGTACCTTGATCTTGTACCATATTTGCAAGGTCCTGTGCATAATAAGAACAAGAGCTTGTTTGTCAGACAGTGTTTACTTAGAAGTTATTATTGTACTTTATTATAGTGAGATGGAGACATACCTTGAATATGTGATTGAGATCTGATATACTTTGAACTATATGTCCAACTTCCTTTTCTCTCTCTTCTGCTAATCTCATCCTCTCTTCGGGATCTTCTATTTGTAACAAAACAGATTCTTGCTGTCGTGTTCCCTGCTGCCAATAATCTGAACTATTATTTTCTTCATAGGAAGGTTCTGACAACCATGAATCTGTCGTCAAATTCTTTAACAGGGTTTCATCCTCTGTAAAGTATTGTCTATTTCGTTCTTCTCTAGAATTCACCTCTGTTTTAAAGGATTCAAATTAATTAAGAATTCACGATTAGATAGAGCAGGATAATAAACTGTTCATACGTTGCAAGTAATTAGTCTGGGAAGTTCGATAACGAAGTCCCAAGTCTTGTAGCGCAGAGGACAAAGCTAAAACTGCACTGTTAGCTAGTTGACGCTCTGCTGGACGTGTTTCGTGTCTTGCTGCTGTTTTAACAATTTGAACCTGCTGATATCCACTCGAAAATGCTCGACTAATTTCTCTAGTAAGTTGTTCCATTTGTTTTTCCTCCTAGAAGTTGTAGACATGCTGTTAATCATCATTATCACTTGCAATATGATTGTTCTTACTTGTGATGTATCATCAAGTGTAGGTCTGGTGAGCTGCTTTGCATGCAGTTCAGACAAATTATCTATTTTGATACGTAGACGACTTAAAATATATTGAGTTTCCTCAAGTGCATCTGTCCACGCAGGAGGTGTTCCATCAGTATTTGTACCTTTAAGCTCAACACTGTCAGGTCCAGAGGTGTCAGAACCTACCAAGGCCATCCTATCTGAGAGGTTCTATAGCAGAGAATTAATAGTATTGATTTTCTAATTAATTCTTAGAATAGGGAGATAAAATCAAACAGGTATAATCGATTAGGTATATCAGATATGTAAAGGAGTACCTGCTCGGCATAGATGTGTTTGCTTTGCAGAGCATTGTTTCGCATAAGAATGAAGGGTTCTGTAAGATTTCGCGATGCCATTTTTTGGCTTTACCATTTGGCTCTTTCAGAAGGATCTTCAGGCTATAGACTCATTTTGGTTTCAATATCAGTGCTGGGTTGTCGTACTGTCGGCACTTCATCTGTCATTCTCAAACAGCTGATCGAAGTGAACCTCAACTTAGCGATGTTACCAAAATCGTGGAAATTTCACTAGAAGTAACTGTATAGTATAGTATATGGCGCGATAATAGCAGAATTTGAAGGCGGGGACAGAAACCAATATTTTAAAAAGGTGGAGATTTGATAGGGTGATAAATTAAATTCGATTTGAAAGAAAAGTAACATTTATTTTCCCAATAACAAAAGTAATGTAACCGTGCGCGAAGTTGCACAAAACATATTATACCTACCTTGCAGAATATTTTACTTCGTTGACATTGTCTTTAATTTGAAATTACATGTATGGTGTATCAGATCTTTTTGATCATACGTAGATAATTTATATTTATATATATCTGGTAATCGGTAGCAACTAAAATTATTAGATTGGCCAAAATAATTTGTCTTATAAGAGATTGCAGAACACAATCTTAAATTATACATCTTCATAAACAGTATTTTGATCACATTTTTTTGGTACTCCATTCTCAACAACCCATCGTAGATACTGCTTTTAAAACGTGTGTAGTGCATAAATAACTGTTGATCTCATTCTGTATAAAGCTAAACCAGTTATATACTGGTTAGAACAATTAACGCCTGATCATGCTGTAGTCAGTAGACTCCATTTAGGCATTGATACGATCAGCAAGTGAGCAAGAGAGTCCAGTGTTATCAGGCTCGACATTGAGTTCCTTAACAATGCCATCAGCAACTACCATGGAGTAACGCTTGCTACGCTTTCCTCCTAGGACTGGCAGATCGATTGAGAGTTCCAGAGCATCGGTGAAAGCAGCAGTAGGATCTGCTAGCATACGAACCTAGAAGAGATGTTAAATTACTATATGATAATAACAAAATATCTTTTCACTATACCTTTCCTTCAGCACCCTGATCTTTACCCCATGCAGCCATGACAAATGGGTCGTTGACTCCAATGCAGAAAATGTCAGAAAATCCCTTAGATTTTAGTTCATCAGCTTTTTGTATGTATCCAGGAAGATGAGTCTGAGAAAATAATTGATCACTTCAATGCTACGACTAACTCGATATTTTCAATTGTGTATAAGGTATACATAAATAAATATACCTTAGAACAACCAGGAGTGAATGCTCCAGGAACAGCAAAAATTATTATCTTCTTTCCTGTAGCAAGTTGGGCCAAGTTGACCTTGTTGGCTGGAGTGTCCTCGTAGAGGTCCACTGAGGGAAGTTTGTCTCCCACCTACAAAATATTTTACAAATTAGAATACCAATATCTTAATATACTATCTTATTATATAAAGTAATATTAATATACTTACGGCGATAACCATATTTCTAGCAGATAAGTGAAACTGACGATGTAGAGAAACAAAGGACGATCGTCCAAGAACGGAAATGGCGCTTTTAGCAATTCCAGTCATCTGCGTTTCAATCGTCTTACACGGTTGACCAAATGTCCTACCGTCCTTATCGTATTCTACCTTAATATCAAAAAGCCAATTGAATAGTCTAGTAGGAAGCGGCGAGCGATGATAGGTATTGCGCAACTGCTAAGATTTATTACATAAACGTTTTGAAAATATATGGTTATTCGTCTCTCATTTTATCCACGTAGTATAAATCTATCCATGACATTATCATTGTTGCGTGACCTCAAAGCCTGGAAGTCAATCTACACATCAGAGTTTATTATTTTTTCATGAAAATCCAACAAACCTCAATTATCGTAAATAACAAATTAAAACGAAACGCCGTTAGCGGGAAATTCCTCAGGTAAAGAATAACTCGGTCGGTAACGGCCGCTACTCGTATAAAAATAACCCAAGGTAAGTGCTGCCATCTGCAAAGAATTTTCTCTCGTCTTTAAACAGGTCTTTATACTCATTTTGAGTAATGGGAATGATTTCGTTACGGTGCGCTTACGCATGGTTCTGACAGCCAAACGGCGGCATCGTTTTATCGATAGGACGTTCACAAATGTCCAAAGATTTTTCAAAGTAGCTACACTGAGGGACGCGCGGTGTTTGACTGAGGAATATATTTATTTTCCGCAGTCTTTCGTTTACCATCGCACACAGAAGACGGAGCGTAACGTCAAGAACGATCAAGGAACGATAATTCGACGTATTTATCGAGATGCTACTCGTATCGCAACTATTCCAAGAAATTGACGACTGCATTGCGTCATTCATGAGAATATCCAATATCGTATAGAGTAAATCGTAATTTTCTAAGATATCGTAGATCTCAATATAAACAGGGCGTGCTGCGTTGATATACATCGTTATAAGAAAAAAAAATTACATAATAAAATTATAGACGGCTAATAAAAAGGTAATCTGTATTAGGCCTAGTCAGAGCTAAAGAGCCGACAGTCCTACCAAGCACCAATCCGGTTACTAATGTTTAAACGAGCCCATAGAAATCGGCGCGGCATCAAAGATTTGAAATACGAACCCGTGGTGCATCGCGCCGATAGGTGGAACGGGGTAAGAATAGAGAATTACCTTGGAATTACGAAGCACAACCTCTCCGAATCGAACACGACACTCCTAGGTGGAGCCATTCGCATCCGGGTCATTAAAAGCGGTCCTTGTGAACCCTCTGCCGCGATCCACAATACAACCCCCGTAATGGGAATAATATCTCTATTTACAAATTAAAAGATCCAATTTCAAAATATTCCGCGCGCTATTTTATCAATATTGGCTCCACCCACAGAGGCCTTGCTATTATTCTTTTATACGATACGAACAATGAGTCTCTCTAATCTTACCAGCTTTGAATTTACCATCACGTTCACCATTACTCCTTCCTTTGCTACCTCATCGCCGTTATGTCTAATTCAATATTCTTGATAGAGTAAAACCATTTTTAAACTACCTTATAATTAATACCACTAACACGGGAGTTGTTTGATTTTAACGTATCCTTTATAGATTGATGCATTTACTGATATTACATTTCATCTCTCGTCTCCTTTCTATCTGTTTGTAATGGACCAGCTGTATTAGCTACGACCTCCAGCCATCTTATTTATCATCACTCTTGTATACGAACTCTTGTTTTCACTAGTGGATCCTTGCTCAGTATGTGAACGGTTTCATTAACCATGTCTTTCTATGGCATCGCTAGTGGTCCATGCATATGTAAAGATTTCTTAGGGGCTTCCCAGCGCTTTCAAGCTTCACCAAACCTTAGGGCTTCCCTGTGCATCTGTTTATGTAACTGAGTTTATGTCATACAGCGTCGTATGACCCCACGACACCGCACTGTTTTATATAAATTATTAACTTGATTACACACGCCTCGTTGCACCTGTGGGGCATCCTGCCTGATGCCGTTAACCAGGAGTCTCTTCAAGTTCTCAACCATGATATAAAAGTCGAACGATTATTTCATCCCTCTACCATACATATGAATATATTAAAGTGATTTTATTAATTCTTAAAAAAATATTCTAAAAATTCTAAAGTTCACCTGTACATTTTTTCGTATCCCATTCCATGTTTATCCCATGCTTAGACTACCACTTGGACACGTTTTTTATTTTCCGCTTACGACGGCGGACCAAGCGTGTCCAGGAATAACAGGACTTCCGCCACGGGACTGTCAATTAGGAATTCAATGGCGCGAAAGGCTCTGATTTGCTGAATCAGCTTTTCTGCACCCATTATTGCCGGATGTCACAGCGAGCTGTCTCCCAGTCAACAGAGTAACTTATTTGTTATAGGTGGTTCGTGTCTGGAAGGATGATGTGTTTGTTATTATTATTTATCTAGAGATTTTTATATATCACTATGTTTGTCACTTTTTCTTGTAATCTCGTCATCCTATCTTTTGACAGTGTTATAATACTCCAAATTAAAGGTCTATGTATCACAGACGCATACCTAACCTCTTTTTCGTGTTCCGCCATAACGTAACCGACATCTTACACAATCCTGATTAGGGTAGCGATGATATTATTTATCAAACAAGCCGGATGGCAGGATTAACAGTCTACTATTACTGGTAAGTCTTGCCAACCTTAAGAAGCGGGGCTACTCACAGGATCCAGTGGTAATTAAGAGATTAAGTCCTGTTGCCTGACACTGCCCTTTCCTCCCTACCACGTAACCTAGCTTCTTACAGATATCACCTTACAAAGTTAGAGACCCGTTTTTTTTATTGTCTATTATTATTTCATATACAGTGTAACAAAATCATTACGCCTTTAGATTTCTTTCTACGGATATCGTGAGAGATACGAACTGAGCCACGTTGTTCGGCGTTTCTGATTTTTTTCGGTCATTCTTCGTCATCCCGATAGCCTAACCTAACCTAACCAGTGGTTCAGGGCATGAGATAAGGGTGTAAGGTTGGTATGAATATTTGAGCTGGTTGTGTTAGAGAACTCGCGGCTGGAGTTTTTCCTTTAATTGATTCAATCGCTGAAAAACACGGCGAACGGCTCACCCTCTGGCCTACGCCATCCTAACCACCCGTACAGCCAACCGCTGTAACGAGACGCCAAAGCCAACCCCTCGATGGTTGCCGACCCTGCCTTCGTTTCACCACCCTCTTTGTATATATATACTATGTATATAGTGGCGAACTACAGCCAGGAACATCCTGGCTCTCTGCTGCGCTAGCTTACGGAATACGGAAACATTTATACACAAAGCGGATACTGAAATGTTGTGCTACGTCGGTTTGGACTCCTAGAAACCTTAGCGAGTCCAGTTTCATTCCTCTTGACTAACCTCTTTCTCTTTCGCACGATATAGACTGCGGTGTTGAGTTTTCTGCAAGCTTTGTAGAAGTACGTTTGTTATTTTAATTAGAAGCCTCGGGCGATGCATACTATTTCAGCTTTATGTAATATGTTGTGTTATATGTAATTTATGTAATATTATACGTTGTTTAATTATGAGATTGTTAAATCCCCATATGAGAAATATACATATATAGCGTCGGGTGTTGATGAAACTTTGAATTATGACTTTTGGGGAGTTTTTTAAAGAATATACAATCGACACATCATGCTGATTGCAAGAAAGTTATCTAGTTGCGAAGTGACTTTTCCGTTGGTTGTTTGCAAAAAAATGACGTGCCAGTCGTGAAACGTGTCTCTGAAACATTTTTCAGGAAAGTTGGTATTCTTGATTTTTTGGGGGAAAAAAATGTATTTTCTTGTACAAGTTTTTCCACTCGGCTTTTTCGCATCTGTTTGCTTGACGGAGTCGCGTTTTTTTATTTTGCTCACCGTTATTGCCAGATAATGGTAATGCTCCGTCTTTCTTTTTTTTCCGTTAGCGAGTGCTTGTTAGAAAAACCGTTAAAAAAACGAAGGATCCGTGAAAGGATTCTCGTCTAGTCGATACTTTTGAGCGTACTGCCCTCGAGAAAAAATATTCCGCAAGGTACAACCTGGCATTTTTACCCGTTATGCAAAAAAGTTGCGGTATCCCCTTTTCAACGCTCGTTTTAACCAAATTCCATGAGATTTTGTCGTAAAGCTATAAAAATCCGTTACTCAAAAAGGTGACTTTTCCATACTGTACTCATTTTTTTGTCACCACGTCGAGTACTCTTTAAAAATGTTATAGGAAGAAGTACCGCTTTTTTTCGTAGCACCCTGCCCTCTTTTTTAGCATGGCCTACCCAGAATTCTTCATGAAAAATCCTGGCTCAATTTTTTTCTCAAAACCAAAAAAATACGGTACCATCTAAAAATTCAAGTTACTCCTTCCTAATCCATTGTTCAATTTTTACAGACATCCCTTCACCTTATTTCGAAAATAAGGAAGTAAACTAAAAAAAATATAAAAAAGGTAAGAAAATATTTCCCTCATAAATACCAAAATGACAATCAAAACAGTTTGACAAAAGTCCCTAAATAAAATTACCGTCTAGAAAATCAAATGAGATTCGTAAATTAATACGTATCAGGATTCACAAAAACTATTAAATATTTTTCCAAATATTCAAAAGCCTATGACCCACTAACCACTGTGGTGTCCAAGAACCTAGTAAAGTCATCCAAGAAATATAACCCACCAATAAAATGGAAAGTCAGCTTCTCCAAGTAGTCGGTAACGAAATATGCAAACTACCATTACCGACCGTATCGAAAAGTTCGTTAGACAAAATTACAGATGGTTTTGTGGTTATGCTATAACATTTCATGGTCTTCGCGTTCTTACAACTCGTAAACTAAATTGGATTCCCATCATATAACAACTTTTCCTCATTGTACCAACTAATTCAGTTTGTAGTCACTTGAGCCCATCGAGAACAACCACTTAGAACTACGATCCTGGGTTGACATTTTTCGTGACCGGGTCACGAAATTTAGTGTGGTATAAAAGTCCCTGAAAGATCATCACCTTACGACCCATCATGGACCAGGGGTCACGACTCACTGACTGACTCTAAGAATAGTTAAGAATCTTCTGCGGTTTACACCTTAATTTTAAACGATAAAGACTCTTCACTTATTCAGTACTCACTCGAAATACAGGTTTGTAATTTATAACGTGACGCAAGAAAATTACCTGCTTATATTTGAACGTAACGGACGACCTAGCAGACGACAATTTTTTCAACGAGATGTCTAAACGTAATAATAATACAATTTCATGCGTGATAAAATTCACGACTGTGCGGTGACTGATATCAATGGGGGATTTTTCATATCGTTTTTGCTGGGGGAGGTTTTGTCCTTTGACCCCGTATACAGGGTGATCGCTATCGATTATCACGGCACGGTGCCTTTTTGATACGGGAGGGTAAGTACACGCGTTACACAAATTCTGAAGCGAGTGGTACGTTTTGGTAGTAACATTGTTCATGGTACGAATGGCCCAGCGGGCCCGTGGTGTTTTATTATAGTTTTCTTATTTGTAAGGGGTGGGACCACGTGGGGTGCAGTCGCTACCCCCCAAATAAATACAAAACTTGCGATCAATCCAAAGCCCGCAAGGCGCATATTTATCTAGAGAATCAATGCGGAATCCAGGCATATTTTTTTTTGGGCCCCTTGCAGAGTCCGTTTCATCGGGGCCTTCCCCGTCACTTTTAGAAATTCTTCCATCTTGGTACTCAAATATACTGTATGCCAATTGTCGCGTGATTCTAGATGATACTTGACTCTGCAAATATGCCGTCATTGTTAAACACGTAATAAAGTAATGAAAGAATTAAATTAAAGTACTCAGGGATACGATGTACAAGTATCTAAGGGTGGAAGTACTGTAAGGGTTGTACCCCTGTCGTGCAATTCGATCAACAACGCGAGCCCCCCTTTTGTCTATTGTTATTTGTTGCTAACTGAGCGCGTGGCTGTTTTGTTTCTATTTTTTTACAATGTAATACGTGCTTGTTAAATTATCAAAGAAATGTAAATTATCAGGGATGCGAATTAGAAACGAACAAAAACCCTTTAGGACCCCTCTGCTTGTCGGGGAGCGTTTCTTAAGCATTGATATTAGTAGTTCTATATATAGGGGGGATAAATTGGGCCTTATTCAATTTTCACCTCATACGACTTCGCATTAACTCGTGTTTCTTCGGCTGTCTTCGCTTTTCTTACTGGTCAGAGAAAAATGAGGATATCTTAAGGCAGAAGGCATAGCGCGTGGCTTCTGACATTTTCTATGGTGTTTATGTCGGTCTAAGAAGGCCCTGTAAATTTTGTGGCCCAGCAGGCCTGTAGAGATTGTATGTTGACAATAGAGCGCTGTCCAGTCTGGGGTGTACAGGGGGCGAGTGTCCACAGGGGGTGGCTGGAGACTTACTCGAGGCAAACGCACGACTCCTTTCAACAGTCTCAGCTCTCACCCCCTTCTTTCAATTTTTGAAAATACCAAAGAAATTTGACCAATGCCAGACTTCTAATTTTTGTATAAACACTTATATCTTAGCATCAAAAATTAACGGCTTGTTCGTTAAAAAACAATTTTTTAAAATTTTGCTAGCCATACACAGATTTCAGAAATTTGTATCGATATCGGTATGAGTCTCATAAATCTCAAGGGCGAACTTCTAACCAGTGAATGTGTACGAGAACGTTAGGGCCCATGGGTACTACGAAGTGGAGGAAGCCCTGTGTCAACAGTCCTAACTCTTGGGACTGTCGTATAACTTTATAGAGGTAGACAAAAGCTATGTACAATTTTCCGTTTCTTCACTGCGTTACCCAAAAACGTAAATCTTAACCAAGGTCGCGCATGCGGTAAACCCAAAATTGTTTCACCGCAACTTCCACCACAGACTTTGGCTACCGATAAAAACTTTTTGGCTTCTCCCACCCTACCTGATACACGTTAGAAATCATCACTAAAAATTTTTATCTTCATCTATTTATAATTTCCGGACAAGACTTCCTACATGTTTGTACTATTGTCTTACGACTTTCTGTCTATTTCTACATATTTCTTGATCTGGACAATGTTATTCTAATCTTGCGCCGGTGTCTTCATAATCTTATCATTTTAACAGACGATCGGGGGACATACTGACATGATATTTTCATCAAGAAATGAATTTAGTTTGATTAACTAGCCGATATTACAACTGTCGCTAATGGGTAATAAAGTACATATATACTTCCATATATATTGTCCGTATTAATTGTATTTCAACAAGATGTAATCACACCTTGACGATATTACAGAACTTATTAAAGACAGTATACATACAATCATTACGATTGCGATCTAATTACACGTGTAAATTGTAGATTCTAATGATTCGCAGTCGAAAAAAAAAATAAAATAATTTTTGCAATAAGCGAACAGCTAATCGCTATCATTAGACTAGGTTCTTACGCGAATAAATATAGAGATTATTACAATATACAGAAACACGTTATCTTAAGCTCGACACAATACACTACAGCATATAGGACTCTATGTACAGGGGATATTAAAAATCACTAATCGACTTAAAAACAATTAATACTCGCTTACCCAAATAACTTATATGAGTTACCGTAATTCTCGCCATTTTTAAATCCTCCAAAAAATATCGGTCTTGAAGTTTTATCGCGTACATCGAGAAAGCTTACGATAAAGAGTGATTCTCGTTGGCAGACAAAGGATTTATCGATTAATCCAGTGGCAATGATCGATCTAGTTATTGATCTAATAAATTAGAATCAGCTGACTAATCAGACATCGGCCTATGGACCACGTTAATTATTTTCTTGTATTTAATATTCAAGTACCGATTCGTCGCAGTCAATATATATGTATATAGAAATTACCATAAAGATCGATTGGGTCCAATACGTTTGGGACTGATATGATATATCGCTAATTAAACAGCTCTCTCTCCTCGAATATCGGTAACAATCTTTTCAATGCACTTTTGTAATTTTCCGTACTGTAAAACTTTCGGCGTGACTTAATGGCCTCTGGATCGTTTAGGAAACTGTGGTTTAACATTTTTTCGCCCAGGACCATCGGTAAAAGGATGAAAGCAATCAGAATGCCGTAAGATCCACGTTTTGTCATTTCCTTCGTAAGGTCCTCAAAGGTCGGGGGCTTCGTGTTGACCTTGAGCTTTCCCATGATATACACCAGACTCTCGTAATAGACACGCAGGAGTCTCGTGTAATTTTTACTACGCACCTCGTCCACGGGACTTGAGAACAGGAAGTGTTGCAGATCGATAACCGGTGAGGAGAATCTGGCATTGGAAAAGTTGATCTGGGAAAACAAATTTTTTTCTGTTATCATTACCGTTATCGTTCTTTATGAAAATTATAGATAGCAAGCGTAATAACTGTTGTAAACATGGGTTGTGTACGATTTGGTTATCGTGGTCGATTTTATACACGTGCCTATATTTTATACGTATATATGAATTCTTGTTATCAATGTTTGTCATTTTGGCAAGGTCTGTTATCATTACAGGTAGAAAAGGTTATAGGATTATTATATTACGAAGATTATCGTAAAATGATAATAGACGCACAATACTTTGAATTATTTAAAAAAAAATTATTGTAATTTTTTTCCATATCTAGAAACATATATATTTTATTGTTATTTTGCATACTTCGTTTATGAGACTTTAATGTTAATTAATCCTACCAGCAGATCAATTTTCTTCACGGATACGATTTATAATCTAAGGTAATTAACGTCGACTGTCATAATTATTGATTGGAATAATTCTTATGTTTTTGGGTATTAAAGCAAAATGGCGAAATTTGTCTGTGCATAAAAATATGAGTATAAAATTTTTCTGACGTCGATTATGACAGACTGTCAGTATCAGTAAGGTGGTTCATAAATTATAGAATGGATACGTGACGTTACGTAGGTTGAAGCCGATCGAAGTATGTTTTACGTCATATAATTCGCGATACGTATAGCTTCTTCAGACAAAAGGCGCCGTAGTGATTATGGCTTATCATTCCAGCCTGATAACGTCGATGTCTTCTAATTAAGATTAAGTTTGTAAGTATACTCGTAAGACTAGTAATTTCTAAGAAGCGTAGTAGCGGTTCTAGCAGCTCCTTATATCCTATACGTCACTTGGCTAATTGCTCATTATAGATTCAATATACTCATAAGATATTCAACTTACAAACATTAGATCTTCAATTCCTGTACCAGTCGTGTTGTACTTGAAGAGAATGTTATTAAACCATAGATCACCATGGACCAGTACGTTAAAGGATTCTGGATCTCTGGTTACAGCCGCATTCACACGGGACAATAAATTCTTACGAAGGCCTCGTATCTTTGTGGAATATTTGTCGCCATATCCTGGCCATGTAGACACCTCGTCCGCCACATCATTTATGGTATGCTCGATAAAGTCCTTGACCAAGCTTTCGTTTCGTTTACTCCAGACATCTGCCTCGTACTCCTTCATGGAGGAAGGATCCTGGGTAAAAAAATAATTAATAAAAAAATAATTAATAAAAAAATAATTTTTTTTGTAAAGGTGAACATTTTTTTTACTTTCTCATATACAGCGATTGATCCTGCATGAAATGTTGCCAATAATCTCATGACCATCGTGGAATGTTCCAGATCAAGTCCTCGATGTCCTTTGGGGCTCGCTATACAGTAACCTAGATTATGCAAATCCTCTACGACGATTAATGGCCGCGGTTGCAATTCCGAATAAATACAGTGCGACGTGAATTGTTGAATACCACCTTGAGGATATTCCGTGCTGACGATTTTGTGTATCGCCGGTATAGTCTTGGACAA
The DNA here is from genome assembly GCA_030142225.1 of Pachycephus smyrnensis. Lineage (NCBI taxonomy): Eukaryota > Metazoa > Arthropoda > Insecta > Hymenoptera > Cephidae > Pachycephus > Pachycephus smyrnensis. The sequence goes on from JARQST010000625.1 coordinate 48,511, forward strand.
TAATTCTATCTCCTTTTCGATGACGTAAATTGTCTAAGGATAAATTTTATTTATTATTTTAAACTCGGCGGAGAGTGAATCTATGGTTTTTTTCCTTTTTTTTTTCTTTTTTGGGAATACTTACGTCGAGGGATTTACTGTCTTGATTGTCACGGTTCATGACCTTGATGATCAACGAACGTACTTCTTGCGGCTTGAAGTCCAGGATATTGCGACTTCGTGGACGTCGTTTGAATTCGACGGACACCCGGTATATTGATACAGCGTTTGGATCGCTCGATATACTTCCTATGGTTACTGAGTGTTTCAGTACACGAATCGTAGGATCGCTCTCGCCTCGTTGCATACAGAGCTGAAGGAAATCTTCGTCGAGCCATTCGGGCAACTTGGTTCTATCTGTTTGCCTGTAAAAGATATTGAATTTGTTTTTCATGGAACGATTCTCTCGCGATAGTAATTGTAATTAATTAGTTGCGATACACTTCGCTCTCTATTTTTTTCGTTGTATCATATGTTTTGCATTATATCAATCGCACGATATTTTTTTTCCTTTTTTTTTCAATACACTATTTTTCGTCGTACATTCTCTTTATTCTGACAACACTTCACTTTTCTGCGAAGGTTACAGAATGTTTTTTTGTTTTTCAAGAAAATTCGCGCAGCTCGAGTGTCATACGATCTTTCTGGAACGATCGTTTGAAGTCTGGCGGATTGATCGATAAATGATCTTTGACAAGTTCTAATCGATTTTCAAAATCATTATCGTAATCCTGCATATTTAGACACTCACTTGTTTGCCACATTGGACACTCGCGATTCCACTTGCGTCACCATAAAGGACAAAGTCATGATTGCAGAATATAAAGAATGTAAAGCTGAATATTACGGGAGACTTGCTCTCACCGCCGATTATTTAAACGTGACTGAGGTTGGATATTAATCGACGCCGAAATGTTGATCAGCTCTGCCGATAAATGTACGGTATCTTTACGATTAGATAAGGGATTTTACGACCGTTTGAAATTACGGATCGTTGGGATCTATAACCGCACCATTAGCCAGTCGGTAACCATGGAAGGACATTTCAGTGGCAGAAATCTAATGATTAAATCGAACCTGTTTTTATTGATTAGGAAAGACAACATTGCGAATTTTCATTTTGTCCTTTTGGAACTGAGTTTAGCTTTACGTAAAAATTTTTACGCGTAACCCTTTTTCTTTGCAATTTGAAAAACCTTTTTTTATTTTGCTTATCTGTCGGTTGTAAAAATACCAGACGTTATCTATGATAAGGTCCTATGTAGAAGGCTTGTCGTAAATAGATGGCAAATAGGTTTTTGGAAATTTGTATGTCATCTCGATGCCTTTGTGTCATAGCGAAAATATTGAAGAAAAATAAAAGATTATACGCTTGTCATACATCTGTGGATATGATCCTGATTACATATCGCTCCAATTGACAAATAGGATGATCTTGTCGGATGATTATCTATATAATATACTTTATAGTTATTTTAAAATTTCATTAAATTATTTATAATTTCTACTTAAAAAATTTAATTACAGAGGAGCATTGTTTCAGGCTCTTTTTCAAATCATATTTTAGCCAAATAACAATACGGTCCATTATTTTACCACATACTCGTTATCATATCGATAACGCTTTTCCTCAATCATACAGAAACAATACGTAAATATATGCAGGGTTATTTGCGACCAAGGCACCACATGAAGGTAATTTTACTATAGAAACCAAATGGGCAGGCTAACTTCAGGTGGTGCATTTCTCGTTTAATAACCCTGTATACAGTGCGTACAAAAATATTTTTACACTCCATTTTTTGCAATTACTTCAAAGAAACAATTTTTCTGCATAATAAGGTCGATAAAAAATATTTGCACATTCCGCTTTTTTATAATGTTTTTGTTTTTGTAATGCAATTCCACAAAAACACAGTGTGGCAAATACTTTTTTTTAATCCAATATGGGATTTCCGACATAACGTCTTATTTACCCATGATACTCAAACTATTTAGACCTTGTGAAATAGTTTTGATTGTTTATCACAATAGTAACATTGCGTACAAAAAGCATAAAAGAAGATTTCTTATCTAGGACGTCACAACAGAATTATTTGATTGTTAACAGACAGACGTCATAACGAAATGCACTAGAGGATCTAGCTACCTCATCTCCAGTGAGTATTGAACAACTATATACTATGGGTGTCCGCTGTAATTACGTATAATTCCTTTACGTCTAGTATGACGTGTTGGAATTATTAATAAAATATGAACTGCGTGATATAATAGATGACTGCTTTAATTATTGATCGACGAAATTGTTATTTTAGAACTAGTTATCCCTAGCACATCGAAGTCTGCAGACATTCGAGATGCCTGATAAATCTATGATAATAATAAAGATTTTGAAATATTCTATAATTTCGAGTGAACTATTTTTCAATGATACCCAGATAGCAAAGTGAGTTCAATTTGAGCTAACTTTGAACTCAACAGACCTCAAACTATGAACTCACCTTGTAGCTAAAGTGTATGTACAATTCAGCTGCTGTTTTGTGCTCATTCTTCGAGGACATACGTTTTTCTCAAATTGAATGCATTATGGCATCATACGTTGAGTGCCTTAGAGCATAATTTGATCTGTGTTCTACGGTTAGTTACTAGATAGCGCGCAAATAGCTCCTAAAATTTTTCGATATTTATAGGTTTAATCGACCAAGAGAGAGGTTGTGTTCTTATTATTTTAATTACGAAATATTAAATATGAAATAAGAATATTTGCAATACATGGAGTCACAATATTATTTATGTAAATTATTGTATATAACAGTAAACTAACACGTCAATATTAAAAGCTACGAGTATCACAAAGTAGCTGTAACGCAACAGCATTTATGACCAGTTTATCATGAAAATAAAAATCCTTTTTCTCATTTCTCTCCTTGAATCATCAAGTTATGCAAATAGAAAATAGAACAAATTTTTATTTCCGAAATAACGTGGAAAAAAACGTTGCCCTTCACTCCCGAACTTTGCGGTTCAACTTAGTTTACGGTATAGAAATGTCACGTATAATACAATTCTACTGTCTCTCTTTCACCGCACGTACACGTTTTATTTATTAATTTAACAATAACAACATATCCACTGTTATCCAAAACACCAGATAACCTTTAAATACATAAGATGCATATCATAACCTTCCTTCTTTTCCTTATGGCTGTTGCCTCAGACAGATGTACCAGATACACCTCATATAATGAGGCTGTTTTGATCTCACATTGACAACATAGTTTGCACCTAAAATGAATCCAAAAATTGTGCTCAGTTTGAAGTCAGTTTGAAGGCAGACACGCTATGCGCGAACTGTTAACTCAATTTGAGTTCAAGTTGACGGTCGATATTGTAGACACACAAACTGATCTCAGTTTGATGTCAACTAGGCATTATAAGTTGCTGAGGACTCACACCTCGCTATCTAGGATATATATTTTAATACCACCTATCAAGCGTATCGATTGAAAATATATATCTGTAAGTGCATAACGATGCAATTGCAACTTAAGGGGTCTCCTCACTATGGGGCTCTAAAAACTGGGAGACTTTTGGGAATTTTTTCAGGAAAAACTATTGGACACATCAATTTGAAATTTTTTGAGTATATTTATACATATTTTATGAAGTTATTGACATTTTTCTGTGTAAATCATCGATGGCTGTCAAGTTATTAAGCGCGAGGAACGCCACCTAAAAAAGTATCTTCATGGCCACCGTGATGAGGCTTGTTCTGGTCATCTGTGATAAAAATATTGAAGGTAGTTCTGCAGGATAAACGTTTTAAATTCAGAAGCGTGAATTTTTTCCAAATCGAGATTTTTGTGTCTTCTGTTATAACGGGAAAAAATTCAGC
>JARQST010000625.1:52544-215534 GCA_030142225.1 Pachycephus smyrnensis
TGTAGTTGACGGTTGACGATGTTGCCGGATTTCAAATTCGTCTTTCATTTCCATAATAATCATAATTCGAGTGAAGTTAAAACAGCATTAAAATGAATGTTCGTGTTTACAAATTAAAATATTTTTCCTTTTAATGGCCGAAACAATTAATTATTCGTGTAAAGAATTGCTACGATGTTTGTTTGAGAAAATATGATAACATTTAGTCTCTAGCGTTAATGACTTCTGCCTCCCTGAAGAACTACCTTAAGAGATTCATACTCTGTATGAGTGTGGCTATGCCCCGTAGTAAAATTAATACAAAAAAAAAACAAAAATGAAAAAAAATGGCAGCAGCTAGAAAAAAATCGATATTTGCGCAAATTTCTTGCTTGAAAAATTAAGCTACCAAAAAACTGTATAGGATATCAACTTCATTTTACTACGGGACATATAAGAAAGTGTCGTCTGTATGTGCTTGTAAATTTTTAATCAATCGGTTAATTTGATCTCAATATATCGTGGTGGCTGTTTAAAAAAATGTCGTTTTGAGAAAAATGCGTTTGATGTTTTACGTACTGTTTTAGAGTATATGAGAGACAATATATCATATTTACAGTTAATCAGCTATTCCAGAGCAATTTGTCTAAAATACTTTAGGATTATGTTTTTAAGATGTAAAACTGTAAGAAAATGCAACAAGAATTCAATTTTTTGAAACCGTCAAACTAGGGAGACCCCTTAACGCAAATATAATTAAAAGATGAATTTTTTTCTAAATGTAATCTTACACGAAACCATCTCATTTTTTTTTAGTAATTGACAGGTCGTGACACAATAGCAATTTTATCGATATTACAAGTTTATTATTGTGACTTATCACAATGCCTTGTTATGATTTATTATACTGTCCATCCCGTTCTACTGTCCGTTCTATTGTCCAGCCTTGCACTGCTTGCCTCACTGATTTCGCAATAATTACCAGTACAGAGATTGCGCATAGAAATCACATGTGACTCATACTCCTTCTCATAGCCAACTATTTTTATTTTACGATTTGGTTGCATATACGTGCGTACAACGTTTTGCAGTAGCAGCACAGATAGCGTACAGTGAGTAGTTGCAGTTATTTTAATTCAGTTTTACTTGCGCATGCACAGTTTGCGATCGTATATTTAAATTTTTCTATAAGCCTTATGACGTAGCGTGACAATTGTTTTTTTTTTTAATCAAATGAAATTTCTATAGACGATAGCATACCTATTCTGTATCAATATAACGAGTATAGATATAAACTAGCTGATGGAGAACTAGTTGTTAGTTGTGTAGTGTGATAGCGATTTCTCCCCCTTTAATTCTATTAATCTAAATCAAACAATTCCGGCACGGAGATTTAACATTACATTTATAAATAGAAGCGACAGCGAAGAATAGTCAACAGTTTTATAGCGATGCTAAAGCGCACTGGTTAGTTGAGTTCAGTGAAAGTGTGTGTCTCTGGAAGGCAGTGAAATTATGCATTGTAGATCTGACATGTGTAATTGAGTGAATGTTATTTTGTAGGAAGAAACAATATAAGATAACTAACCATGGAGAACAACGTGTTTCGTCTGGATGCTGATTTTGTGAAAACTTTATTGATCAAAAATCTTGGAACGAAAGACGTCGAAATCGTGGAATTACAAGTGTCACCAGGGACGAATAAGGGGGACAATTTTTATAGTTCACTTTTGAAAATTTCTGCGAGGTATAAGATCGTTAGACACGAAGAGAAAATGGAAGAACAAGTGAATTGGATATTTAAAGTCGAACCTAATGACGAGACTAACAAAATAGCTGCAAAGGAACAAGGAATGTTCATGACTGAAATAAAAATGCTGACCAGAGTGATACCAAAAATTGAAAAATTTTTTAGACAAAGATTGGCTGCACGTGTCATTCACGCCTCTGCAGAGGGATATGGAATTATTGTTATGGAGGATCTGTCGAAGGAGGGGTTTACTTTGAAAAATCGTATGATCGGTCTTGATCGTGGACACGTTCTTTTGACGTTGGAAAAAATGGCGAAGCTACACGCCGGCAGTGTTTATCTTTACGAGAGCGTAAGTTATTGTCAACAACATTATGACGTCGATATTGATAATTTATTGTATCAATTTTTCAGGAACCGGAACTGATCGAGTCCTTCGATATTGGAATATTCAATAAGTTCACGCCTAGCGGTTTTTATAAAATGTGTCAGTTCAGCCTGATAAAACTTGCCGATTACTTCGAAACATTGCAGGACAAATGGTGTCCTAGAGTAGCGAAAAAGCTGAGGATAGTCGCTAAGGATTTTGAAAAAAATATTCAAAATGTCTATACGTACGATCCCGATGAATTTTGTGTACTCAATCATGGCGACTGTTGGGTTAATAATTTGTTATTCAAAGAGACTGATACTGGAGAAGCTACGGACTTACGTATGGTAATATAATTTCACACGACTTGTTTTTTTCCACGTTAACGATAACGCGATAAACTCTTATACTACCTATAGACCCGCTTGGAATCATAATTTTTATTAAGGAACACTCACTCGTGATTAGAACGATGAAAAGTCGAATTCACTGCCATTAAAGAACTTTTTTTTTCTTATCCAATTGAATTTCACGAAATGTTTGACCGATCACAACCAAACTTTAACAATCACTAAAATGGCGTTGTTACCGATAGTTTTGAAGGTTTGCGGCACGGCTGATACCATTGTAAATATTTATCAAAACTTTTGTCTCATCAATCATAAAGCCATTGATAAGCTTCGACGATAACGTTAATTCAAAATAAATATAACGCACGGTTACCCTGCTGAATTATGGAATTATCTGTCACACATTTTTGAGATTTTCTTTGTTTGTTTTAATTATTTATATTTTTTTAATTCTCAGATCGACTTTCAGATGTCAGTTTACGGATCGCCAGCCATTGATATAATATATGCACTCTCAACGTGTCCGATTATCCAATTTCGAGGTGATCATTTCGATTTCTTTGTTGAATATTATCTCAAGGAACTTCAGAGCAGCATGGAGGAATTAGGATGCAAAAAGAAACCATTAACGATGGAGGAATTGAAAAAGTCGATCCTAAAAAGAAGAGTTTATTACATAATGGCGGCTTTGATCTTGCATCCGCGAATGGCTGCGGACAAGAGCGAGATTGAGGATTTCAGTGAATTTATGGAAACCGGCGTTTCGAAAATGGACATTATGAAAAATCCGTCAGTGCCTCAAACACTTCGTAAGATCGTTCCACTCATGGATAACATGGGCATTTTTGATTAGGTAATAGAAAATTCGTCCTACCAATCTCTACAAGAAAAAAAATAATAATATCAAAAACCAAGAAAATGACTAACTTCAAGATTCTGCGACTGCACTGTCCATGGTCCATCTTTCGAAAACTGTAGAAGAAGTAACTTTCGAAAAGGACGCAAGAAAGGTCCGCATTGATTTACAGTAGGGCAGTAAAGCACTAGGTAAATTCTACTCGTTCTTCGCCTTGGTAACCTACATCGTGAACATAGAAATTGTTGTGGCAAGCCTCGGTGGGTGGCAGCCCTGCGCACGAGATACTTCACCATAGAGTAGTCAAAGAAGCTGAAAGGAACTAGCAAGACGTGGAGGAAGTGAAAGAAGAAGCAGTAGCATTCTCTGCCCACAGGAAGAAACGTAAGAGAAAGGTGATCGGTTCCCCACCGCTGCGAATTTCTCCAAATCTTCGTCTCTTCCCAGTCAACCATCACAGTTTTCCCTGGCTGAGATATTTATGTACGCGACTGTCGTAAATCATTCCCGTGACCGGGTCGTCGAGGACCTCCTATGGCGACGATCGAAATCAAAATCGGTAGCTTCATACTTGGTCTCGAGGTTTGACGCAGGAATATAATGCCTGTGGAAAGTGGGCTACGAGTATCCGGTTTACTCGGTTATATAGGTTATGGCAGACACTAGAATTCCAGTAGCTACGCCGATTAGTCACGAGGTGGCCAGAGGTTCATTTTGCCCTTTTATTTGAAGAAGGTCCATTATTGGAAAAACGCCATTTTCGTTCATTGCACATTTTACGGATATGCCCAAGTAGGTCTTTAGGAAATTAGGAGTAAAATTTTACTGATTTTCCTTAGATGTGTATTTGAAGTTTTTTTTAATAAACTTTTTTTTATTACTAAACATATTTTTTAAGGGATACAATTTTGAGGAATCATGGTATAACAGATTTTGTGGCTGAGGTAAAACTCTCGAGATGCTTTTGGGAGAGACTGTGTCGAATCTCATGAGAATACAAGACTAATCCCCGATTTGTCAGTTTCGTCGGTTTAATACAATTTACTCGGGAAATCCGTCAACGTCTCACGTATGAATGACACTTTTTTTTTGCCTTAAGACGTCGGCATCTCGAAGCGTCCCGACGCGGTCGATTGATAAATTCGGAATGTCAGTGGAATTCTCAACAGGAAAAATTCTTAGGGGTGTCAAAAGTAAATACTATTATTTTTTTCTGCCCCACCCTCCTCCCCTTAAGAAGGGTTTTGCTTCTGCAGAGAAAAAGGAAGTTCATGGTCAACGGATGCCATTGTTGTATTCACAGAGATATACAACATGAAATTAATCATGTCAAAAGATTCCACCTCTTTAGATTCAAAAGTATACCGAAAGCCATTATGGGGAGATAAAGAATAAAAAATAAAAATAAATGCTTTACTGTATTCCTGTTTAGTGTTTGCGGTCTCGTATTGCAGCAAGTGTCACATTCAAAATGGATGCTTATTCTTATTAAGGGGTATATAATGCCGAAGTCTTTGATAATTGAAAGAACGTTGCACAGGCCGTATTTATATACTATAGTGTAGATACGGGCGTATTTACATGAGACGTCCCGCAATTTCGGCGCTATAGCCGTAAACGTATCATTGAGCAACAATATACCCGTGGGACCGAATTATCGGCGTCAATGGCTACGACACTACTATTGTCCCTGGTATTATTCCAACACGGCGAAGTAAATTATTGCTAAATATCGAGAGACCCAGCTAGAAGCGAAGCGGATGTCAAGATGCGGGCTGGGAATCAGAATTCGTGGGATTCTTTGGCATCATTCGTCGAAAAAAGAAAGAAAAAGAAAAATTTTGGAAGATTCAGGCGATACTTCATCTCTCTCATCCATATAAGAAAATGATATTTTTGAATTCTTCATAAAATTTTGAATATCGATTAGATTTTTTAGATTTTTTAATTTTGGTACTTTAGGACTTCTCCGAATTTTTTCTGTCACGACAAAGTTTGATCGAAACCACAAATTTATATTTTTGACAATTTACAAGTGTTTGGGACCATCCCCTATATTTTCCAAAATGGTCAACTTTCTTGTGCGCAATAACAAGAGGGTGTATACTGACTTTAACGTCCTACGATGTTTTGGGAATCTGTGGCTGCTTTTGCATTCAATTTTCGCCAAGGCAACAGATTTCTTTCTTGACGAACAGTAAATCATAAATGCGGATTTATGGGTCAATTTTCCTGGGCCAGGTCCTGGTGAAAACCGCGCTTTCACCTTTAGTCACTTTTCTTCCTTTCACGAAGTCAGTGTAAGTACAGTAAAAGTGCCTCCCAGTTGCTTTCTACGAGCTGTGAAAGATCCTTGGAGTATGACCGTAAGATGTAGCCAATATACAGGAAAAGTTAGTCGCGAAAAAAGATAAGGAAAATTTCAACCTACTGATACAAGGAACCATTTACATGTAAATAGATTCACGGAAAAATAAAATAAAATTTGTGAAGAAACTTGTCTTCCTAAACCTGCTACTGAAAATAATATTTTTTCCCAACTCTTGCGGTTTAAAGCACCATTCCACAGTATCCTTTGATTCTCAAGCAGCGGCTTACCCAACAGCCATCTTTATTCGGTACCCAAATAAAATCTCCAAAGTAGGTACACCGAACCTCAATTTCCGTAGAACAGTCATAACCTCAACCTCTAAAACTCTAGTAGAATAGTATTTCAGTATTGAACCCCATAGTAAAATTGCACAACGTGTTTACGCCATTTTGTGGCCATACCTTAAAGCAGTGAGTGGTCAGGTCCAACCTTAACCCAACCATATAAACCATAGACACGTATAAAGCCACGAGAGTGCAAAACATTTGCGAAGTCATAAATATTCCAAATTTTTCAAATTTATAACTGCCAAAAAGACACCAACCACTGCGACAGATATTTTCTAAAATTGGAGTAAAACCAACGAAAAACCTACTACATGAAATCGTCAAAAACAATAAACCCAAAAAAATAAAGATACTCAAAGTACCCTCCTCCTCAAAATCCAATTCCTCTCCACCCAAACCTTTCAATCTCTTCAAAAATCTCAAATTCAAAAAAATACATCACTACCTATGTTCGTATCCTTAGAATTTCATTTAGATTTCAATGAGATCAATTCACAGGAGCGTGTAACACATGAATAGTGAATACAAATCGTACGTGATTTCTGTATGAATGGCAGAAGCCAAAAGCGATTACGATCGATTGTACAGGGTGTATACGAGGTGTAATAAACGAAAGAGAGCAGAGGGAGTCACGTCGAGAGCCACGTGCTAGTCGTGTGGCCACTATCAGTGTATCTCCTTGTATTGATGTGCCAGAGTATCATGTATACCTATATATTGCGAGTGTGTGTGTGTGTGACTATATATATGAGACTATAAATATATAGTATCACAAGGAGCCACGCGACTACCACTTCATAAATGTATATTATCCATTTGGTAGATAACTCCTAGCAGATCACCGATCCGTGTCAAATCCGTACCAATTTGATTATCCTTATTAAAACTTTCGTGCATACTGAGTATGCACAGTATCATCTATAGAGAATAATACTGAGAAGCAGTAGATGGTAAATAAGAATTTATAGAACGGACGACTGATATTTCAAATCATATCAAAATTAGAGGCAATTAAGATTGCAGGCGTTAGACAGGAAATTTGAGAAAGGGTATCGCCTCTACGATTTTGATTATTAGTATGGCTGTCTTTCTCTTACGCACGTAAGTGCCGATAAGTTCGTCTCTCTCGCACTCGCAGTGAGTATAGGAGATTGAAAAAAATCATAAAATTTCTGATAAATGATGTTTCGATACTAACTGTTCGCAGAAGGTGTCTGTTTCTTTTTTTTATATGTTAATGCATATCTATATTCCTTTTACTATAAAAGAAAATCATTAGGGTGGAAACTTTACGCCCAATTTCCTTGGCGACTGTATGCAAAGAATAAAGTGTAAAAGTGTGCCCGGGCGCCAATTTTCCCAGTCGAAGGTCCGGCAGGTCCTGTTTGTTTCACAGGAGAGCATTATTTGCAGAACACTAGGAGTTTCTCCTTTCGTCGAGGGATGTTGTGTGTATGTGTCTATATAAGGAGTGCGATAGAGGGTGGTTTATACTGTATGGGGTGGCGAAGGTAGACCGCGTATAACGACGTCCTGATGCCAGTTTCTTGTTTCATGTCCGAGAAAAGCCAAGTAACGACCAGAAGAAGGACTGATTCTTGAAACCAGCTGTTTTCCTTAGTTTTCGTGGAAATCACAAGAAAACTTACCCTCTTGAACAAATCCTCTTGGGCCAGTTCTTGATATAGACATTTTTCTAAAATACCACCCTATAGAATGTTATGGATAAAAAAGGTAGTAATAAATTCATTCAAAAATCCCCAATGATTCTTGTTTCTTGATTGGCAATTTTATCATCCCAATAATATATATATATATACATGTCATATATATACATATATGCTAAGGATAGCGATAATAGTAATAATAATAAGGGTGTAAAGTAGTTCAATCGGATGAAACGATCGCTCTCCTTTCGGAAGCCGCAAAGAGACAAATCACCCTGGGGGCCTATGATGGCGACTCTATTTACTCGTGTCCTACAACACGCGCTCTCAATAGCACCCCTTGCTACCCCTCTCGTAAGGGTAACAGGGTGAGAATTGTATGCGGTAGACAAAACGCGTAACATCCGGACTGGTCAGTTTCCCAAGGCTCCCACTTGGTGACGTGTAACCCTCATGGACCCTAGGGGGTTGGAACCCTCCAATGATATCCGAGGATGAATTTTCGAGCTGGAGACAGTCTGACGCTTTATGTGGGTCACGCGTTTCTCTTTTTTTAAACTGGAATTTTGATATATCTAAAAAAATTTTTTTAAACAAAAATACAGAGTAAAGAATTTTTGTAATATTTTTACTGTATATGTCTTTGGATAATTCTATGGGAAATCGTATCAGCACAGGTAGTATTTTCAGATCAATTCCAACCCTGATGAGGATTCCGTATCGGATACGTGTTGTTTTCCTGTAGACGAGGAAACCAGGACGTTCACCGCGATTGCAGTAACAGCGTAGTTCTGTGACATAGGACGCGCGGATCGGTAATGTAACCAATCACAAGCTGCAAGGCACCGACAGAGTTCGGTAGGGGTTGTAGGGGGTTGGTCGGCTTCGATAACGAGGAGTTTAATGACAGTGTCGACGTCGACGTTGGACACGTGGACCTATCCAAGGGAAAACTTTGTTTTGATGCTTTGTGTCCATCCCCTTCTTGGATAACCTCTCTTCAACCCTTTTTTGTTAAAAAAAAAAATAATAAAAAATAACAATAACAACTGTTAATTAATCTATACAGATATATATATAACTATTTACGTACCCCTTGCAATTGTTGTTTTGACTTATTTTGTATTTATTTAGATTTTCTTCCTCTTAGCAGGGCACTTGAAAGTGGGATATTTGAAGATGATGTTACAGTTGCAGTTGCACGTGCAAATAAACGGGGTGGGGGGGTTCTTGTATTCGTTACCGCTTTAGGATATAGTAGGCGTCGTTACGCACGTGACTGAAACAGAAAGAATGAAAGAAAGAAAAAAGGGCGCCACGTGACTCGACGCCGTTTTTCGGTTGTTGCAAACACACGCGCAACACGAGCGCCACTCTGAAGGATGTGGCCCAACGATGCGTACTGGTAAGTCGTTAGTGTTCTGGCACCCTGTTATTTTTACATTAAAATCACTCCTCTATTGGGACCCCTGGCTGTTTTTACTTTTTTCTCTCGTCTCACAGCCGGTCGAGCTTTGGGTAATAATGTTAATTGTTTGCAAGAAGATTTAGAGCGCGATGTCAAAGAGATTTTGCCGCTTGTATCAAATTAAGAATTTTGAAAAAAAATTTTTTGTAATGCACAGATAAAATATAACAACGAACTTTAATCGTTTAACGAATAAATGTATTTTTTTTAGAAAATTCCATTTCGTTGGAAAATTTAGTTTTTATTGGTTGCGGGAAACAACATATGAATGAAACCCTCATTTTTTTCGTTTTCATGCATTTTTAGGGTGCGTATGTGTTTGTCCGTTTTTTTATCTCTCTTCTTTCTCAACGCTTCGATTCCTTTTACGAGCGCACGAGCGCACGCCGAACGAATTCCAAGGCGGGTCGATGGGAATTTTAAAGGGCATTTCTAGCAACATTCTCGTGTAAAGGAGCATGAAACGAGCTTTTTAACCGGAGAGGATTAAGAAATCCTCGCGGTGGAGAACAATCGAATCACTGTGGCCAGGTCAGGAGCGTATCGTTACGTTCTCCAGAAAGGTCCTGGAGCACCTCCTGGAAAAATTAGCCTTAATTTTTTTATGAAAAAAATAATTATATTCTTGATAGACGATTGAGAAATTTTTTGTTAAATAAATAATTTCACTGAACAATGAAAAAAACTTACTTAAATCACAAGTATAGTAATACCGTCACCTTGACGTATTATGTTCACTAAAATCTGTACTATTCTGAAATTATTATGTAATATGTGGAAACATGTATCTACAACATCTTATAATAAGAAGCAGTTAAAAAAACATACAGCCCTGAACTAATGCTGGATCCGCCACAATGTATTAATCCCGCGACATTTACGACTTGTTTTCTATGAGTTTCTGGGCCTTTTATGGGCCTTTTAGGCGTTTCTCCAATTCCCGTAAATCAGTGCAGCGTCGATCGTGCCGCACTCGTTATGCTCAGCAGGAAATTGATCATAAAACCTGATCCTATACTGTTAAAAAGCCATGACATGACCGAGTAAAAAAGACGTTACAACCATAAACTCGTTGATTTTTTATTGAAAGAAAAATGGCTGATCCCGTTAAAATTTGCAGCTTGTTTCAAAAACCGTCCGTTACAATCACCGCAACACCTAGCGGCACTTGTGAAATGTTAAAACCCAAAAAAAATGTATTATGTAAAAAACGTCAAACGTGTCTCCATTTTTGAATTCGATTGAATGGTGACCATCGAAGAGTACCATTTCGAAGAAAACGCATCAAGGGTTCGTTAGTGGCAGGGAAGAGCCGACCTTAGCAGGAGTTGGCAGGTGACCGTAGGTCGGCGTTGAAGTCGATTGTTGCGTATTGAGAAAAGGGCACGTTGCGCCATAATGGGGCGTGCGCGCGGTGCCATTTTCGCCATTCACATAATATAACGCGCGCGCAGCAATTCCACACAGCCATTCTTAAATCGTCGCATTCCCATAACCTTTGAAAAAAAGCTGTAGCTCTCGGTGTGGGATGAAAAAAGAAAAGTGAACAAGAAGAAGAAACGCGCCGGGAAGTCGTTAACGCCCCCACGCAGAGAGCGCGTGGATCCGGTTAAGGGATGCCAGGTGAACTATTTTTCGCTATAGAGAAGTTTAGTTGACTGAAAAAAAACTTTTACTCCGTTTTATTTATTTTTTGTTCACCTTCACCCCCTCTTTTTTAGAAAAATTATTATTGTTATGAATAAACAAGCTCAGTTTGAATTTATTAGGTGGAGCAAAGTAGTTATGGAAATTCGGTATAAATCCCATATTCAATAGAAGTATAAAGTAAAAAAATCATCCCCTCGATGACAATTTGGGGTACTTGGTAATTACAATGGTTTTTCGAAATATCGCGATTGGATTGATTTTTTTTTCCCAATAGAAATTGGATTTCTAGATGTGAAAATACAAGTCTGCGGGAGTTAGGTATTTAGACGAGGGTTCACGCGGTGAGACATCTGTTGGACAACTTAACAAGCCCCAACCCTTGAACTCGCTATGGCATCCCTTACTGAACTCAACCTTTCTGAATACACCCTCATCCCTATGGAACATATAGTCGTAGCCTATTCCTATGGTCCGTGTACATATCCACCAACCCCATAGCGCGGTGCAGACAGTGTCGGATAGCTTAACAACCCCCGACGACATGGGGTGAGTTCTGCAGAATAATGTAACACCGTGTACTATACATAGAGCGAACCATCCCTGAGACACCCCATGGATACCTTGGTCCCACCTACATCCCCCCTCACTATACAATTATGTCTCTTTCTCTCTTCGCGCACTTTTACACAAACTCTCTTATTCTCTTCTCTCTCGTTTAACCTCTCTCGCACCCTCTCCATACTCCATACTCCATTTAGCGCTTGTTAGACACGACAGCGTGCAGCAGCTGATCCCCTTAACGAGGTGACACTTTTATGCTCAGACATAAACACCTACGCGACAACGCCAATTTCTTGGGAATCCTAAAATGTAAATGTGTCAAATAAAATTTTGAAAATTCAAAAATAACTAATAAATTTATACCATTTTATAGCAACGAGTTTCTCACAGACCAGACACCCTGTAGATTCTAGGCGCCGTGGATGGGGTGAAGTGTCACCAGTTGTACAGTGTTGTAATTAGTTAACAAGTGAGGTCTGGATATTTGAACATTTTTTCTTGTTGTCAGTGCAACAAGGGAAGTCCATGTCTAAGGAGTAATTTCCGATGGTACGTTTTAAGTCCAGACACATATCAGCCGGCTAATTTGACGCGTGGCAGAGACGCTGGCATAGCAAGGATACGTCAATTAGTTATTATCAAAGGGAAAGCGACGTGTGCGTTCGACATCGTGACGCTACGAAGTAAGGAAAGAGACGTCTACGTGTGGCGAAACACCTTGTACAAACTAATTATCCGTGGCGACCAAAGTTTTTACTAGGTTTCATAAAAATAGCGTGTTTATTCGGTGAGCGGGCGTCCCGACGCTCTGCGTAACTCGCCGTTTTCCCAGTTTAAAAATACATAAATTAATAACCGTCCGCCCACGGAATTAGCTGCGTAAACACGATTTATAATGGAGACTCCTTGAGTATTCCTCAGTAGATTTTGGCTCAAGCTAAGAAAATCAAAAAAGAACCAAAAATGTGTTTTCCATATAAATGTACATATATATATACACACACACAGATTAATTTATCACTTCCATATACGATATACAAAATTTAGTTCAACGATGCTTACCGACGTCTCGGCGTCTTCTCGCTCATCCATACAGAAACGACGCTCGCCATCGCCGTCGTGATAAAGTAGGTACGAAGAGAGCGAGTCCGGTATGTGTGCAGACAGTATGCAGGCTCTGTGGTCCATTGGTGATCCTCCTTGATGCATGGCCGGGGCCTTAGGGCCTATTTGTAAATATAACGCCACGTCCTCGCAAGGTGGCTTCTGTCGCTAGAGGATTTCAGGGATTTTCCGGATTTGCCGTCAGCTCTATGTGATATGTTAAACACGTGTAACATACTTCACACACGTCCACTTCATAAAATTATGTATTAGTTCCGGTGGAACTTCTTTGAATTTCGGCCATTCCACATACGAGTAAAATTCCTTAATATGGAATTTTGCTTTATTATAATTTTCAAATTAAATTTTAATAAATCAATGTCACCTAATTTAATGTTCGCAGCGATTAGAAAAATTTACAGCCTGTACTTAAGGATCACGCGTAAACCCAGCTTAACTAGTAACAAGGCGCGACCGCAACAAACGTGTCTAACCATCCGTTATATATCTATGTATATATCAATAAGCATGAATATATCGTACTGGTATGAGACATATGTGAGGTTAACGTTTCACTTGGCTCTGTTTAACGTGGTCCCTTTCGACGTAGTGTTACTATAACGGTACGATAAGGGCGATCGAGAGTACTGATAAGAAAGATCAAAAGAAACTGTACAACATGGATTGGTTGAGTGCAGTAGCGAGTACGGAGAGCTGTTTGGATTCGACTTAAGAAAATACACAAGCCGTGACTGCGAACGAACCCGAAAGCAAAGCTAATTATAATTGTGTTCCATGACAGTCATGGGATACTGATAAATGACATATGTGACGTATTATGTGCTGACGCAAAATTTCTTGCTCACTGTGTATATGTATCTATATGGGATACCAAATGAATACAGCGCTATACCTATATATGTATTACCAACATATGTAATTAATTGTGAAGATATACATACATTTTTTGGGAGGTTATTTTACATTTCTTATAAGGATGTCAAAAGGGTACCGGATACTGTAGGAGCTTTGAGTGAAAAAAAATTATGACGTATGACTACAGTTTCTATGTGGAATACGTCGTACTAGTTTTCTGTACGTTTCACAATGTCATTTCGTCTTATTCGCTTGTGAATTAGTAGAATTGTGGTAATAGTCAACGGCGAAGTCAATGGGAACGGTTTGTCGTATCAAGTGTCGGATAGTCGTCTAGAACCTTCACACGTGAAGACGAGAGTGATGGATCGCTGGGTGATCCTTCAGTGAGGATACGCCGCAGAGAAAAGATCATTGTAAACTCGATTTGCATGCTCGGTTCGTTTTGAATGTCTTCTGATTGCTTTTGAATTGCCCGGTACAAATCTATCGAGTCTCCCACGATTGTATGTCCTATGTATTTCTATTTTTGGACCACCGACTGATTTCATAGTTCAGCCTAACCTGTACGTCTTCTATATATCCAGGATGATATTCCATGAAAGAAATTCGAGTAATCGTGTAAAAGCCAGCAAGTTCCGGTTTAGCTCTGTCATTAGATCATGATAGTAGCAATGGTATCCAGTGAAGAAAAAAAATGCTACTATCCTAACTAACCCTGACTGAGTCCTGCTGCGTTCAAACTAGGAAGCCATGTTGGGCCATGTCGTAAAGACATCAAGAGAGCGGTCACGCTTGGCAATGGGTAAATGCGTAATTTCGGGGTACATGAACGTCTCCACAGGAAGAGGTCCTTCGCACTCCAGTTGCCAGGACGCCTGCTGAGTATCCTAGGGGTTGGCGTACGCAGGCCCTAGACAATAATGCTTGAACTATGACTTTGACTGGTAACGGACGCGTGTCCGAAGCAACGCGCGTTACGTCCGGCACAGTCCGAGGGATTCCAAGTTGTTCGAGGAATCCATTGGGGCCGTTTGTATTTGGAAGCCGGTCGACGGAATCGTCGGCGTTTCGCGTCGGCTCCATAGAGCTACTTCAGTGGATCGTCTCTCGCGCTCGAATTAATCAACGCCTGGGCATCAAAGACCCGAAACGCTGCTGAAGTTTGTTTATCGTCGGCGAGACTCTGGTCTGTTGTTACCAGGCCACCAGCGCCGCTTACCGGTGCTTCCTGGAATCTTCTTGCGGCCTAATCAGCCTATCAACTGATACGCTCCAGCCCTCCTTGCTTAGCTCGGTCAGGTTCGTCGTTCTTCGGGTTTCGTCGGTCGTCTTCGCTTTGGATCACACTCTGTACCATCTATAAACGCGCTCTTATTGGTTCTTGCTATTGGAGACTGGATTCTTATTGGCGGATGTGGCTTATAGGAAGCTTGTTGAAGCTGCATACGTTTCTTTGTCGACTGTACACTCCGCCAACCTTATCTCCTCCGGTTCTGTGCGTTAAATAAACACCGAGTGGACAGCTAGTTAGTTTACACTTTGTTTTAGAGATGTTAGCTAAACAGCTGAGCTTGCTTTGAGCCGCCGCCAGGGGCACCAACGTAAACTGGAAGCCACGAGGATTTCAATCCCTTCAACTTTGACGGTCCTTGCTTTCGTCCACGTGGAGGCAATCGGAAATAGTAATTTGACTTTTGGTATCTGTTAAAAAATACAGATTTTTCTTAGTCGAATGAAGTTTCATATATGGTTTCTACTCCTTGGCAACACCTACCGGCTGTAATTTTGGTACGTTTGGCAGGTCCCAGGTGTTGAACGTCCCTTCACTGATCCTTACGGATCCTCTCGGATTCTCGGTAATTTAAAGCATCCCCGCTAAGCAGGCACTCCCCTATAATAAACCGTCACGTGTGTTTATTGATGCTCAGCTAGCTAAGTTATGGCCGGTAAAACACTCGTCGCCACTCGCTACTCATCCGGAAAAGTTTTTCTCTGATAACAAAAAAAAGTCATGTCACACTTACACAGTATTATCCCAGTGACATTTGCAAGATGACTCGGATTTTTGAGTGTGAACTTCACCAACGATTTTCGCGAGTCACGCGACCAAAAGAATAACAACCTGACGAATAAATCGTCATGTAAGAACAGCGACGATGACAAACGAGAGAAACGATTTCCTGGCATTGGTTACCCACAAAATAGGGGTCACGCCTCTCCGCACGTCTTTTTCCTTTTATCTTCTTCGTTCATTCACACTCAATCCCCACTGTCTACCTCTCTCTTTCTTACCCTCTTCCTAAAAGCGGATGAACACAGTAGGTACACAAGCGGTCTTCTGGATATTCAAAGATTCGCAAAAGAAGACTTCATTGTCCTGCCTCATCGACTCCTTGGAAGAATAGCTGGACCTAACCTCAAAAGTTCTTTATCCAATCATCTCGCCATTCACGCCTCTTTTGGTACTCACCTACACGGGCCATCGGAATTAGATCCATCACTCAATTCTAAGGGTCCTCTCCCTTCTTCCTTCCATCCAAGGTAAGTAAATGTTGATGAAACTGTACCACGCCACTCCGTACAACCCCTGCTGCGAACTCTAATTTCCAGATGGTCCACCAGGTGCCACCGCGATTATATACCGGAACCGGAGATCCCGCATACCACAAGTACCATATATTCATAAACTCCCCGTAAAAATAATTCCACGATAATTTTACTATGGGTATATCAGAATTTATTTATTTCTTATTATGTAACGTCGTCCTGCGAATGTCCACTGCACGGCAGCTGCAAAATTTGTTACTTCACTCAGCCGCCATCTAGTTTATCCGGATTCAGTTTGCTGTAAGAATTCTTGGCAACAAGGAACCGTTGTCCTTCGTTGCGACAAGAAGCAGAACTCTATCTTTCCACGTACTATCTGCCAGTACGTGTGTTCTTGTATCGTGTTACACGACCGTCTAGACTCCGGACATTACAAAAACACACTGGCAGGTTAAGCACGACTTTTCATTGGGGTTATGTGCGTCCTATGTTTTTTTAAACACGAACGAACTGTCTCGTAAAGAGTGTAATTAAAGACAAGGTAATTTTTGTTGCAAGTAAATTAATGCATAATTAATCATTCGTATCATAAAGATTTATTAATTATACAACAGACTGTGGTATTAAAAGTGTATCTTAACACACGTGCTCATACGAAAGAAATTTTGTATATTGAAACGGGAACTTAATGTGTACGTAATTTAATACAGAATCAAGCCGAGGCTCCTGTCAAGATGGCGTGTTATGATGTTTACTCGATGGTGCTGGTTACACAGAGCATGTGATAAGATCAAGTAAATAAATCCAATCCAAATGAGTGGACTAAACTGCGCGAGTATATTTATCTTCGACACAAGGAAGCCACGAAGTGGCGTCCACGAGAATATTACAAAGATAATTAAGAAGAGTTACGTTTAACAAAATTTTAATTTATTATATTAACCTATAATTTAGTTAATTCAAAATCTATTTATAGCACGTAGAATTGGTCTATTTTTTGAGTTTATGTAATTTTTTTCTTTAAGATCTCGATGCAACCTCTGTATCTAGTGTCGTTGCTGTCAACTGATCTAACCTCGAAATTAATGGCGCGCTATAAATATTGATACGTGGCGCAAATGTGCCGATATATATACAGAAGTAACGTGTCACTTTATCCTTTTATCGATGTAACCAAACGCCAATTATCGACGCCTCCGAGGAGCGTAAGGCGAAACCTTATAGCTCTTGCAGTAGTATTCACGTAATCCTTGGCACGTATTGAAAAACGTCTATGTGTTGCGTCCTTGGTAGAAACAAAAGAAAAAAAAATTATAAGGAACCGTATAAAAATAAATAAGTAAAAACAATTTTTTTTACCACCACCTAAGAACGTAATCAAAAATCATTTTAATAGGTTGCAACTATAATAAAAGTAACCTTCGATATTGGCAGGAATATAATAGGATTAGTAATAACGTTATTATTATAGGATATTCTATTGATATTATTCAATAATATAGCCAGGAATATTACATTGTAATGGTTGGATTTTTTTCTGGTGACTACAACATTTTCTTTTGTCGCAGCGAAACGTCTCGTTAGACGGAAAATGAGATTGAAATCGCGAGGTGGTTGTTAAGGATTGAAAATGATGAGGCGTCGCGACGCACCTGCGTCCATTCGCTGACGTAGACTTACGTCACGCCTTGGCCAATGTTAGAGAGATCAATGAATACGAAGAATCCTTTTTAACTTTATCCTTTCCTATCCTCGAGTTCAGGTAAAGCTGTAAAAAGTTGGGATGCCATTGCGGTTGTCTGTTTTTTTATAATATATATGTTATATATAATACTACTGTGCAAGGGACCTGCGGTTTTCTTGCGGATCGTACGTAAACCGAAAATGCAGGGTAGAATATTTTCAGCCAGTACTTTACTGCCTTGTATAATATTTTGAAAGTTGTAAAAAAATTTATACCGTCCAGTACGTCTGCAGGCCCAAAGTTTTACAGTAGCCAAATTTCGAGCGTCCCTAGTCAGCTACAATACAGATTTCAAATCTTTCGAACTTTCCAATGATTGTCAAGAATTTTTGAATTAAAAAAAATTCAAGTCAAAATATTTAAAATTAATTTTTGTGCATTTTTTTCAAAATCATCTTATCCGTATTTGTATAGGACATCTTTTGTATGGAAGTGGATGTATAATCTATTCTTCGAAAAAAAAGGTAAATTAGCCCTTCAGGGGCTTGTACTGAATTTCATGGGGGGTTGTTAGGCAGTTAAAAAAATCCTTAGGGAAACGAGGGTGTCACAACCAGATATACGTGAAACCACGCCTGTTCCGCCGGTATCCAGTATACTCAAGCTCCAAGCTGGTACAGTGCTTGCGGAAAGTTCTGGTTGGACAGAATCAAGAATGTAGTTGCCGGATGTTGTACGAATTGAATCATTCAGCCTGACGACATTCCATGATCCATCCTTTGTGCGTGCAAATATTGCCTTTCTTTAGCCGGGAGGTTAGCGGCATTAGAATCAACCCTTTTATGGCCTCAATGAGATCCGCTTTCAGGTCTTTGTCTATCAATGTACTCTATCAAGGCTAAGTGTCTAGTGTGGCCTACAGCATTGAGTAATGGACCTTGTTTACTGGTTTAACTTAAGAAATACATTTTCTTTTTTTCTCTTTTAGCCTGTGTCAAGTGCTTCCGGTATTTTTAGTCGCTGCATTGAGTCATTATGTAATTATAAAAGTATTAATTTTTGAATGGGTGGGGAAATGCAGGTGAAAAGGGGATATACAAATTTTGAAAAAATTTTGGAAGATTAGAAAACGAATTCGTCCTGGGTGATGGCTAAGACGCGAAAGGGTTGATGGGAAATCGAAATCTTCGTTTTCATGCTTCTCCATGACCGTTCGGCAGTTTAAGTAGAAAGGGTATAAAAGTTTTCTAATTCTGACAAAAGTACGAACCGCCCCTGTGTTTAGGAAGCAACTCATACAACAGACCACCCTTGTGGTATTAGATTGCTGTGTATTATTTTTATTTCTATTCAAGATGGCTGAGAACGACGACTTTCAGATTATACTCTGACCGCTCGGATAATCCTGGAATAAGGGAATTTGCATTTGTCGTATTGTAGCCAGTAGGATTTCGAAATCCTCGAGAACTGACAGCCAGGTGTGTATTACGGAGTTGACTATAGGTTCCTTGGAGATTTTTCAAAAAATAAAAATTTTTATTTTTTGTTTTATTCTTTTCCAACGATATTACATATATTTTTTTACTCATACTCTGCTTATGTAATTATTGATAAGAATTTTTAAAAATAATTTACTAGCAATGCATTGCGACTTCTTTTTCGAAAATTTTCAGTCCCCAGATATACACCTGTAAGTTAGCCATTTAGATACGGTACTGACCGGTTCGGCACGGTGCCAAGCGACCGGCAGATTTCGGCAGATTAGCCGCTTATGTCGACAGGTTAACCTGCTTAACTTTTTAAGTTAGCAAATCGCATTACAGTTTGGCTCGCCTCGCAAATTCTCGGAATTTGCAGGCCGCTTGACTTTTTCGCCAAGACGTATTTTTTTCTTCTTTCTCTCTTTCTTTTATTTCTCCTCTCCCTGTCGTGGAGAACACAAGGGGGTTCCTGCAGGATAACCCGCTCACCGTCAGGATCATCTCGCTAACCCTGTCTCGCAGAACCAAAAGATTAGCCGCTACGTGGTCTTTGTCTCATGAGAAGTCGCGAATGGATTTTCAAAATTCTTTTGGCATGTCTTCAAGAATTTTTCGAAATACTTCTATACGCGATTCAAAGTATCGAAGCGACGATACCCGGTCATTTTGACTTCTTAGTTTTTCAGAAAATTCACTCGACCCTCTCAAAATCCAATTTTCGTCGTCTTACGACACTTCCTCTTTTTCAAACAAGCTTGACTTTCTCCGGATGATCTTTTTGACTTTGGCGTCAAAAATTTCGAAATTCTCTTTATTATACAGCTTTTCGAATATTCCCTGGAATGCACCTTGAGCCGCTTTGATGTCGACTTATAAGATTTTCACATATTTTTTCCCACTACAATATTGATTTAGGGCTTTGTATTCTCGACTTTGATTTTCATTGACCTCTACCGTGCTTCACTGTATATATATATTTTTTCAAAATCTATTCATTTTTTTCCCGTGAACTATAAAAGATACCATGTCTCCTTCAGTATGTTTCCCACAAGGTATCGGTAAAACCAAAGAGTTTCAATTTTCATCGACCTCGTTTGCCCGCGCTCAAAAGCCATACAAACCCATTTTTTTTACAGTCTCAACCAAAGACTTTTGCGAAGTCATCCGGAACTATCGAGAGCGAAGTGTATGCTCCATTGTATTTCGTAAAACTCTAGCTTCTTCTTTGTAAGCACAAGAAGAACAGAAGGCAGAGAGAACGTAAAACAATTTTGCGAGATACAATATCTTGATTGTTCCTAACCTATGTCTAAGAATCCACAGCACCTTTTCATAGAAATAATAAAGAACGCGCCGAGAAAAACGTTCCCGTTTAATCTGGGGTACCGCAGAATAAAGAATTCTTCACTCCATTCCCGGACTCAATATATCGGAACGGTCGAAAAATGCATCGACAGCTATACAGGTATATATAAAAATAATCAGGTAGAAATTTACAAAAAAAATATATATTACCCCACAGTCTTTTTTCCAAAAATTCATAAAGGCATTACGACGCTCCCTCTTTTCACAACCCTTAGCACAGAAATCGATAGCAATCGCAACCCCTCGATGGGAACGAGGTTTCCAAATTTTACCCCTTTTTTCCTCCTAAAATCTTGATACCTATATACATATACACCTATATACATAGTGTTATAGAGAGATTCGTCAGAATTTGAAAGGGTCGTCCGGAAGAAGGTGACGGGCACCTTTGGAGTCGACGTGTTTCTTGTCAGGGTGGGTTTTGTTGAGCAAATAACCTCGTTTGTTGGTCCACTCCGGGTACCTGGTGCTTTTCGCAGGATTCTGCGAGGCTGGATGAAAAAAAAAAGAAAAGAGGAAATGATGCTATAGGTATAGAGATGTGAAACGAAGACATTGAACGTCCTATACTCTGACTGTCGCCAGGTCCTAAGAAGAGGTTGAAGATGAGGAAGAAGAGAACGTGCGAATGTATAAAGGGAGAAAAAAAGGATAGAGTGGAAAAATGGTGAAGAATACAAAATGGCGAGTAGAATAGAAGGATCCTGGAGTTTTCGAGCGGTGTGGCGGATTTGGCGTGCTCTTATGATAATGACGTAATGAGTGTTCTGGGCCTCCGATTGGATACGCCTGTCTGGAGCAAAAACTTCTTCACTACATTGAAGTAGTAAAAGTCTCGAGCGAAGAGTGGGTAAGATCAAGATATTAAAAAAATAATAAAATATTTATATCATTAAATCAAAGTATCTTTACCAATAATTAATCAAAATTTTAACGTTGCATTTGTAAAAAAAATATTTTTGACAATTCCAAAAAATTCTTTGATAGATCCAAATAAAGATGCTTTCCATAGGTAAAATTAATTAATGGGATTAATTGTGCTTAGTGATTCACAACTAGATTATATATTTGTACTCTTGTTATTATAAAGAAACTAATTTTCTTTTCTCTGTCAATTTTTTTGTTTAGTTATTTTAACTATCTACAGGTCAGAGTTTCGCAAGTGACTCATACCTTTTGCTATATGGCATTCTGGTCTAGAGGACTAAGGGATGCAGTCAGATCTAAGGGTCTCCGCAGGGTGACGACATTTTCACGATGGGGGGGCAAACCGTGCGTATATAAAGATGTCATTCCGACCGGCAAAAGACATCTTTGCCTTCGACCGTGCCGCTCGTACTGAAAAATCAGCAGCATCCCCATGACCTTACTCAATACCCTATAGATATATATACTGTCCACAGGTCAACCCCTCACGTGGCTTTCTATTCTATGCCGCCCTTAACGAACTCAGCCACGTTCTACGTAGATGAAATTGCCCAGAAAAAGGACGAAATGAATTTCCATTGAAAAAATAGTATCTTTCAATTAATAAAAAAATAATAGTATAATGCATGTAGAAAATCCTTTATAATATTTTTTTTTCAATTACATATAGTTATACTCTGTTATGACGTAATTAAGAAATTTGTCTATATATCTTAATGGTGTTTCAATTCTGAATTTCTTTTTTTTTCTAAGAGGGGGAAATTTTAAGTAGCATCACCCATTTCTTTTTTTTCCTTTCTCAGGCGACAGGTACCTTTCGCGTCGGCCCGTTTCACCTTCCTTATTTTTCATTTTGGAAGATCGGAATCTTACCGGGCAAAGGTATACCGTAGATCGCGAGGATCTACGCTAAGATTTATGGATTGCTATGGGGATTCTTTGTATTATTATTCTCCGGGAATAATCCCGCACGAGGTTGGATGTTGCTCCGCTATCCGACAGGTTGAATAAACATCTTCAATTAATCGCACGAAATCGCGCACCGTCTGGTTTATCTAAATATATATGTATACACACACACACATACATATATAGTTCCATAGTTCGAATAACAACCCCATCTGCAATGTTTACTTCCTAAAAATCCTACGAATCGATCAACTATGTATACGGCGTACAATTATTTATTTCTCGAATGGCGTTAATGATAAACAAAATATAATAATATTGTAAGCATTCGACCAAATGAAAATAACAGAAAACCTGGAAAAATAGTAACAATGATAATAATAAACAAAAGGGTGTCAGGAGTCACTTAACCTCTTCGACGGCAAAATAGGGTCAATCCCTATAGCGCATTGACGCCATATGGCGTCAGTACAGTCGAAGGGGTTAAGGAATTGACCAAGTGGTCGGATCCTTGGTATCGTCGATTGCATAGTAAAGGGCTTTTTAAATATAAGGTACAAACAATATAACAACCCATATATTAAAGGGCGCCATGAAAATTTGAACGAAAACAAATTTTCGTACAGGCACTTTAAGAGATTCAGACTGTAATAAACATTTTAGGTACTGGTACGCAGTTTTGTTGAATATTTAAAATAGATTTTTCTTCTGGTTTGAGCTTAAGTTACGTAACTTTCTAATGTTACTGTACCGATTTGTCAAAGTTGAGTTTACGTAGGTGGTATACAATAACAATGTATTTATTGTACTACCCTTACCCAGCTGTCTGTCATTGTCTTGGAGGCTGAGGGTAAGATGGTAAAGTTAATTAGTTCGAGGTGCTAGCGGTAATTGAATATTACCAATAGAATTTTAATATTACGGGTTTGTTTGTGAACCGTATGGAATTATGGGAATTCGACATAACAGTTTCATAGGAAAATCGTCTTTCGTCGCAAAGGGTCGTTTTCTTCTGCACTGACTGTCCAAACGGGTTTGACCATCCCCTTTTATACCTAGGATAATCTTATTAATGTACAATGACCTTTAACAATTGCTAATTGTTGTATGTACAATTGTTAACAATTGTTTTCGGTACTTGCGAATTGCCGTTTTTGTATTTATGACAAATCGACCTAATCCAATTTAGGTTAATAATAGAATGGGTTATTATTTTTATTAAGAAAACGTATTGTAGCGGTATTCTCGATTTTTGGAATTTTGATAACACCGTAAAAGAGGTAAGAAGGTTTTATGGTAATTTTTTGATTATTATATTTTCACCTTTCTTAATTGGATATATACTGTATATTGAGGTTGTATATTAATATATGTTTATATTGGTTTAATTGGATATTTTTGAGTATAATAATCAGAATTGATACCGGAAATGATTTAATTACGTGGAACCTGATATTTAGTGGTTTATTTTTTTATTCCGTTTCCAATCATTCAGTCTTTTGATCCGATCAAGTTTGATCTTTCTTGCTAAGGATCGCTCGGAGCACGTTTTGGCATCTATAAATTTACATTGATATAGTGTTTACGGTTTGTCGAAATATATTTATATGACGTGAATGATTGCGCGCAGCAGCCGATTCATACGGAAAGAAATATTCCGTGGAATTGCTAGTGATTTTACGCTACTGGAAACGATAGGGGTGTTGATTGAATATACGATATGTGTACAGTAAGCGTGGATTTTTGTTCAATCGCAGAAAGGAGAAAGACAAAAAATAAAAATTGTTCCAACCACGAAATGTTAACAATGTACTATTTCTGTGTAAGAAGTAAAAAAAAATTCCAAGAAGATACTTGTCACGCTTATGATATTTTACAAACTTTCCACGAGGACCGACGGAAACTTTGAAGTGAACCAGTGAACAATCGGTAAAATTCCCAAAAAAACGGACAAAATATACATTATTCCAGGAACATTTATTCAGAGAAAAAAGACGCTCCTAAATATTATTAAAATCTTAGAAAACTCATAATCAAAAATCATACCAGTACTCTGGAACAGTAGAACAGTTATGATTAAACATCCCCGGTATAAAGTCCGACATAATAAACCGCAAATCCGGTAATACATCACACAAAAAACCATAAAATCCGTAACCTTAAATTCCGCGAAATTTCGTATGAATCAATATAAGTGAAAAATGACGAGTAACAACAATGACATCCCAATTCCCAAAATTCACATCCAACAGAAATAAGTGAAATCAATACTTAAATTACAATAAGGCGCAATAAAAAAAAAAGAAAAAACCCCCGAAATAAAGGAGGAAAATCAAAGTATTTTTTTCCAAGAAAACAAGTATCGTTGCTGTCAAAGGGAAATTATTGTGTGGATGGCAGCGCCGAGGGCGAACGCTCCGAAGTAGGCGGTGAGCAAGGATTTGTTTGTGTTCTTGTCGGTGTTGCGGCTGCGCTCCCCACCATACCGCGGGAGTGCCGTGCTCCTCTGTTTGCATTGTTTACTGACAAACATCGTGCCCAAACACGAAGAGTGGAAGACCTTAGGTGCAGAAAGAACGCGCGTTGATTGGCGGAGGTGCAGTAAAGGCAGAGTCTATTGGAGAATGGGTGGGGCTTAGCGGCTGGTATAAAAGCGTGCGGAAGGCGTGGAGCGAGCAGATATGTGCGAAGGCTCAGAGGGAGAAGTATAGTACGTTTCGAAGTTTCAAAGTTCACTCGTGTTCCCTCGAGTCCCGTCATAATCAAGCCTCATCCACGAGGTAGTGTCGTACAATAAGAATCGTTGAAAAAAGCGTGGTACGGTCGGTGTGCTTATTGAATTTAAAAGTGTAAAGCCACAAAGAGACTCATTTCATAGCCATTAATTAGTGTAAAACAAAAGTGTCTATCGTGGACGTTAGAAAAGAAAAAGTGCGCCTCGAAGGATAGTAGACGAAGAATGGTGAACATGGAAGGTTCGAACGAGCAGCATACAGTGACAGCATCGCCACCGCCAAGGACTGCCCTGAAGAGTAGTTTCAGCATCCGTAGTATCTTGCCTGAAGCTTGCGCCGGTACGCCGGCACCATCAGTCAGCCAGGCACTGAGTCCTGAGCCAGTGCATGCCGACGACAGTGACGACTCGAGTGACCTGGACGTTACCGGCGACGGCGCCGAGACGCCTCCGTTGGACTGTTCGAGGAACGCTGCCTCCTCGAGTCCCAGTCAACGTGAATCTAGGGATCAGCCGAACGACGAGAAGAAGAAGTCTGAGAAACCACCATACAGCTACAATGCTTTAATAATGATGGCGATACGTCAGAGTCCTGAGAAACGTCTCACGCTAAACGGCATTTACGAGTACATAATGCGACACTTTCCTTACTACGAGAACAACAAGCAAGGTTGGCAGAATTCCATAAGACACAATCTATCCTTGAACAAGTGCTTCGTCAAAGTGCCAAGGCATTACGACGATCCTGGCAAGGGTAACTACTGGATGCTAGACCCGAGCTCCGAGGACGTTTTCATCGGCGGCACCACGGGGAAGCTTCGCCGACGAACCACAGCGGCGTCTAGGTCGCGTCTGGCTGCTTTCAAGAGGAGCGTGGTACTCGGTGGTCTTTATCCTAGTCCTTATCCACCACCAGGGTGGCCGGCGTCTTTATACACGTTGCCTTATCTACATCGTGCCAGTTACCCCCCGGCAACCGGACCGTACACCACTCCTGCAGGATATCCAGCAAGTCTTCTACCAGGAGCCGCAAGCTCGGCGGCGGCGGCTGCAGCGGCCGCAGCTAGTTTACCCTGCAAGCCGCAAGCCTTACCGGCGACGGCTGCACCACCGGCTCACGGTGCCTTCTCCATGGAGAGACTTCTCCAGGCACCACCCGGATATCCTACTAGTATATCCGCACCAGGTATACCAGCGCCTACCAACCCTTACGACTTTTACACCACCCTGAGATCACTCGCTGCTCATCAACAACATCAACAGGCCGTTTTCGGACAGCATCAACAACCCAGATATCATCTGAACCAACCGACTCCTATTCTCAGTCAGACACCCTCGACCACGGCTTCGCCCGGTAGTAGCCCTGAACCCATGTCACCCCACTCACCCCCAGTATCCATCTGTAACCAAGTGCAACCCAGATCTCACCCTCACAGCCCACCGCAATTATTACTCAAACCAATCACTGTACTCACCGCGAGACACAGTTGAATTTTATTAGTCTGATTATAATTATACCCGGTTACGATAATAAACAGTACCTATCTCAATTTTTAGCCGCGTAATATTAAATTATTGTGAACAATTGTAAGGGGATGATTCACTCGTGACGTGTCGTTGCTTCGCGGGTTCATTGAGATTCGAGACGCGACGCAGAACAATTGTTTGAAGATGACGCATTAGCTAATTTATTTGTAGGACGATACCTAGTGATTGTTATGTCTGTACAAGTGCGACGCGGTGAATTAAATGCGATGCGTTGTAATTAATTCAAAGAGATTTATCATTAAACAATTATCATTCTCGTACCATTTTATCATGTTTAAATACAACAAAAAAAGACTAGAGGGGTGAGGTTTGCGCGCGTCATTTTAATTGTGATTCATTGTAGGCGGACAATGAGATTAGAGTAATATAATAAATATTGTAAATAAAGATGGCGCGTATAACCAGGCGTACTTTATTATATTATATCGGACGATATACAAATGTAGATAGAAATAATCGGGATCTCGAGCGATTAATCGCCAATTCGTCCCATTGTAAATACAGAAGAGATTATTCGATATATCACAGCCCTGTACATATTGTCGCAGGCGTCAATGAAGAGACCTGTACTGTGAAAATAAATGTTCAAACTTTTTATAAAAAACAAATTACATAATTGTTACAAATTTTATTCGCTAACCTTCCTGATCTAACCTAACCTACATTCATTTCAGACAGCCAACTAAAATTTCAAATATTTTCATAATTTTGACTGTTATAATTACGACAACATATTTGACATTGATGTGGTAGTAAAATAACTACAGGATATTTCAAAAACCTGATACGATTTCTACATAATATTGCACAATCGAGTCACGAAAGTCTGCAAGACTTTCGGTCTAGTCCACCTACATATATATATACACAGTGTCGTAAAAGTAACAGGCAGAACCCGCCGACTGTCAAAACACGAGAGACAGGTAATATAAAAGTGTGTCCATTCAAGAAACGGAATACAATAACCGAAGGAGCAAGAAGGTAAGAAAATAAAAGAGGAAGAATATTTGAGAACCGTCCAATTGGTTTACAGCATCCCGACCAATATAACCATAAACTATAACACAAGAACGTCCTTCCACCAACCATTCGAGCTTTGGGCCCTACCTAGCAAAAGTTTTACTTTATTTCCAATAAAAATCACGAATTACGATTGAAAAATCGAATGCATCCAATTTTACCTATAAATCCATTTCAAAAGTAACGTATACTCAAAATCCCAGTATACAATGTTTGCCAAATACGTATATAAAAAATTTTTATTTTTATTTACATTTTTCTTTAATCCTAACATTAATCCTAATGCTTATGCAAATGTATCTGTGTGTATATATATATAATATATCTACTTTATTTAGGTACCTTTAAGCGAGCCCTGACGTATTAACAGCAATAGACAATATTGCAGGCGCGATATTGGTATGATACATTGAGACAATGAGGTATAAATAAGATAATGGGGGACACTCGCGTACGTTGAGGAGTTTAAACGTTTGAAGGGCCGAGACTCGAGACCGGAGACTCTGGCAGCAACAGTTCACCAGATGGGATTGTGACCCGCGCAGGCTGCCCACTGTCATACGTGCTCAGCATCCTTATGCCATCTCGTATTTGATCCGTCTGTACCGTCTTACCTCATTCTCACCGCCATTTTCATTTTCTTAATTATAACCGTTGGCATCATACACACAAACCCATACACAGCATATTACGCAAAGTAAGTACAACGATCGTTATAATACTCTTTATTTTCTGGTCCGGTAATGAGGATCAGGAGTATCTCTTAAAGAAATGATCAATGAAAATCAAGATATAGGTACTTAAGATACAGGCGAAACCTTACAGCCACATTTATTCAGCCTGATCAAAGCGGTAGGGAATGTCAATTTAATTGGATAAATTTTATTGCTCAATTATCTTCCTCTCGTTGGTTTCTTCTTTTAATATTATTTAACTGTCGTTATTATTGCTTCGTGGCTACCATATATGTTTGGTCCTAATGAGATTCTTTTGGATATACTTTTCCGCGTAAATCGATTTTATGGAAACAACGTTTTTTATTGTATTGACATTAACGTGGGATTAACGTTTTTTTTATTGATTATACAATTAGTGTTGTTTATTGACGATTTTCTTATTTTGATATTGTTTTCGATATTGTAGTGGATAAGCTAGGCTAGAAAATTGTATGGAGCTCTTAACAGTGGTTACCAAGGGAGTAGTAACGTTAACGCGATGTATACGTTGTAATGAAGGTTGCATAGCGTCACGTAGAACGAGGGGACAGTAAACACTTGCGTGGGCAATTGCGCCAAGTGGCAAGTGGGTCTATGGTATGTGCTGTATCTCTTGAGTTTGTGCGTTTGCTTCTGCGTGAGACATACATGCGTCGCGACGCGTGCGTCACGACGACATGCCGACAGATATGAAGAATAGTGTTAAACAAAAAATCTGCGAGAAGGAATTTCGAGATGAATTTTAAAAAAAAATAAAATACCAAAGCGTGAAAAAATCAGATAAAACAATTGATGAAGATATGAATAAAAATTGTTGAATGACGAAAAAATTATTTTCATTTCTTAGTGATTGAGTAAACAATTGGTTTTTTGTAATATCACTAAAAAAATTAGCCGTCAGCATCCTAGTGCCTATGGCTACTTTTGTGTCGCCATCTTGAACCCTTGACTATTTATAGAGGTTTGCTAGCCAGCAACCAGTAGCAGAAGCTTACCCTGTACTGGTACGTACAGTTGTGCTACTCGTATACAGGATCGTATATGGGGTAGCACGTCAATGGGTTTGGCGGTGGTGTGTTACATTATTTTTGGTTAGGGTGCCCCATGAACATTGGGGCTAGACACCCTGGCGACTGGTTTTTGATTCAACCGAATCGACTCTCTCTCTCTCTCTCTCTCTCTCCTTGAAACAGTACAACCAAAGAGCGTTCTCACTCTCTCCCTCTCCTTCATCCCCCTTTTGCTCCCGACGGTGGAAGGGCAGATTTCAGGGCTACAAACTCCTATGGGGTAGTTCGTACCTACAGCCATACGTAATGGTGGTTGGTCTGTGGTTAATAGACCACGCACGATCCCTCGCCATGCTTTCTGCCTCCCCTGATCCTTTCAATATTTATCAATATGGATTTCCTACAGGGTAAACCCACCCTCAGGCACCACTCTTGATTCCCATAGAAAACTTAACAAATCATCATCCTGGTGACCATCGACGTCATACGTATCCTTCTTATCAATCATTAAATTCACCAAAAAACAACCTTATCAATTGACTCGTTTAAAATAATCTAATTTCAAGGACACCCGGAAACCTCACCACCGAAGTACGACATACACCATACAAATATAGTTACACAACCATTATTTTCACGTCCAGTGTGAACTGCTTTGCGGGTCTTAGGTCGTGAAACACCTACGCCATTGTTACATTAGCTTTAACGCTGCTCAACTATCTAAGATCTACCATACATATATAGTCTAAGGTTCTTGGTCAAGGTACATTAACCTTACACTGCTGTTACATTGACCATTCATATATCTAACCTCAAAAATAATTTTTCTTTCACATAAATAGCATATACCAACAAAATCAATTGTATTCACAATAGACGTGCGATATAGTATGATAGGAATAAATGGTCCATCTCAGCATCCAGCTTTTAATCACGTTATACAAAACAGTTAAGAGGTTCCCAGGGAGTGCTGGGCAGCAGCAGTTCCTGGTGCATGCGACAGAAGACCCGTATCTCCGCGTCACACAAAAGTGTTAAACGAATGAATGAACGAACGAAGGAAGGAATGAACGAATGAATGAGCGAGCCCGGCGAGTGTCGAGATGAATGGAGGAGCGAATGGTGGTGGCCGGAAATGTATCAGCAGTGCGTCGCGACGACACAGCTACGAGGAATTTTAGTGTTCTAAACTTGCAGTGTGTATATATATACACATTACATTAGATATGTGTGTGTGTGTATATATATATATATGATCATTTGATAAACATATATGTTGCACAGTATAGATAGAGTCTAACTATATCTAAGATACTATAGTCTGTTTGTATTTTGTATTACACTTGATTAGCGTAGACGCAGAAGAGACTCGTTGTGTGTACCGACGGCGACGCCGACGCCGTTTAGATTTCATGCTCTTACACCAGAGAGACACCAGGGACTCTGGACGTTTTAGTGCCGTTAACTTCCTCGCCATGATCCTCAATGGGTTCAATTAACTTCGTTAGACTGTACGTAATTGTTTCTTGAGAATTCATCCTCTATGCTGGAATCCTTCGAGAAATGCTTAATATACTGTATGGTATTTTTTTATAGAGATCGTTTCCGGTTTTTTTTTATTAATTTTTTTCCATGTCCTTATATCCAGGCAAAATATAGAGTTCGGTTTGTAATAGTCGCACGAGACAGGCATTTCCAAGAAGCATTTCTCAATTGAGCTAATCAACGTGTTACACGTACGATTCATCCTTTGCTCTTGTTATCCGCTCGATTCATTTCCGTTTGACGTGTCTTCTATCCTGAAGCGTGACTCTTAGTCCTTTCGTGGAATTGTAGTTAAAAAGTTTTGCGTTTCTGCTTATAATATATGTGTGTATATATATATTGGTATGGATTATTAAACTTGTCTTTGATCAATACTATATATACGTAGTTTTGGGTTCAAAGTGGTTCCGAGCTGGTATTATTTTGTATGTTGTTTAAGAAACCGTATATGTGTCTAGTTGAACTGGCTGGGCTAATTGGTTCTCGCTAAAATAGATCTTGACGTTACTATTTACCCAACGCAATGGACGTCATGAGGTTTCGCGAATGGCAATTTCACGCGCCGTTGGCATCCCTTGGAATGCTTTTTGGTAGAGGGTTATAGAAAATTCGTAGAAACGTAAGTAATAATAATTTTCAGTTCGATTAATCTCGATCCAGTACTTTGTCTTATTAAGCATTGTTTGTACTCTTAATACTTGTTGTGTTACTTTGTTTGATTCGTTTTTTTTCTTTTTTAATTCCGTTACGGGGTTGCGTCGGGGGACACTTCCTACTTAACCGACCGAATTGTTTCCATTTGTCCAGATGATCGCAGATGAGAATGAGAGAGCCGCTGAATTAACGTGCAGATAAGACTCGCGTCTTCGCGTCCCCACTTTGACTCATTCCTTGGTACACATATGAACGTCTCTTTAGATAGATTTACATACTGGTCCAGAATCGCCTTTCATTGGAGGAGTGGATCTGGTCCATATTGAAATTTCAAATGGATCCTCGTCCACGTGAACAGTCAACTATCAATCCTAAAAAAGTTTTCAAAATCAAAATTAAAAAAACTCTACCATAAATGAAGTATAAATCCATGTTTATTGTGCCAGTCAATTGATTTTGCCTGATCATAAAAAATATTTGTGGTCGTTGAAAAAAAAAAGAATCTGATGACTCCCTCTCAAAGATGGTATCTGCTCTGTGGTTCAGAGTCTAAACAAGAATAACGGTGAAGACGGGATGCTGCGCGAATTAAGGCACAGATAAGGCTCCTATCTTTAAAGCACATCCCCCGAAAGGCGCGTACGCGTGCGGCACGCACGTACGCATACGGAGTCGTACACGCAACCACGACCAACTCTGAGTGACTGAATGACTGAGTGACACTCGGCTGACGTCCCTTCCGGTGTGTCTCGTGTTACACCGAGCCTGTTAACCGTTCATATTAAAGTTACAGCATCGGGCGCGTGCCACCCACCATGGTTACTATTGGTCGACGCCATTTTTTATTTTTTCGTCTTTCTGAATCTTCCTCCCTTTGCCACGAGTAGATGCAGATGAGAAAAGTGTGTGATTTTTGGTAAGATCATTGGATCCGTGGTGGAGGGGGGTTGCTTTCAATTAAATAATTCAATATCGAGAGAAATTAATAATAAAATTATTCGGGCTTGTACAAACGATTATCCATATACCGGCTTCTATATATACAATCAGAAATTTCTTGATAATGGCCTAGCATTGTTTCGCAGCTGCCACTTGGCGAACTGGCACTTCAGTGAGTTGTACCTACGTACGCGCGCGGCAAGGACTTGAAAGCTTTACAAAGCTTCGGGCTGAGTATCCTGATGCTTTGTTCAATACGCGACGGCGTTGTTTGTTTTAGAGACGAAAAGGGGGGTGCGAGTGCTGCTCAAATGGGCAGCGGATTTACGTATTGGATATACATTCGGTTTTGCAAGAGAGTACTTGTATAGAGGCTCATAACGTTCCTCTTCACTTATGTGAACTCGTTTGAGATAGTATATAAAGATTTTATATGTAGAAATAGTGTAGGGTCATTACGCTTGAATGATTTAATTAAAGTATAATTTTAATTTAATATAATCCAGAAGTGCTTAATAACGATTAAAGGATTTAAAGATTTAATTACACTAAATGCTATAATATTTATTATAAATGAATTATAATCGTATATTGTAATATGTATTACTTGTGTTTTAATGGAGGGAAAAAAATAGTCCCGGTCGGCAGAGATCAAAGAACTCAGGCGATAGAAGCAATTCTGCTTCCGCGGTGCGTTAAAAAAACGCTGGTGCGTAATTTAGCCTTGACAAGGTTGACGGCAACATCGGGTGTGTCTCATGGCGAAAGAAGTGAATGAGTGAAGAAACGAAACGAGCGAATGAATGAAATGAATGAATGAACGCGCGAGGAGTAAATGGAAGTAGTGAGCGCGTAATTTCGAGGTAGCAAAGAGGGCAGCTGTCGCGGCCGCGAGTCAAGAAGTTCAAGAGAAGAGTTGACCCGTGGTCAGCGTAGAGAACGGCCGGCCGACTGGCAATGAAGGAAAGGGCCAACCAAGACCCAGGATACGAGGTCGTTCATTTGACCCCACGGCGCGCGCCGGATGCCACCATTTTTCTACCGAATTGACCGAATCAATTGGAAGACGGACGCCATAGTGCAAAAAGATCTAGCAAGAGAGTGGCAATACGGCCCACTTTGTAAAACAATAAATCACTGATTAGAATACACTGAGTAACTATCAGGCCCAACAAAATTTCAACCTTACTCATTAATCACTATAGATAGTCGCCGTTACAGATCTTTAATATCAATTAGCATACGTATATATTATCAAGTACAAATATTCCACTCGATTTGACAATTCGGCCAGGAAAAATGGCGGGTGGCCGTAAGAGAACTCAAACCCTATTAACAATGAGCCGAATTTATACCGTCATGGGAAACCGTAGCCTCTTACAGTCGAGCGACTATACTAAACACAAGCCGCGTTTCTAACCCCTAGATAGTGACACTTATTTCAGCAAAGTGAAGCTCACCCTTCACTCGCGTGACCTGTGAACTCTGGTTGGCCCGTGAATTCACGATTCTTAGGCTGTATAGGCCGAGAGCTAAGAGCAACTGGCTGCGTGCTCATCGATTAGTCATGGTACCCGCTTGATGCGAAGGGTGACTTTACGTTTCGAATCGGCCCGTTACTACACGGCCATTATACTTCTGTATACGCGTTTATGAGACGTGTGCTACACCGTGCATACACGCTTAGGTTACTGTCTCTTCTACGTGACAACCCTGCCGACACAATAAACCCGGATAAACAACTTCATCCACCATTTCCAAAAGAATGACTGTATACCCATTAGATACACACATCTTGTAGCAACAATGACTTTATCTCCATTGTTCCGTTTCCTCTTGATTCTCAATCAATTGAAACGAATTAGCCAGTCTCAAGATAATTCTTCTTGTCTGTCTCCTAAAATATAACATTTTTTATCATATCAATTTCACTCTCATATTGTTCTAGACGTACGGTAGCCAAAATATATTTAACTTACATAGTTTAGCATGAAGGTTTGTTTGCACGCAGAAGCCACGAGGGGCGCCCACGTCTGCGTAAAGAAGCAGGAAACTCGGAACGTACACATAGAGAAATATTCTTCGAGTAACTTAAAGCATCGAACGCAGTAGATGACGTGTGCCTACCTCATAGCGTACACGCGTGCGTATATGAGAGATGCACAAGTGGCTCGTTAATGCATTAAAATACAGACATAGCAAAATTACATATGTGACCCACGCTCCTTCGGTTGACCGGCTGAATCCGGAGTGCGGCAGGTTTTCCTTAATTTAGAAAGAAAATACGAATGACTTGGTTATTACCGGGTTTCTTGCTATTAAGTAGATTACCTAGTCATCTATTAAAACTCGGTCTACACTCGTAACAGGTATTAGTTACGCAAGAGGGGATCTTATAATACCTTGTATGCTAGTTGTCATAAGTATAGCTATATATATATATATATAGGGGACTTGAAAATGGCGCACCTCTGAGTTCACGGGAGGAATTAGTTAGCGGTCGCTTTGGAGGCACAGGCACCCCATGGTGCCAACAAAAGAGTTACAAGCCGTTCGCACCTCGACACGAGGATTACACGCCATAAAATAAACCCCTGCCTAGATTATAATATTATACTCGCTTGGGTGCGATTGACCCCCATGCGGCTGTTTTGTGTATTACAATCTACGCATGCGCGTGGTCACGTGACTCCTTGCGCATGCGCGTTATGAACGTATTATCAACGTATTTCAAAGGACACTATCCCGTTGATGAAAAAAAAATGGAAGATTTTTATCCTGAAGGTGCATGCATACAGGATAGGATTGTTATGTACGTATATTCATACACGCATGCAGCTATGCAAGTGCCGTTAATGCAGTTGGAATCAACACTGGCGTGAGTCAATTCACGTTAATTCTCGGTACGCACGCACGGAATTCGGGAGGGTCGCGACATTTCTTGGGCTTAATTGATTAATCGCTGCGACTTGCTCTTTAAGAGCGCGATTATTGCGTCGACTGGTTGTTTTAGCTTTTAAAAGTATCACTGTGTGGACGATTGTCTTTAATGCCTTTTTTTTCTTATTCGTTCCTTTGTCTCACTTCTTCTTCTTTACCACTCTTTCCTTAATCGTCTCTCTTTTTTTTTATCTCAAACCACAAGAGACTTCCTGTCGCGTGGCCCCCACGTTATCTCGTTTTCTCGTCTCCCTCGACTTGAATTAACCTTCTACATTGGGATTAAAAAGCGGATATATTAATTTGCCTCTCTTACAGTGAGCGCACACGACTCGGCCGAGTCTTTATGAAGAACTGGAAGAAGAGAAACTAGATGGAGCAAGACAGAGAGACTAAGAAAAGTCGAGTGGAATCGAATGATCAAAGAAAAACATGTGGATCGAACTTTATACTTTTTTTTGATCCACGTATATTCAGTGTATTTAACAGTAAGGTGAGATAATTAATGTAATAACGTACGTATACATATGTCAGTATGAATTCTGAATACCGTTAATATTTAAAAGTGTACCCGCAGGTTTCCAGTCATGCAGCTTTGTAAAGTTATACCAAGAGTATCGTTAGGCCTGAGAGAATTTAACTTGGGCAGGTTTTCAATTCTCAGAACAGTTGATCCCACTCTACCAATACTGTACATACCAATGGCCTGTAGTTAAAGTGTTGTCGCTGGGTTGCAGTATGTAATAAAATTGTGCGTGCACGGCGTAACGTGCTGGTGAAATCATGCAGAATGATTCGAGCTGTGTGTGGCTGTGGTTAACAATGTAGATAACGTCGATAAGACAATGTAGATAATACAGATAATTATTATATTATGACTTAACGCACATATATTCATATAATGTTACAGACTAAGCTGGCCTTGCCAACGCGAATTATATGACACGTGTTTTCTAGTATTTCGTTCAGAAATCACAACACGATTTCACGTTTTGAAATCCACTTGGTTTGGTAAGTTAAAGGCGGATTTGCATACGAATGTCTGAGCTCGCGTCGCTCGTTATACCCACGAATAAAGACAGAGTCGTGCGAGCGGCGTAACTAATCGTTTAGGCTCGTCGCCGCTTTGGAAACGCGACACTATGAACGTTCTCAAAGAGATGCTAAGCAAGGGTAGGATCTGAACGAGGCTTTTCTTTTTTTTTTATTGTTTTTATTATCTTTTGAGAAACTTTGACCGGTGTACTTTTGAGTGATTTGTTTGGTTTTTCGAGAAAAAAATGGCCGAAAATAGAAACTTGAAATTCTTTGGTCGACGAGCTGAAATTTTGTTGTTTTTTTCTATGATTTGGGTCTTTTAACAAATTTTTTTTGACTGTCGTCTCGTTGCGAATGGATATAATATAATCGATTCTCATACTTCTAGTGTCACATTCCTTCGACCCTCGATGATGGTCACCACTCAGGATCACCTCGTAAATTAATCTCCTCGTATCTCCAGGAAATTAATGAGACAAAGCCAAGGGGTAGATCGGGATGCTGAGAAGCATGAATGGAGCATGGTTCCCATTATGTGAATGGATTACGAGGTCTGGCTGTCTGTGCTTGACTTTGTATTACAGGGTCAGGTCAGGTCAGGTCAGGAAAGCCATCCCTAATTTCGTTAATCGCTGTCTAAAGGCACGACCGAGGATTAAATATTATAAAAGTTGTTCCTGTATCCATTTGTGAAATCTAGAAATGATAATTTATTCATAAAATACAGGTAAGGATTATCGATTGATTTAACGAAATTCTGTGATCTCGTTCGATAACAAATTTTTTTTCTCTCCAGAAATACTTCATCGAGATTGTCTTGCAGTAAGTAGGCAGGAGAAATCCACTTCAGCGAATTTTCAGCGGTTCGAATTTACTCGAAGTGGAAGGGACCCTTGGCCTCGGGGGCCACTTGTTGCGCGGGCTCAGACTTCCTGCTGACTTGTCCCGGCGGGACGCGAGTTGCTCCAGCAACTTCGAATACCCTGGCAAACCGACCAGCGGAATGCCTAATCGTTTCTTTATTCGAGTCCTTAATCGATCTCGCGAGCAATACGCAGATCGTGACAGAATTTCGATCGTTGAGTGCGGTGTGAACGTCACGATATACCGATTCCCAATGTACATAGAAACTCACCCTTAGGAAAGATCAATAGAAACAACAAGATTTCTAGAACAAATCAAAAGTTTCACATGATGAAATAAACCGAGGAAATGTGGAAATGTGGAATAGCCAAGATCATTACTGTATATACAGGGTTTACTATACTATGGTATATATACATAAATTACACAGTAAATTTCTATCAAGGAATATAACAAACGATCTTGATAAAAGATTATCGATATCTTGAATTTTTCATAAAAATTATTTCACTCTGTATTTTACAAAGAATTTTTATTCCTATAAATATTCGTCTTACTATACACCCTGTATATACGGAGCGTAGTCCGGGATCGCTTATTAGCTTGATTTAATTTAATCTAGGTATTAATGACGAGCGTCTACCCTAATAGGATCGGTGAAGATGTCACACGGTATCTTTCTGCCGTTTGGTCCTCTACGTGTGCCGCTTCGTCTGCCGCTTCGTCTGGAAATCCTTGATTGTCGTCGGCCTGTCTCCGCCACTTAGTATCAAACTGACACGGTTCATCGATATATATTCGATATATATATATATATGATGATTTCTACGAAAACAACTTTCCACCGTTGAATCAAAAACACCATACATATATTAATCTCTCACGCATTCGCATCCAGAATATGTACAGCATCCCTATAATGATCTGTACCACACTAAATAGCTCGTAGTAAATCTCTAATGACTATTCCTAATTCAAGATTGTTACAGTAAATCAGTCATCCGTCCACAATGATCTAAAACATTAGTCA
Source organism: Pachycephus smyrnensis (assembly GCA_030142225.1). NCBI lineage: Eukaryota > Metazoa > Arthropoda > Insecta > Hymenoptera > Cephidae > Pachycephus > Pachycephus smyrnensis. Next base: position 90,788 of record JARQST010000625.1, read on the forward strand.
TCACAGCAACTAGTGCCTACGCATTGTTACAGTCTGAATGCCAATGACGAGTTCCAGGATAATCGTTAAAAATAGAACCGACGATATCATCTAGAGCAAAACTGATTTCAATGATTTTTCCCAAATTTTTGTACAATCATTGAAAATCGTTTCTCATGAAAATCTAATACATAATATAACTTGATATACCCGGTTATTCAACCGAAAATCCTGAACATGGTTTTACCACAGGAATCAAATGGGCGCGCTAACTTCAGGTATTGCGTTTGGGCTGAATAACCCGGTATATAGGTAAAAATTCTCAATGGGTTTATACGGTGGTCCAGTTTATCCGAATTTTTCCACAGCATCCCTGAATCATTTATAACCAGACTCATTGGAATAATAATGATCGCTGTGCGAATGGATTTTCAAGATTGCGGTAACTGTGAGAAAGTAACACGGCTCCAACAGTTTCCCGACAATAAGGCGATCATGAACGGATGATTGGGTATCAATGACCCCGCAGGGATCTTGTATCAATATCCGGATTCGCTCCCTCGAGTACACCCTCGATATCTAATGGCGAGGAATAATAATACAAGCAGCTGCACCCTAATACTCTGCGTACCGATGCTGTGAAAGAATAAAAAAAAGACAATAGAAAGTAGCTCAAAGACGCAGAATTAAATAGAACAGTACTAGGTACATGGACATAAATTGATATAAAATAATAAGAAAATGATATAGAAAGTGCCAGTTATTTCTTACGTCATGTACCATTGAAATTATCATGTTGGCACCCAGTTAATGATACCTGCATAGCGATATGTACTGGGGCGTCGTTAATTAACGCTTTCCCGAGCTAATTGTAATGATAAAATATGAATTCCTGGATGGACAAACAGACGGATATCCCTCAGGGTTAAATAGGAGAAATAGAGCGAAGCAGAAGGGTTGCCCAGGGCTGTACATATGTCGTTAATGTACACGCGACACCCTCGTCCCCTGGACAAAAGCCATTCTTCACTCTCTAATTATCGCGGCTAAGGCCGATTAAGAAATCGCCCTTAATAAATATCGCGAGCGAGAAAATCTCATTAACATTAAAGAATCATCACCTGATTGTTATTTTCATTAATGGAATAATAATTTGAAAATTTGAATACCGTCTGAAAAATAATTAATCAAACCGAGCGTTATTATTTGTACGTTATTATATTGGCTAAGGTATTTACGTATGATAAACAGTGTAATTCTCCCGCGAGCTATTTGCATACTCCTGTTCGACGCTACCAATTAAACCAATCAGGTAGCATTACGGGGCGAGAACAGATGACGATCTAATTCAACCTACTGGCGGCATTGCTTCCAGAGGGTGAAACAAACGTCTAGGTCGATCGTACACATTAGATACCGTATACGTAGATGAGATATAGGAGTATGGATATTATCAACGTCGTACCAAGGTAATACACATAAGGTAGATTGTATATTAGATTGGCTGGCTGGATAACACGGCCAGGGCGTGAAACGCTCTCATTATACCAATTACTATTACTATTACTATCGTCGACTACCTCACGGTGCTATTATTCGAATTATCCACCCGTTACAATATAACGCATTATTTCTATATGGTTTATGCCCGGTATACTAATTTAATTTTCCCGCGCTTTCCATAACTTTTTACTACACGCGTTCTTCTGCCTAACTCTTAAATATTAACTGCTTAACTATTAAATCTAAGGAGTGATCCATTATTTATCTACGGCGTGGAGACCCTCTTAAGATTGATATTTATGTACATGTAATATATGTGTATATATATATAAATATATATATGTATAATGTTAGACTGTTGAATAATCCTCCGAAGGCACTCGAAACGTGCAGTGGAATCGGTTGGAAATAGCGCAAGAAGTGCTTCTATCTCTATGGAACGGGACAGGCCTGACGGGAAGCGTGTTTCGTACAATAAAATAATAATAATGGATAGAGTTATCGGTTGGCGGCACTGGGCTTCGTAGCTTTGACGACAAGAGAGCCGCGCGGTGATCCATCTTAGCTGCCAACTCACAGCATAGTCGCACTCTTACGAGAAGCGCGATCCAACTGCTCTCTCGGCCATTCCCCATTTGGATTCGTTGAGACATATGGTTATGGTGAGTTTAGATCCAGTAGGTTGGTACCTTTGATTTTCCGAAGAAAAGTCGAGCGACTTGTCAAACGGAAGCGGCACTACGTGGTGGTCAAGGATTTCTTGATGTTGGGTGAAGAGGTTAACAGACTGGAAATACGCGAGGGAGTCTATTATGGCATAATTATGAAAGCAGGGCTGGCGTTATAACTTTGATATCGTTATGCATGTCGGTAACCATTATTAAAGATATCAACAGATGTGCCCCGGTAATTGCTTTATACTCGACAGACGTTTAATTGCACTCCCGGGTGGCTACTGTAAGCTTTATTATTGTAGAACATGAATATCTTTACGTTCTACCCGTCGTAAACACCTTGTTGATATGTCTAGGGATATCTAGTGATTTTAGTGTATGAACGTGTAGCAATTCATCTAGGGAATTTTTCAGAAAAATTTAAAAAATTGTTATTTACTGTGCTGTATGTTTAAGTGGGGTCCGTTTAGTGAGCAGAGGAGAAGAAAGGACTTTGAATATTCTATGTAGATGGGTATAACGTTATTATTCCAAGTGGCCGGATTCGAATAAGGCCGGACTCTCGATTCTGGAAGCGAGCCCTTTGGCTGCTTCCGGTTTGTCGAGAAAGACTCTTTTGAACCCTTCGCCGTAATCCCTTTTTGCAGCCATTCCTGGTAATTACGATAAATATTTGAGCAGCCGTCGTACTGTCGCAGTGCAACCCTTGCTGGTTGAAATGAGCCGTGAGCCACGCGATGCTAAGACTTTCTGGAAATAAGTATTCGCAGTTACAACAAGGTAATCGCTTAGAAATCGGATTGGTCGCGAAAAACGTTTGGACGAGCATAATAATCGTACTGTGCTAATCGGCCCTAATGGTCGGGTAGGATGGCTTTGTCGGTTTTAAATCCTATAAATATTTTTCCTAATATTTTCGAAAACAGTGCTGCTACCGTGAACGGGGAACCTTTTGAAGAAAAGATGAGAAACTGCTCCTGACGACGAGCTTGATGGAATCGATGGCGGTAAAAGTCCTTTGACGTGCACCAACTGCACTAAATTTTTGGAATTTTTGGGACCCATTTTATATCCATTGTACTTACTCTGCGTTATCCTGTTTATCTTTTTTTTCTTGATTTTGGGCCAGATGTAATCTATAGGTTGTCACCTTATTTTGATTTGATCCATTAGACAAGAAATAATAGTTCTAATTATTTTACTTAACACTTCTTTTCTGTATATAATTTTGAATTTTTGTAACTAACATTAGCTCTCATTCTTATGCAGGTAACAACAAAGATTCTTCGTTTTTGACACGTCTCTCAAAACACAAAGTGACTATAATACGCCCAAATTCAAAATGGCTGAAAAACAGCAGGTAGTATACCAGTGAGTGTATCAGAAAGAAAAATATAATGCAAGCAGCTCTCGACCGAGTATGGAGTCAACCGGTGGATCCGTGGGAACCCGAAGACGCTATCGAGGACGGGATGTCAGGAAACTGACTAACTGACAGCCGGGTTGACATTTTCGCCGAAAATATTTGAACCGCTTTTTAATTTCAGGTAGGTAGGCATACCGTAAAAGAGAGTCTGCGACAATCCTGTTCGGTAGAAGAAAAAGAAGAAGAAGCGAAGAAAGAAGAGAACTAGAAGAAGCAGTCATGGAAGAGAAAGAAGATGAAGAAGAAGAAGAAGAAAACGAAGGTGAAAGATGCGCCAAGAGAGATAGGCTCGCGCGGCGATGTTGGAAGTAAAAAGTCCTAATGGACGACAAGGTACAGATAACCCAAGGACTGTAATGGATATCCCTGCCGAGGTTTTTAGTAAACAGTTCATTTGTCATTTCGCTCAAGCGACGAGAGCATCATTGACCCACCATCATCATCATCACCACCACCAAGAATCAGTAACCACATTCATCACCTCAGGTTTCTTTTAGAGAATTTAGTTTTTTCAATATAAAATTCTCAAAAAATGTATGACTCACTCCTATATATTTAAAAGAATTGAGTGTGATTAAGTATAGAAAAAAACTAGGTTTGATTAGGCAATTTGTTAAGGGATATTAAGTTTTGGTGACTTTCGACCATGGAGTATTGCTAATATGTTGCTTAATCAATGTATGACAGCTGTCAAACCTGACTGGTGCATTTGAGCTGAATAACCCTGTAGAGAGATCTGTCGCTATGGTGGCAGGGATTCTTGAAGAGAACGAAGAGACGGTGCACCGTTCTCAAAGGCACCGCCAGAGAGACGTCGTATCGTCGAACCGGACCCAAGCAAGTCCCGACATCTTCACTTGTCTGCTGCCTATTAGTAAGTCCCGTCACAACCCGCTAATGACCGGCCCAACCCCATCCCTAGGTTCTCCACCCTCTCACTGAGAAAACGAATAAGTAGAAAGAAAATACGAATATACGAGTACAACAAAAACTAATACTTCCCAATACGTACCTAATCAATACCTTACACATTCTAATTAACCCAATACAATTATTATAATTATCATCAATTAATGGTTTCACTTGTAATTTTTTCATAATTTTCTAAAAATCTAATAAAATTGTAGGAAAGGAGTAAATCTACAAGTCGAAGAAGAAGACATAGATGGATAATGAAGACGGAAGAAGAAGAAAGAACAGTGGAAATAACTGAGTGTCTGGTGGCAGAGTTAGCGACGAATAAAAGGAGAAAGTATATACTATCTCCGTGAAGTAAGAGAAAGAGAAAAGGTATCGAAGAAGGGGAACCCCCTGCAGATGGTAAAGGGTTTACGGTCCGTCAGACTCGCATACATGCCGGGCGTCGTTTCTTCCACGTGAGCGTCCAGCTGGTATCGGGCATGCAATCACACGGAGGATTAAGGAGGTGAGGCAGCCGAGGTTCAACCTGGAGGAAAAGGTGAGTTCGTGTTTGTCTTTATTTTCAAACGAGTCGAAGAGAAGGCCGCGCGCGCGCAGCATTGCTGACGGATTAGCCCGTCATCCTAGGGAATTTCTTTACCTTCTTATTTTCCAATCGCTCTTTTTCTTTTATTCTCTTCTATATTTTTCTTTAACTTTTTCGAATATTCCACCTCCACTGATACTTGGTACCAGTGGAGGTGGGTATACTACATGTATAGGATGCATATATGTGAAAAGTATGTATTTAAATTTAACAGAAATTAGTGTAATTTTTATTTATGATAGAATTTATTTTTTTCTTTTATTCTACCAAGGAGAACCGACTTCTAATCCTCATGGAGAATTTTTCTATTGTGGTACTGACTCACAGCATTATTGTCAAGGTGTCTCGGATCGATACTTGGAATCGTTCAGATAGATCTAGGATGGTATACCAATAACGTCCTCTAATGGAATTATCAGGCCGACAAGATCCAGGACTCTTTTGTGGACGCGCGCACGTGGACGCGTCTTACTCTATTGTGGATCCACGGACTGTCGTCTCGCTCCTAAATCGAACCAAAGGAAACGAAACGAGATGATACAGTCAAACGAGATATTGCATCACGGAATCAGAGCTCCCTTGCCTTTAAGACTTGATCATAATGCCTCCATTACTCGCATCGCCTACACTCACGCTCTAATAAAACTTAAGCCGTGGGCTCTATATAGAACTCGTGTGTTATATATCTGGTATGTATTTATAGCATTGTGGAACGTTAAAAAAATAAATGAAAAATTTGTCACATTTGACTATCATTATCAGAATTTAATTAATAACTTTATTCGGATAGAATTCTGTTTATCTTCAATTTTTGATGGACCGTTGGAAGGATGTAGAAGAGTGGAAACGAAGCTGATTAATTTCTTTGAATTTTTTGTTAGATCTTCTACAATCTCTTTGTGATCCTCTGATCTTAGGAGGAAGACGTATTCCATCGGATTCTCTAAGTGACAAGAGCTTCAGAGTGGATGCTATGAACTGCAGACTCTCAGACGGCTCGTGCAAGTCACGAAATCCATTGTGTCTTGCCTTGAGATCTTCTTCGTGGCGTTTTATTGTGGCCCGTTACGGCAGATATAGTGGCTCTAGTGGCCGTACTGTTGATAAAACAGATAAACGCCTCGGGAACGTTCCCCGACGATGGGATAGCCGCCTTCTAGACACCTGGACACCCGGACAACTGCCTGCTTCTTTGGACACCCCGCGAAGAGCATCGATACGGCCATTGAAATAAAACAATTTCAATATAATAAGTCCCTCCTATGGAGGCACTGACTCGATAGATTTTTCTGACTGGCCCTGCTCCCATGAGGCCCAAGAAAACTGTTCCTCTTAGACACTATATAATCTGGCTTCCCACTACAGGTACTCTGGATAAAGCCATTTTATTTAGACACTCATGGGATCATCTTAAGATACCGGAAAAGGAAATCTTATATTTACTCTAGTATGGATTTCTAGGGCTGTGTTAACTGTCGCACAGTATCCTTGGACCCTCTGTGAAAACAGGAACAGGATTGGACCAGATGAAGTTATTCACTGAAAATATTTTGTACCTGCTGAACTCGTGGGAAGAAACGAAATTTGGATAACCGATACCCTTTTTTGGAAAGACAGACATTATCTCACAAGGTAATTATGTATTGTTAATGGATCTTTGAAGAGTTTATTTATTGTTAATGGATCTTTGGAAGATGCTGTTTATGAGTTAATCATTTTCCTGCAAGAAAAAGTGGGATATATATTTTCTGCATTCTTTGAAATTCAAAAATCCATCTCGCTGTTGCGCCAAATGAAGTCACAACTTGGACAGCGGGTGGCCAAGGGATTTCAGGCTTCTCGTGGCGTAGAGAAAAGATCACGAGGAACCATTGTGAGCGGTCGTGAGAGGCGTGGGAGCTTCACGGCGGTGCCTTTCATCTTATTTCACCCTCGCGCCACCCTTCGCCCGTCAACCTATTGTGACATGACACCCCCGCGGTGCCGTGCACCAGCCCTGACCGTGCATACGGGACGGCTACCGTCTTCTTCGGGAACCTCATGGAGTCAGAGAAGTTAGTAGGGTAAAAGAAAAAAAAAAGAAGAAATGGATGGCAATGCTTAAAGAAAGGCCCAAAGAAAACGTGCCGACACGTAACTAAAGTGCGCAGATCTCGCGCGAACGCTTCACTATGAAGTGGGGTGTCAAAAGTGCCGACACCTGATCATTCACTGTCTACCATTCTTTAGGAAAAAAAAAGGAATTGGTACCAAAATGACAACAATCTGTATCGATTATCCAGGTAGCCCAGGTACAGTTAGTACAGTACTAAAATATGAATGGACCACTAGAAAAATATAAGTTCCTAGCAAGGGTTGCTGTATGTTTATAATACGGTGGCTGCTGGGCTTACGGAAAAACTCATTTGGAAATTTTCTTCAACAGTTAAGATTGGATTATGGTTGATTAATGAGATGGGATCCTGGTAGCGCTGCTCTGAGCACAGATCCTGCTACCTGGACACTTTTAAACAATGCTCTTCCTCGCGGCAGGGGTTACCATTTTGGTACCATCATTAATTACTAGCTACTTTCCTCTAGGGAAACATCACGTCCAAAGGTTATCACGTTAAGAGTGATCGATAATACAAGATCAATATGATAATTATATATCTGAAGAAAGCCAACAAAAGTGACAGACGAATATGGGTAGCATATATGAAATTCGCGTAATTGTTAAAAGATTCTAGTCTGGATGATAATATTAGTGGCACCAGGCTGCCGCATAGTTGCAGATCAGATTAGAACAGGATTTGAGAAATCTCTCATCTACCAAAGCTGGATGAACCACTTTGGTCCAGGACATCCATCATTCCTACGGAGCATCCTTCATTTCGCGCATTCCCTTCCTTCTTCAGCTCCAGAAGAAGATAGTCCACGTCCATTTTAAATTCTTGTATGTCACGCAATCTAGTATCTTTTGTTTTTCTCTAGATAGCAGAAAGAACAACAAGAAAAATTCCCCAGACAAGACTAAAGATGATTTTTCAAGCTACCAACAAGGCCCATAAATCCCATTCTTGGTGCTTATACTTAAACTCTAGTCTGCCGAGTCTAAAATGACTAGAAGGGGTTTCTTTTTCTTAGCTCGAATCACCCTGTAGATGAGAACTACGATAGGGACGCCCACATATACATGAGAATGCCAGCACAATGCGGCACTCGGCCTTTGGCTCCATTATACAATTCAATTTGTTAATAGCACTATCGATATATCGAGATGGATGGATATCTCTGGAGTAGAAACAAAGGGGCGGTGCACCCTGGTAAGAAATCCTTTTAGCAGACAATGCGCCGACAGTGCAGCATCCCGTGAGAGACCATGTAAATGGCGATAGAATAGAATTCGATTGATTTAAATGGACTTGCTACTCGGAGGGGCTGAAAAAATGTATTTTTAAATTCTTAAAGAAAAAAAAAGGAAATATCCAGGCTACGTGCAGTCCACAACCACAAGAACGATGTGAGGGTGACGGTAGCTCCAGAAGGTGGAACCAAAACCGCAAGAAGGTATGAAGGAAACCATTGTCATAGAACTATAATATTGTTCACACATAATAGAAGGTAACCTGATCGACTTATCAATAACCGCGTAATTATAGTACTAAAGAGTTGGTAGTGCTCAAAACAAGCCATAATAAGACGCAGGCGTCTTTCCCACAAGTAACCTTATATCCCTGTCGTGGTGACCCGTGCCGTCCGAACTCTAAAGTCTTTCAGCATTCAGTTTTGTCAGAGCAGACTCCATTGAGTCTACAGCCACGTTCTGTTTTCCTACGCTCTTTTAGCGGCGAGGCCATTGTTCGCGAATTAATTTATTACGGCCCAATTATCAGCGCGTTGACACCGCTGCAGGGACACTTGAAATTTCCTAGGCAGGGTATGTATGTGTATATGTGTGTGTATATACATATATTATATATAAATATGTCCAGGGGCCATTTCGAGAACTTCGCCAATTATGGGGTATTCACAACGGCAAACTGAAATGTTATTTTAAAAAAACTAAACCTTAGACTATCACAGCATTGGAATTCTAACCTAAACTAACCTAACGTAACCATTTCTAAACCCATCACAGTTCCGGGTGCCTAGTATTGAAAAATTTTTGGAAAATTCTGTGTGGTCGCCGCTTTATGGTCCCGGATACTGCCCTTGGATATAGAATTGGATATAGAAACTGCCAAATGTCCTCAAAGCTCGCCACTGCATATATAAGAATGTCCTGGAAACTGCCCTCAGATATATTTATATGTATATGTACCTATGGTATCTAGGGGAATTATCAGACAACATTAACAGGGGATTTTAAATCTGTCTAACTTTTTGTATCTGCCGAATGTATTGTTAGGTTATGTAGTTAGGTCAGGTGGCCTATCGTTATCTTATTCCGAGCCTTTGGACAGTCCACATGAAAACGACTCGCGGTACCTAATAAAAAGTAAGACATCCAGTTACACAGTTCAATGGCTTGTTCGACCGAAGTTTGAGTGACAAGCTATGAGCCACGGCATGAGAAGAGGCATACCGGACCGCGCGGCACATCAAAGCCACTAATGCGCACCTCCCCCATCCTCATCTTCTACCTCATCCTCATCCAACGCCGCCACTGCCTCTTCCATAAGCTCCTCGACTCGATCGACGGCCCCCACTAGGAGGACTGAACCTCGCGTGGCCCCGATGACGTCCCAATGAGGCCCTGATGAGGCCCGTACCGATCAATTTACGCCCCTGTCTCTAGTATGCACGTGAACGTACCAGACTAGTCCTCTATTCAAAAGTAACCGCCGAACAATGCAGGTATTCGGCTGCTTTTATTTTGTTTTTGGGCCTTACCAGGTTTAAGCATACGTTTGCTCGCGTTGATGAGAACTAAATATTTTTCTGCTAGTCAGGATTTTGGTCATTTTTATTTAGTGTCGAGTAATGTTGGTACCGCTTGAATGGGGCCTTGATATTAGGCAGATGTATAAATATATTATTTCTTGGGACTGTATATTTTGCATGATCGAATTTTTTGTAATTTTAGAAGAAATAAGCTTTATATGTATAGTATAAATGGAATATCGAGCGTGGCGATGGAAGACGATCAATGAAGGCATTAATTCCAAGAGAATTCTACGGCCAATAAATCTGTTTGCAATTAGCGGACGCTGCACGCGACGCGAGCGAGAATAAATGACGTCATAAGGAACAGGGCCTGGAGGGCCCCCCGTTGAGCCTGGAACCCTCTAGGCCCCGCGAACCCGTGCGCTCTCAATAAATATCCCGCGGGTCCACCAGGCCCGGGGCCCCTGATCTACAGCCCCCGAGAGTGTGTAATGGAGATATCATGTATAAGGCCCCGCGATGCCTTATGCAAATAGGATTGCCCTTTACATTGCGCGTGATGCGCTGCACGGTAATTGGCTCTCGCCGAAATTACCACCAGAGGATTAATATCCACTTCGAATTCCCCTATTTACGGATTTCCCAGTGAATACTTAAGGCCCCATTAAAATATAGATGATACCTACCTAACACTCATATTCACCCTACTACGTGAGATATTAATTAGGAAGCGTGACTGGCGCTTCTCCACTGGGCCCTTCTAGACGAAAAGAGGACAGACCCACTGCTCAATTCCCGAAGATAGGTGCCCAAATTATTCCCCTCACAAGGCCCATCCACACAAATCTACACTAAAAAAAATATTCAAATTCAATGCAGCAACGTTATACTGTTAAAAATCCAATAAACATTTTTTCTAACAATTTTACCTCTCTACCATATATACATACGTATATCCAATTCATGCTTTCATGTAACAAGTCCATATCGTGTAATGTCTGTAAGTTACTCCACCATAACCTATACCGAGTATCTCATAAAAAATTACCAGTAACTATATCAGAATCGTCTCCCAAGTGTATATCGTTGTAAAGTTTAGTACGTTGTACCCTGTCATATAAGGATTTTACAGAAATAAATGATAAGTAAGCAGCGTGTGGCTGGCCAGCGTGGGCCCAGTAAGTAAAACTAAGAGTAAACCAGATACTCCATACAGAATCCTGACCACTTATATTCCCGTATACATTTTTTATAATCTGTAAGAAAATTAATGAAAAAAATTCAAGAAATAAGGAGAACGGTCACCTGAAGATAGTTCAGTACTCATTTTACCAGATGGCGCTGTCTCTGTAGCCTGAGAAGCTCCCAGTAATAGTTATTCCACATATGTGTAATTAAGGCTTAAGTCTTGCGCTGGTACGAGCACTGTCACTTATTCACTTTTTCCACCAATTATCGAAATATTTTCAAATAATTTAACACTGTTAAGTACCGGTTTATACAGGGTTAATCACGACAAACGCATCACCTGAAGTTAGACTGTCCATTTGACTTCAATTGTAGAACCACCTTTAGGTGGTGCGTTTATCGTGAATAACCGTATATATACTCATCATTTACGTACAACTATATCATACACGTGAAACGTTGAGGTTAGTTAAGTTGTATAACTGGCTGTGCGTAACGAGCCATATCTCTTTAACGGTATTTAACGAGGTAACAACTTTTTTTCCTCTTTCTTTTTATTACACAACTCGATTACTATACTTGATGTATTCACATATTTTTTTTGTCTCTTAACAGTAAATAATAGAATAGAATAGTATTTTCTAACAAGGTAGAAAGTTATCGTAGGATTTTGACCGATGACCGGTTAGGTTTTTTTTCTATTTTTGTTGAGGGAGGGGATTCACTCTCAAGGCACGCTTTGCATCTTAAAGCGGTTTCCCATAGCTGTGAACGTTGTGAATAGGCACGTGAATGACGAGATGGGGCCATGTGACGAAGTTTTTCAAACAAACCGTCTAGATTTGTAGCGCCCAGGGATAACAGACGGGACGTGCTCCGCGCATGGTCTCTCGAGTATTTTGATAAGGCGTCCCAGTGCGTCGAGACGGACCAGAGAGTGGCATTGTCACTCTACTCGAGTGGCTAATATTGGGATTTACATAATTAGATTTCCATTATTTTTTCAGCCCGTACAAATTCTGCGACACGTGCACACGGAACACAACTGGTACAGATAAAGAAGACAACAATCCCATTGCTCACGTTCCTTAGGAAAAAAAATTTTGGAATTATTTTTCATGTACGTATATGTATACTAATATATAGTTAAAATTTTCTAATTTAATATTTTTTTGTGATTATTCCTTATGACTTATTCAGCCATTCACCCCAGCATCCAATCCGCCCTTTGTTTCTCATTTCTGAACCTTTTTACAGAGAAACGTGATCCACGAAAAAGATCCGGGCCATAGTATCCTCGTCTAGAAGATCTAAGGATAAGAGGGATTCCGTGTTTCTACCCGGAGTAACGGATCCTCGGTTAGGTCCTTCATTGGCCACCACGTGCCTAAGTGCTACCAGGAGAACGCGCAACCCTCTTTAGCATCCTCGTGCTCACGCGCCAATCCGGAAGCGGAAGATTCCTCTCAGGAGCGAGCCCAAGAGTGTACTTAACCCTTGGAGTGATCGAAGCGATCTGAAATACGATCACCAGGATCCCTTAACTGCTTGAAAAATTCATCCCTGTCAACCCTGACTCTGACAGCCATGACAGTCACGTGTAACCAGTAGCCACTTCAGCTTCCTCGTGGAATTCTTGGTGATTTTTGGTTACTGAATTTTCTTATTATACTCCAGCAAACTGGTGTTTACTGTGTGGACTATCATTTACACCACAAGGAAACCTCGAATGGGACCTAGTAAAATCGTAGGGCCCCGCATTGACAAATATCCGGGAACAATCATTAATACGGATTACGAGCTGTATTACGTTTCACGATCAGACGACACTGTTTCCCCCCTAAGCTATTTTCGAGTAATCCCTCGCGCAAACCAACAAACAGTGACAGCTGTCGACGTCGCGACGCTTCGTCCTATCCGTTTTCGGTTACTACGCGAGGAGAAGGAGGAAAGCGATTTTTTTCCACTTTTTTCTTAGCACTTCCTATAGTTGATTTTACACAATTTGAAAAAGTGGACGATAAGACGATTAAGTGGTGAATAAAAAAAATTCACTATAATTGGACTAACGAATTTTGAGAATTATTTTCGAAAATTTCACAGAATATTGTCGTAGGATACACAATGATACTAAGAATTATTAGGAGTTTCCAATTTTAAGACGTTAAAATCCTTTGAAAATTTTGGTATCCTCTCAAGACGGCATTTTACACTGTAAATGAGATTAGCCTAATCGAAAAAAATCCCTAGAATCCCATAATTCGCAATTATACTAGTTCACTGGTAACAAATCCTCAAGTCCTACAAGTACAATGAGTTCAAGTCGTTCTCGAGATTGTCGCAATTCTTAAATCGTTCAAGGAGTCCTTGAGTTTTTGAGAAAAGGATTCAACAAGAACGTAAAGAAATCACAAGCGCGAAAACCAGTCCGAGTAAATCCTTTTGGCGACCAATCCTTTTATACCAATAGCAAATCTCTTTACTCCTTGATCCTTTCTCTACTTTGCTACTTTCACTCTCTCACTCTTCTTCTCTTTCTCTTCTCCCTCATACCGGAAAATGCACCTGGCCGCAAAGACTCAAACGTGGTTCAGCTTTCACGCGAAACAAGATCGTACCAGTAAGATTGTCCTGTACTATCTATGTATAATCAAAAAGAGTTCCATGAGCACTGGTACTAAGGCTCTTCACATATCCTGGGGACAGATGCGTCACCAGGATAGAAATTCGTGAGGATGCATACTACAGTATATATATACATACACCGTACACGATGAAAAACGTAACAGGAAGCCGCGCGGACTGGCTAATCTGGCTGGCAAATATTTGGATTGTCGCATTCATGGCATTGATACATCGAGTGCAGCTCCCGGACGTGGCAGGGAGAGAATCGGCTGTTTACACGGCGTTCGGCTTGCAGATCCTTTTGAAAATACAGCCGGGAATTCTGGCATTAAGATGCCAGATAGCCTTGTCCAATGGGACACCATGGATTTCGTAATGGGAATTGCACGGAATGGGACAGATGCCAAAATGTAGATACATCTTAAAGACCTTTTTGACCAGTAGCTGTATAACTGGTATATATAATAACTAATATATTCCACTTAATAGTATATAATATGGACTTATAAGAAATGATGTGTGTGTGTGCGCGTGCGTGCGTGTGTGTGTATATATATAGGTGTCCATATTGGATGAGGATCTATATCCACAATGATATAAGATTATTATAGGTAATATATCTATATATTCTTCTTCAATTTAAGGATGACACCTAGTGGATGATTCATACATCAGATTGATAAAGCTTGAATTCTTTAAATTCGATCTTCTAAAACGAGTAAAGGTTCGTATATACTAACTGCTAAATGTATGCAGTAGGAACGTTCTTAATAACAAAGTTTTTGTAGTACAATAGGATCATCGCGGACCGATGAGCACCGATCTGCTTACCTTGGACTCTCTCGACTCCTTTCCTCGATGAGGAGGATCAGAAGTAGTACCAATATGAAAGAAAAGGATAGACAGAGTTGTTGAGTACCTAACCTGAAAGAGAAGAGAGAAGCTGGGTCTTGGAGCTGTCAGATTCTCATACTCCTGAGAGAGAGAGAGAGAGAGAGAGAGAGAGAGAGAGAGAGAGAGAGAGAGAGAGAGAGAGAGAGAGAGAGAGAAAATGAGAGAAAGATTAGCTTCTTAACCAAATAGGCTCAGCTTAGTCTTCACCGTCGGCTCGACATTCTCGATTTTCGAGGAGGTAGGAATTGTCCTTTAGGTATAATAAGATCTACTATATCTATATAGACATTACTATAGTTAGGTTAGGTACATATACAAGTACCAGTGAATTAATCTGTTTAGCGGCCTCGCGGCTTAACTACCCTGGACCAAGTTACCCTCGTGATTATATTTACTTTACGATCAGCATCTTCTTCGGGATGGTCCTGGTGGAGAAATCGAGCGGAAGCCCGCTTGCATTCCTTCCGGATGGCACGACGTTCCCACGTAGACATTTTTATTCCTTTAGTCATTCTTGTCCAATGACGTTGTCCTCTAGGTACTACCCAGTGCATGTATATACTGTATGCTATATATATACACTTCTGTATCTAGTTTCTCATAGCTCTTCTATAAAATATCCTGCAGGAAGAGTCCTGGAGGAATATAGAGTGAAGATAGTACCTATATACCTGTCTACCTATGTGCCTCGTAACGGACTCAAACTCCCAAGGACTTGTCAGGGACGACTTCGCGGCTCACCGCGTCGATCCTAAGCCGACGGTAATGTGACGTCCACCTGGTAAATAATCGAGAATATTCAAGCCTCCATTTTCAAGTCGTTACCAAGGTCCTTCGTAGTCCTTGTAATCTTTCCTGATCCTAGATCGTAGTCCCTGATTAAATCCACCCAATTTACAGAAGGAGAGAAAGAGAGTTGTTGATATAATTACTCATGAAAGGGTTGATTAATTAATATAAGATTTAGGCCCTTAGGATGCTTCAGGATTGTTATAATGTACTCATACTATCTATACTTCTGGTACCAGTGGATGATGTTTCGTGTTGTGGGACCTGGTGAGGGTTTTCACCCTCAGACTTATAAGGGTAAGCTATAGCACGGCGCTTTCGTGCACGATCGTAACACCGAGTGTTCTTCGTCAATGAATCATTGATGAGTGAACGATGGGGTCGTGGGATGTCGCAGCTGCGGTGGCGGCTCTTCTTCTGCGGTCGCAACTGCAACCCTTACGCTTGCTCGCGACCCCTTCATACCTTCTGCCTTCAATTCCTCCTTTTCCTTGCCGACATTTTTTCCCCTTTACTTCTCTCTGGAAAAACAGGAATAACAGGTCATCACGATATGGTTTACCGATATATGCTTCACTGTTTACATAATGAATAACTAGCATCGATACGCATGGGAAATATTCCCTATACCAAGTTGCACAATCTGCTCCTTTTAGTTCTGTACAAAGGTACTACCGTGGAATAGGTATGAATATACATTTTATTCATAAATTATTGATACAAAAATTGTATTGATACGAGGATATCGTTTAATATGAAATTTAATTAATTTCAGGATGGACTCTACTTTCTTATGGGAAATTATATAGGTTTTAGTACAAAGTCGCGTTGCGTTCTACAAACAACTAACGTTTTTGTGATGAATAAGTAAACGTGGGGGTATGTCACCTGCTCGGAAACATGAAGAACAATAATTTCTTTGAACAGGATGCATAATGGAAAGGATCATGTCTATGTGGTTTGGCAAAACCATCATCCTGCTGTCTATGGTGTGAGCAAACATAAGAATCCTAGCAGGATACTCGCGTGTCTTGATTTACATATGTGATCGATAATACCTATAAAACTGATCATTAAGCACTTACATAATATGAATGGCTTCCCGGTATTTTTCAAAGAATTATCTGGACTTACCTTCTCTGTGGGTCCTACGGACCCAGTGGGACCGGTGAGCATTTAATAAACTGATTCAATAAATCCGTGCCTAGAGGCACTTTTACAAGAGCATTTCTCTTGCTCTGAACTCGTAGCGACGTTCACGATTAATTCGAATGAATTAATGTGAACCGTTGACACTGAGGCCCAGGGTTAAGTCGACCATTGGGGCCCTACGGCCTCTCGGGACAAATCTCTTCTGCTTTGTCTAGTAGACTCCACAAGGCTCCAATATCCCTGGAATTTTATTATGGTATTTTAAAAAATTTTTAATCCTATATATAATTGTTATAATGACTCTATATTTGTCCTGCAGATATTTTTTGACCCATCTTTATTTTCCTGAATGAACGAATCATACCACGAAATGACGATTTCGTACGAGGCCATTGAAGGAATTATGATTGGTGTGGGCTGTGGGGCCACTTGATCGCTTATTGACCACTGTTGACTCGTGTTGACACCGCAGACCTTAGTTAGGTGGATAAATATACTGAACAGTCCCGGGTCAAGTGGATATCAGCACCGCCTCCGTCGCCCACGCCAGGTTACACGGCACGTAGGTACCAGCTATAGGAACGTGGATCTGAAAACAATTTTTTTAAATTATCAAAACATCCTAAAATTTTCATATTCCCAAAAAAAGTTTTTTTTTTACTAGAAATCGCCTAAAATTATCAGGTTACCAAGAAATAGTACAGATAAAAAATTTGGTAATTTTATGCAAAATACGTAATTGTATCTTAAGATATACCTGTATAATATACAGTGATTAAGGGTTGCTAGAGAAGGGGATGTATAAAATAAATCCCAGACTGTACAAACACTCCATCGATACTCCAAGCATATACAGTGGCCAGTGAGGGCATCTCTCATAAAGAGAAAGAAAGAGTCAAGCAAGCAAGAGAGCATCAATCCATTTGGATGCTTAGCGAAGACGAAGCAATTATGATATTTGTCCCCATTAGGTGAATTGGGGTGGCGACTTGCGTGACCCCAACTGATCGCGACGGTCCGCTAACTCGCGCAATGGGCCCGGGGTCAAATAAGAGCGCCTCTCTTCGTTATTCTCTTTGTATCTTTCTCTCTCTCTCTTTCTCTCTTTACTTCACCTCTCTTCTACAATCATTCATAATACTCACCGTTATACATCTACGTCCAACCAACGCGTACCTAATCTACTTTGCAGTGGATACATGAATTATTAGCATAGTACTAAATTATGATTATATATATATATATATATATTTACACACACGAGTGTATATAATTTTTTTTGGAAATTTTCCCATAAGTCACAAGTTACTGTACCTAAATTGTATCATTTAATTGTTGATGATACCAGAGTTAAGACCACCTCCGCATTGTGTCGTGAGAAATATAATTTTTTTTCTTTTTTATTTCTCCAGAAACTAGGTCGAGAAGGAGATCACATTAGAAGGAAAGACTTGGCTCATAGAGTTCTCGGACTTGTCGTGGGCGCGTAACAAAGATCAAAATGCCGCTCGCTGTCCGAGAGAGTCACAAGAGTGACGTCCATGCGATACTAACGTGCCTGAATATATCTGGTGAAAAAGAGTCATTGTGAGAAGCCACTCGGCTGTCGCACGGAAAGGAAAGGAGAGCGTTTAGAACTTCATTCAGGTGAAAAAGTGAACGCAAGGATTTATGTGCCACATGTGGCATTTATGTACGTCACGAAATTCTTTTGTCACATTGACTGTATGGTAAATACTGACAGTGAGGATTATTGTGAACCTAATGCATGACACTTTTAATTTCGGATGAGGTTATGTACGCGGATTGAAATTGGGTGAGTTTAATTAATTTTATTTATTGCGCTTTTTTTCAGGAATACAAGGCGAAACAGTTTTTCTTTGGAAACTCTACAGCGTCTTATCCAAAGTGGAGAACAGAGAATCTTGATCGTCCAAGACGCTGAGAATCGAGAGAGCGTCTTCTGGATCCCACTGAGAGAAGAGAGAGAGCGAGGGGAGGATATGAAAAGATAGTAGATAGAGAGTAGAGAGAGAGGAGAAAGAGAGGACGTCACTATCACCCTATTCGTTCACCTCTCACGAGGATTCGCGTCTGATTCGTTGCTTCCCAATGGCGTGGGCGGTTCCCCCAGGTATCCATATCCGGTTTGGGCAGGGCTCGACTTCACCCTCATCCTCATCTTCGTACACTGTATATACATATATACTGGTGTATGAATACTTAGAGTTCCAAGCAAGATAAATATATTAACTGTATAAAGTTTCACTTCGGTTAGTGGATTTTTTTATTGTGGATTAAAATCAAGAATAGGTTAAATTATTTATTTATTTTTTAAATTATTATTATGCTGTTTCCAATGTTATTGCACTAGTATACATACCGATTATATGTATTTCTATGGTTCTACCTTCTACAACAGTACTTCTAATATTATATATTGTCAAGGTGGTTAAGGCAAGGTCCGTTTTTAATCTGAGGCCCATTGATTTATAATGTTTACATCAGTAATCCTCTTAATGAGGAATCATCCCTGTCGAAAAGTGCCTCACTGTACTGTGTAGAGGGAACCAAGAAGTACCTTCTGAGTCTAAAGAAAAGGGTCTTTCTATTATAGATTGGCAGAAAGGGCGTTTCCGTACGTTGCGGTTGCATAGATTAGCGCCTGCGCGTACAACACTCATTAGCGGATTTATTACCCATTTTCTTGTTAAGGTTCAGGAGGTACGACCACGCCTGTTAAAATAATTTCTAAGGTATAATCAAATATTGTTTTAAATCAAGACAATAATTATATCGAATCTTTTGTAATCTCGCGGTTATACTAGAGTCCCTATAAGTTCCTTTGCAAATCTAGTCAAGTTTGTTACTAATCTTATTTACTTTCTGTACTAAAAATTTAAAAATTCATCTACCAAACTATATACAATTGGCAATATTGTTCATGACGTACAATAAATCTTGTTGCGGTTTGTCGCGTCACGCTCGTTTACCATGAGAGAAATAACGATGAAAACTTTGTGCTTCCTGTCGGTAAGGATCGTTAATCCGTCTAATGGCGGCAGGTAGAGACCGGTATATTCTTTACTGTACTTATAAGGCACTAGTAACGAGAAGTATGTACCCTGATCGGCCATGTTGTAAATTACATTGCGGTTTGCAATTGTCGCTACTCCTTACTCTTATGAAATGGTTAATTCTAAGCTACCGTGCGAATGGTCAGTTTTACTTCTCCTCCTCCATCTTGTAAGAAGGTTTTCTTCTTCCTCTAGTTATTCATTCATAGTCTTCAACCTCTTCGCCATTTTCACTAATCCTCTCGTTCTTCAGTTTTGTTCAAATGTTTGGGAAACAGCAGTGGATTAGTTCACGTACCGTTTACTCAATTGATATATCCACTTGGGAAATTTTGTAATTTTTCCAAAATCATTATACGTATGGGTATAGGTTAGAAATGAATTTTGGAAATTTTGTTCTTTTTTCAAAATTCATAATATCTAGGGGATTTAGGGTAGAATTGAATTTTATAGAAACATTTCAAAAGCGATTTTTCGAGTACGTTCATTTTTCTTCTTCGAGTGTTTTTAGTAGTTTTTATTTAGGGATCTTATTGCTGTGGACTTTTTCTAAGGGGGTTTGTATTTTAACGTTTACCCCATATTGTATTGTCGCGGCAACCCTCTTCTTATGGGGAATATGTCATATTCATGGCAGTCGGGATGTCATCTATGCTCTGTATGAATTGACAAACAGATGAGTGAGTTTGCGTTTTTTTTTTCAAGGGGGAAGAGACACGAGGTGATCGAAATGACAAGTTCAGAGGGTTCTATGGTTTCCCATAAATTCCAGCATCTGCTCCATTTATTCCATATTATTAAACTTGGCCATTATTATTTAATCCAAGCGTCTTAATATCGCTGGTACGTAGAAAAGTACCATTTTGAGTAGGTACCTACCCTATATATACCTGATGCACCCTTCGATATTCTTGAACCGTCAAATGCCTGTCAATCACAATTTTTTAACCCTGTTACAGATCGTCGCATTAACCCTAAAGAATTTCAAAATAGATTCTCCATACCTATATATTTGTCGGACATAAAACTACCCTCTTTATTAACTCCAAAAATTCCTCAAAATTTCCACTAAAATATAATCAACAATTTTTTCTGCATTTTTTTCAGGGTTGCCAATCAGTTATTTCGTAGAATATAACTGGTAATTGGCAGCAATTGCTAAGGATAATCATGTTACACGTGTATCTTGAGCAGCCAAGAGGGTGTACGTCCCAGGGGTAAAAGAAGTGGCTCCAACCGAATGGCCAAGTGCTGACGTGATTTAGCTCGTGAAATTCCCTGCGCAGAAGCCTGAAGTTCCCGCGGAACTTCACTTCAGGAATGTTCCAGCATCATTCCAGCTGCAAGGTGCAAGTGCGTTAATAATTGCTCTTTGATTAGATTTAATCTCGTGAATCATTTCGAGTACGGGTAACACTTGAATTTTCACGCACAGGGATTTATGGGAACTCAACGTGAGATAGTTTCCACTTCGTGAGATACCATATAGGCACCAGCTACGCATTAAAGAAGATTTAAAAAAAATATAAGGGAGTATAAGGATAGAAGTATTAGGATCTCACGGGGGTTGTAATTTTTTTGCGACACCCACACAAACCTAAGGGCTGATCCATGTAGGATAAAATATTTTTTCATTCCAAGTGCGGTAGCGGTTTTTTATGTTTTCTTTTCTTGAGAAAAATGAAGTCCTTTCTCAAAGGTGTTACACGTACGGCCAACCGCAATGTCCTTACTGGTTTTCTATCCTTGGGGATCTTTGATCCTGCTATACTTTTGGGACTTATTGGGTTCGTTGATCGCTTCTCGAGGGTCCAGGATAACGTTTTGGATTTTTTTTTGGGACCTTTCACGGACTTCCTACGTTACAATGTATGGCAAATGTGAAGTGATGGAATGGGGTAAAAAGGTGTAAGTCCTTTGTCAAGACGTTTATGTAGCTCGCGAATGGACAACCCTTTCAGCCAATCCGATTCGTCTGGAGGATCTCTGTTGAAATCTTATTATCCTAGTTTTTACAGAGTTTTCACAAAAATAGAAAAGCAACAAACAGCCCCTATTGTAATCTCGGATCCAGAGGATGAACGTCAGTGGTTCTTAAACAACCTACCCCTAAAATGTTGCACCCTGTATTTACTCTACTGCAATATGCAAAACTATACGGAATTCTATACGTTAAAAAGAAATCTGATATTATAAGGCTCAATATATTCGGAAATAGCTACTCCACGTACAATGACAATTAAGAAAATATCGAAATTAACACTTCCAGTTGAGAACCCAAAGCTTGCTACTCTCCTGACTGCATAAATAGCGTTATAGTTTGACACTCCGCAGCTTCCCACGCAAGTCCCAACATCCAGTGGGTTCGCTGAAAAATATTTTCTCTGGGCCCAAAGGACAATCGCATAGATTTCTCACTAGACAAACGTACAAAGCCATAATTCCTGACAAACGAATCCTTTTCCAGGAGCGAAAGACACTAATCGTACAAGCGTTCGAGTCGACAGATTTCAAGTACAGAGTAAACAGAGTCCCAATTCAGGACAATATAATAAAAAAAATGTGCAGGATGAAGATCAAAAGACGGGGTCCTACTGAAGAAAAAAATTACGAGCAATTGCAGGACACAAATATCTCAGCGTGTTCCTAAATAAAAAGAAAACATAGCTGTCTCTTCCGAGGGTTTAATTTACTTGTTTTTTTCACGGTATTGTCACGAGCAGTGACCGTGTTACCAAAAATGTTTCGGGCCCCAAAATCGTAACGCGGCAGCTGCCCCCCCCCCCCCCCCTTATTTTTCCCCTATGCACATCGAGTTCCTCCTGTGCGAAAACGAACCAGTCCAGTACGACAGCGATATTATAACATCGTACGCCTATTTGTTACACGATAAATATGTAACTGGAACACAATGTCATCCCTTGGTACCGAAGGACCCATGGGGCCCAAGAGGGTGATGCACTCGATCCAAAAAGGGGGATGTTGGAAACATTAAATCACAGGAGGAAGCGTATATAACTACTGTCCTTGGTACCTCGCATATTCATATGCACTAGTATCCATATATATATATATACACGCATCGTACATATCCATATGGATACACTAAGCAGATGGCACCCCTAAAAGTCAAAAGTTCTCAAATAAGGGTTTACCTACAATAACACTGTACACCCATTCATGAAAATTAGCTAGTCGATTCTAATACAACGGACAATATATACTGGTTGTTTCAAATAACAATTTTTAAGGGTCCCTTTTTTTAAGGATTCTAGACTTTTTTCTTATCCTACGTAGTGGCGACCATTTTTATTTTGCGATCGAAATACGTTATAAGAAAACTACTCGTCGTAGTCCGTAATCCCTCGTATCTACTGCCTTTACAATGTATTATAAAAGGAAGCCGGACTAGGGTCGAGAGTCACGAGTCTGATCGATATCAGAATCTAGACTCTTTGTATCTTCTACGTTGGTATACGATTCTTTTTACATTAATAAAAAGCACGGCCATAGTCGACCGAGACACTTAGTTACCGCCATAATTGGATGATTTCAACGAAATAATGTGGCTCCTCTTTATACCTCATGGCAATCTGTAGGGTCGTGTTTAATAAATGATAAGGCCCATTATGGCGGTGAAGAAATGGATGAAGAACTAGTCAGAAGCCGTATAGAGAATCTACGATTTTATTATAAAAGAATCAAAGAGCTTTTGTACTTATATACTTATTCTATCAAATATTTGTACGGTTGCAGACTGGATTTGTGGAAAACAGTATTTTGAGAAATTCAATATTTTGAAAAATAATATATACTAATTTCTCATTACTGAAATAAAATCGTTGATAGTCGATATCTCTGCTATCGATCTGTCTTGTAATATGAAATAGAAATTGCAACAAACTCACCCTTATACGTACAAGTACGTATACCGGGTGAGTCGGCTAAAAGTTTTCATACAAGTCGAGGACGTTCCCTAGACTGGTT
This sequence comes from Pachycephus smyrnensis, assembly GCA_030142225.1. Classification (NCBI taxonomy): domain Eukaryota; kingdom Metazoa; phylum Arthropoda; class Insecta; order Hymenoptera; family Cephidae; genus Pachycephus; species Pachycephus smyrnensis. Next base: position 114,458 of record JARQST010000625.1, read on the forward strand.
ACTTTCAGTTGGGCCACCCGATAGTTGTCTCCCTTAGCGTTGGGGTTGCTTCGTCGAAGTTTTGCAACAGACCAAGAGGGTTAAATATTCAGGCGCAGAGTGTCAGCTCGTGTCTATACAATATACAATAGTAACTGCTAATATTAGAAATTACAAGAAAATTATAGAGCGACTACTTGAAATACAGTTTCATGGACGTAAGAAAATTATATCGATCTACAATTAATAAATATCCATAATTGCGCAGTAATTGATAAGAAATTATATAAATAATATTATTTAAGTCGGCAGAGAGTTAGAACAAAATATTTGATAATTAACAAACCATCTAAAGACTTTGACTCGGCACTGTTAATTCCTGTAAAATAAGTTAAGGGGATAAAACGGTACCATAGCTGGATATATCCTATTAGTAAGGCGCGAAGGCCCAATCCTATTTTCCGAAATATTTACGACAAGGTTCAAGTTGTAAAGCCAAAATGAATCCAGTATACCGAGCTTACAGCTTTATAACAGTACTCCTGTTTACGATAACTGTATTACTATAGTTTTCTTCAGGGATTCCATATAAAAATCTTGAATATCATTACATGGTCTAAGCTAATTAATATTTTATAGTAACGTGTAATATATATATACACACAAACATACAAATACCAACACAGGTCCACTTGGTACACCATATCCAGTGACCATATGTAAAATCGAAATTTTCTCAGAATATATTGTTCATATGTAATACTCGTGTATGATATTTGCAGCGCGTGTTCTACACCATGAGTTGAGCAGAATATAGATAGAGTGGCAAACTATCATTACAGGTTTGTCCATAACTACGTATCGTGTCTCAGTAGGGCGGTGATCGGTATACTTCTATGTGGGAGCGTGCCCACCTGCCCTGACCTGCACACCCAGCAAGTCCTTAAATACATACCAAATGAACGAGCATTTTTGTTACGCGCCTATCAATATTATATATGAATTATTAAATGATAAAACTCTGGAAGAACACGCAATATATATTCTGCTGGTTAAATCCATTATGGCGGCATAGCAGGCGAGTTTGAGAGGTCGACTTAGGATATGTGATATCGGCGAGAGTTGCTAACGGTTTATCGACATCGAGGATCGATTATTGCGAACAATAGTGAATACTTGGTAGAGATTAAAATATCCATTTCAATATGATCGATGTATCCATTTCGAATCGATCGATAAGATCGTCTTTATAAGATCGACTTTCCTCTCTGTAGATGGAGTCACTTCTGTTTGCTTTTTTTTCTATTTCTTCTTTTTACTTGACACCAGATAGATCGATCGAGTTCGGAAGTTCCTCACTAGGTTTTGTCCACATTGCTTTATTTTTCATGCGAGATACTATTCTCTTATGTTTTTCATGTTTCGTGAACCGAGAAACTTAAAGACCTCGTAACGTCTCTATCGTGCAGACTTCGGCTGAATTGTGCCGCAGGGTTCTCTGCTGGAGCCTCGAGCGGCACCTTTGTATCATTTAATATTTAAAAACAAGCCATAAATATGTCGCCTCGCGTGCTGCTCCGAGTAAAACGTAGCCGCCGGATTACCGCGGCTTCTCAAAAGCAAGACGAATGCTATGTTGAAATCTTAAGGTGTTAATGATATTGGGCTGCCCTGCCGCTTAAGGATATACCTTCGCTATAAGGTTGGTACTACTTAATATACATCGCATGCCTGATACATAGGATCTTGAACAATGGCGTTTACTCCTGATGTCGTTTACAAAGTATACTGATCTAATTTACACTGAAATTTAGATAGGCTTCGATCTGATACAATTGATACAATAGCAATAGTCATTTTCAAAGAAAGAAACAGTATTGATCTGCTATCGTTTATTGATAGATTGATCGCTATGCACCAAGATCATACAGTTGGTAGCCCGAGGTCACCCAAGCGTAACGTGAACTTGTGTTTCTATTTAAAAAAAGTTGGCTCAGAGCGATTACTCCATCTTGCAAACACGATCCGTTCGACTTGGAACCTGTTCGACCAAGCAAAATGGTAGTAACACATGAATTACCAATCTCTGGCCACGCCTCAAGAGTTGCAAATAAATGAGAGCGTCGTTTAAATTATACTGTGCTCACCAGCCCTGATCATCCAGTTAGACTAGTTCGATTCGACTATCGGATCCAAATCCATTCTTTGTGAACCACTTACTTGATGTACTGTACTCCTGAAGCCACTTTCTATACGCTCTGATGCTTAGTGGAATGATTCAAGTTAGAGATTATTTTGTGATTGGACTGTACCTGTAATTTGTATATTTACTGGGATTTTTAGCAGTTTTAGAAATTAAAAAAAATATTAGTATTTTGGCTTGTGTTGTGCCATGGCTGGGTTACATATAGACATCAATTTGACAGTTTTGCATAGCTTGGGGTTATGGCAGACTAAAGGGCTTCCCTCCCTGCACCCCATTGCGAATGGTGGAATTATTTAGTGCACAAGGCATACATAGACTGTACCCACCGTGAAACCGCCCCGCCTAAACAGTGCGTTAACCGATGATTTACGACATGCTTCCCGGCCTTGGTTTAGCAGTGCCACCCATTCCTAACCCTTTCTTCGCTCTAGATCTAGTTATGTCGCCATTGTCATCACCCCTGACGAAATCGCGCATGCTGCTGCTCATTAAAATCCCGAAATCCAAAGGGCTTGAGTCCCTAACAAAAATCCCATGATAGTTTATCCCTTGACAGAATAAAAAAAAACAGATTATTTACCTCACAAAAATCTTCGTCGAGTATCACTTCGAAGTAATGATATCCGCCATTTTGAAAGTATCTTCCACCTCACGAAAAGAATTTCGAAAAACAAAGCCTACGGATGTCAAATTTTAATTTTTATTGCTGTAATGCAATCTCAAAAATGGCAAGAGCAATGTATAAGCGACAGAATCATCCCTCGCGAAATGGGGCCTACTCAAGGATGGGCCTTACCAACAGGGTCAATACATCATGTTGACTTATGAGACGCATTATCGTACTATAGGAGAAGACCACGAGCGTGCAAGGAGCAAAAGAGCGTGCAGGGCGACATATATATTAATATATTACGTAGCAAAGCGGCATCAAGACGTTACCCAATGACAATATATTATTACCGTGTTCAACCCTTTCCTTTCTTTTTTTCCTTTACATCCTTTTCTTTCTCCTCCCATCCTTTCTACCCGTCCCCTTCCCCCCACTTCTCGTCCAACAGGATCCTCCTCTTGTTATACGCCAAGGCTTAACCGGCCCATCGCGAGCTTTAATTCGATCGGTAAACCGGATGGCACCGTGTGGGTATCAAGTGCCCCGACACGCTATTATAACGCGCGATATTATAATACGAGAAAATCCGCAAAATCTACCAGCTACCGTATAGATAAGTAAAAAAATTTTGTTAACTTCACCGATTCTCATGATATATGAAATGGGTCCTGGACGGATGATACCAGTAAAGCAGTTTTAAATTGAAGATTGAATATATTTTTCTGCAACGGCTAGATGAGTGGCGGATATATTTAAAATGGTAGAAAGTTATGGGTAGTCTATATGTATGTATATATACAGAATAGAGGGTATTATGCGTTCAAGTAGCAGAAACGAGAGAATAATGGAGGAGATAGGGATCTGGATATCGTGAAGAGAGAAAGAGAGAAAGAGAGAGAGAGAGAGAGAGAGAGAGAGAGAGAGACAATGAAAAAAAAAATGAGAAAAAGAGTAGAGGCTTGAAAGGAGCAGCATTGAAAACTACGACGACGGACTGACAGCGCGGTGGCTTGTGTTACTATTATGTTGCCATTATGCTACCCGGCATTATACCTGCAATTTCAACCCTTATCATAAGGGCCGATCGCAGGAACAGTAAATTTCGTGTCCCGCGGGATACGACGTATACGACAGGGCATTAGCATCCCTAAAGAAATTTAACCTAACGCTGATTTTTCTTGTGGTAACAAAAACCTAACCTATATACACCTTCACCTTTTTTTTTTATTAGCGAACAGTCTGATGAAAATTTTTATTAATCTTATAGAGTAATACTTCTCTCTCTCTCTCTTTCTCTCTCTTCCAATGGACTCTTTTGTTAAGATTTCTATGATACCTTGGTCGTTTATTGTATTGTACGAAAAATCCTCGAGTCTCTTCAGGTTCCACGCAATCCTATACCAAAAACGTAACAATCCCAAAATACTATCTTGACCATGGTAATCCGAGTATAAAACGCCATAGTTGGATTTACCTAATGCCAATGTTCTCACGGTATTGTCATCAAATAGGAAGAAGGCATTGTTGCTCATTTTCAAGCATTGTTACCAGTTCCTTCATCCAACTAGAGTATTACGATTACGATCAATGTCTAAGAGGGCGGAGGGGGGAGAGAAGGGATGACCAGAGACCATCTAGGTAAAGAGCCTTGCATAATATACCTAAAACTTGCGCATCAATACTGTAGTAGATCTAGAGTAAAATTGGACTCCATAACCTCAAATGCTAAATCCCAGAAGAAACGTAGCAGATGGGATAAGTTTTTCAAAGAAAAATAATACAATTTTACGTAACTTAAGATAAATCTTTTAACATAATTTATCCTATAGCCTAGAATTAACTGTTCTATTGAAAATTTTCTTGTGACTATTATTATAAGTACCTCTAACAGATTTCACAGTTACAACCATCAAAAATAACCTGTACGTTATTCAGCCGGAAGCTGTTTGCCAGAGCGTTTGAAAAATCGCGCTTCTCGGCCGCAGGTTTACAAACATAACAGATGCTGCCATGTTGCCTCAGGGGGTCCAGCCAATATCCTCATAACACAATAACGCGCGAGTGCTCACATTATGCTATTGCCGAGTCCCTATTATCGCGATTACGTTTCAATACATTGCCTCGTCCCTTGGAGATAACAGGAAGATAGAGCACAACACACGTTTTGGATTTCATCCATAATGCTGGCAGCCCTGTTCGACGTACGTGCTACACGTGATTACAGTGAAGAGAGGTGCACTTACGAGAGACGGTAAACGCATTGCACATGTCTTTTACATAAGAAAGTTCAAAGTTCAAATATTTTTTTTTAGACCAACATCACAGAGCAACAAGAAAAATGGCGGCGGTGAAAGGGAATACGTATTATTGGTACAGTGATGGGCGACGTCAGGTGTTTGAAGTTGTTTTTTCATGGGGGGGGGGGGGGGGGGGTAATGTTTTATTAGGGACAACAGAGCATCGATCCTGCTTTGGGAAAGTGGAAAACAAATCGTAAAGACTTCTTGCTTGTGTCGCTGCCTCGTAAAGCATTCGGCAGGGCTTTCAACGATGGCGGAAGTAAGAATTTATTGGAATAAAGTGCACGCGACGTAGACAGTGGTGGTACGTACATGTAGTAGAGATGAAAGAGTGTACGTAACACGGTGTAAGGCATGTACAAAATGGCGTTGGTATTCTAAGGAATAAAAAGAGAAAGACTACTTTGTGCGTTTCTTGACACTTTACGAGCGCCATTATTAAATCGTGCCGTATTATTCGCCGCGTTGCTCACATTGTCGTAGTCTCTTTGTTGTACGTTACTTTACGAGACAGGTACGATTTGCCTTGCGATGCTCACCGGCCCTTCGATTACTTCCGGATGCCTGCTTACGTTTGCCCCAGCATTTGTTTCTCGTACGTGCATCTACCCGTCGTTGGGTACGCGGATAAAACGTGGGGGCCCCCCTCTGTCTCGGCACGGCCCTGCTTATATTTCGCTTGGATCTCTTTATGCTTTATTTATACAATTTATTTGATCGTTGCAACCCCTTGTGTCAAGGGATGTATATTCCCAGGATGCTGACTCTACGTACCGTATAATAGGACGTACAGTGGATGAAATAATAATAATTATTATTATTAATAAAATTATTATAATTCGATCAGAGTAACAGTCAGGAAGCGAAAGTAGATTTTTATAATTTATAAAAAAAATTATGATAAATTATGAATTTTTGAATAAATTCTTTGGCTGTACAGGTGATACAATTTTTTTAAGTATCTCAAACACTGTTTAACCTGACAGACGTGGAAGTTTTAGTCAGCGAAGTTAAGGCCTCCATTAATTTAATAAGTTCTTCCTCCCATAGAGCTCTTGCCCGTCGGCCATTTTTGTTCCTATGTAATACCAATTGTGTACGCAACGCAGAATGACTTTCCCTTGTTTGTTTTAGGGCGCACTCACAAGCCGGTCTTGCCTCTCGGAAGTGACCGACAGAGTGATGGACAGCATAGAATTATCTCGCCCCTGGTTTCACTAATTACACAGCAATCCTGTGCGACTCCATTTTGTCAGAAATCCAATTGAGGAAACTCGGCCATGTTACTGTTACAGTAGTACCTACGTTACGTCTAACTCAACACTACCCGTCCATTATTCTATCACGTGACGCGCGTATCCGCTTAAATTTTCATGCGTGTCCACATTCATACTAAATTTTAATTCTCTCTACTAACAAAGTATACTTTCTACACAGCCATTGTTCGTCGATCAATCAATAATGCCATACTTGGCCGCTAGAGGGTTTTATCGAAAATCAAAGATTCTCGCGATTTTCCATACCTACTGCAAGTGCGAGAGAGACTGACCCATCATGATTTACACGTATAAGAGAGAGACAGACATACAAATATTTGAAATTCGTTAAAGTCCATCTCGACAAAGCTATACTGCTTTATGGTATACACTGACGTATCTTCTAATTACATAATCAATCTTATATAAACCTTATTGATTTTTTTAAAGATTCATAGATCTGGTCCAATCCCTGATGCATCTCGAACCAAGTCGCGTCTATGTGCCAGTCGTCATTAATTTCTGCGTTTGCCACGCTCGCGGGTGGCCGGGGCTTCGATTCTCCGGCTTTTTGTAGCTGCGGCTGATATTAATGTTTCCTTGACGCGGGAAAGCGTTGACGGGCTTCTATGAACGAGGTTACAGGTTAACGCGTCCACATGCTCGAGCGTCGCTAGCCACAGGGTGCTAATGACGATCGATTACCGTGGTCACCTTCGCCACCTTCTTCGCCACCTCCGCGCCCGAACCTTTGTGCTCCTCTGCCTATTACCTTCGTCCACACCACGGGGCCTCATATTTCACACGGTCCCAACCACTTTGGGCCTTCTATCAACTTGGTGACTATAACGTCTGTGGACCAGACTTTACGCTGGGGCAAGTTCGTGCCACGATGATTTGTCTGATTTCTGATGTCAAAAAATTTTTTTATTAAATTTTTTACCAGAACGACTTTACATGTCCGCCATTTTGTGTGTATCGATACAAAATTTTTGGTGATCTTGAAAAATTTTCACATATGTATATATATATACGTATGCGAGAAAGTATTTAAGAGGATTACTCGCACCGACTGTATTCACGGGAAAGACAAAATGGCTGTCCATTCCAAGAGGCCGAAACTTAAGGAGATTAAAAGTTAACCCTGCCCGTTCGTGGTTCGACTCAAAGTAGATTAACGCTTCGTTCGGTATAACATTACCCGGGACACGCTGATCCTGTTACATTCTGCCCGGAATTAAAAATATTGTCGTCCTCGAGGATAATACCTTGGATAATATCCTCGGGCCTGTCAAACAGAAACGAATTTTTCGGAATCCTTAGACAGACGTTGTTCTAACGGTAGTCAAGACTCGACGGGAGACTCAAGTAGTCCTGAGAATCATTGAAAATCCATACTAAGATCAATGGAAGTTTTGTAAATCCTTTTTCAAAATGTCCACCTTTCAAATATATCATATTCATACATACAATATATATATATATATATATATATATATGCTATCGAACTCTCCAATAAGAGTCAGCATCGTTGAATATTTTCTTGATATTAAAGAGCGGCGTCGAGGCGTCAAGCGTCTCTCCTATATCCAATATGCCGAAGCGTAATTAATAGGCGATAGCCTTTACGCGATTCGGGCGTCTATTATCCAACGTCGGGAAGACAGTAATTGTTTTGATTTGTAAAGGCGTCGGCTATTGTGAAGACGGCGGGTTGGTCCCACCTGTCCGACGGATCAGCCGCTTCTATGCTGCTGTTAACTAACTTAATCACGGCCTGACTCGTCTTAGGGGGTTTTATCATCATGCCGGGGGAAAAAAGGATAGGACACGTCATCCTTAGATCCGTCAACTGATGGTAATAATAATAATAAGCGTCCTGGCAAGAATTGTTTGGCACGTTGAAATTAGAAAAAAAAATTTGTATATAGAGGTGAATATTGGATACTTTGTACGTACCTATGTAATTCGTTTATTTGTAATCAATCAAGTTGTAAATTTTGGACGTTTCTTGGATTTTATTTATAATAGGTTATCCTGAGGGAAATCGCAAGTATTTCACAGGACGTGTCACACCTCCGAGTCGCGGGTGTTCCATTCACTTAGGAAACCCGCCTACGGCGCTTGTGCCAAAACATCCTTCACGCTTGTGACACTGAGCACAATGATCGAGTGATCGATGATCTTGACTGAGATATTCCACGTCCTGGGAATAGGTGGGATCGAAGATATTTTTACTGGAACGATCTGGGATCTTGTGTACCGGTATACTTCTTCTCCCAGAGGACGAGATCAATCGTCCTGTGACTTTAGGAAGAAAAAGTCATTTTGGGGATTTTGAAATTCCCGGGCTTGTTGTTTCTATGGTGCTATCAGGTAAAGTATGCGAATTTTGGATTTGCTAAATGGTACTTATAGATCTTCCTTGAAGATTAACGAGAACTGATAAAATGTTAATGGTTGACTTTTCTTTGGGTGTCGTTAGTTGTTTTTCAAATTGCTGCTTTTAGTTTTCCCTAAATGTCTAACCTAACCTAACTTCACTTTAGGTGTCCAACTACTTGCTGAACTATCAGTTAACTCTCTTGAGACTAATGCGAGGTCAGGGTTTACTAAGTGTAACGAAGTGTCAGACTTGTCTTGGATTTGGAAAAAGGGGTTTTGGATTTTCATTGTCAAAAAAAAAGTACCGTGAACTTTTCTTGTGGATGCGCAGTGGCAGTGATTGAGAATGATGTATTGGGCATGGCTTTGCCACGCGTCAAACACACGAAAACTAGGAAAAGAACTTTTTCAAAAACCCTTTTAAATTTTCAAACTTTTCTTCGAGAACGATTGCCGGAGATTTTTTTGAAAATTTCTTTAAATCGCGTTCCCATGGGCCGCATCCATCGACAGTATTTCGGATTTTGGATCGCCAATTTTTTTCTTCGATCACCATTTACAAAAATGAGTACCACTCCATCTTGAAAATTTCCCTAGGGAAGTATTTTTTCGATAACAAAAAATGGCTTTATTATTGTTTTTAACGTTCTTATAAAGAATTCTTAATAATTTTCAATAGTTTGATCGTTTTCACACAATTAAGTTATGTCCTACCCGTAATATATAAACCTTTATTATAATAATAATAATAATAATATAAATAATCCTTTGCAATTGCACGTGAGTTACACACGTGGTAGTCAAGCTGTCAGAAACGTTCCTATATTGCAAGAGTCGCTAATGCCACGAGATTTATTACCGGGAAAATATGGCGCTAGATCTTCCACCAGGTCTAACGGTTTCCCGGGTAACGTGCGAATCCGGCTCCTTCGAGATCTCAATTGTGATGTATCGATACACGGGATAGGTAGGTCTAAGGGAGTCCCAACCCTCCTACCGGTTGTAAATTAAAGCCGACGATTCTATAAACCAGCCATTTCTTCATGGTTACCACGATTTATTGGTTTTGCGGTTTTGCGATCCTCTCGTTCGAATAAAAAATAAATCGATTCTCTTTTCCTCTCGATCGGTCCCGCCTGGTTATTTCTGATAAACCCACTTTACGATATTTCAAATATTTTTTCATATAAAATGTCAAAATATCACGAAAGCACATACATCCGTGTATTTTACGAATCAAAAAAACTTTGGGTCCTTATTAAAAATCTTATTAAAAATTCCCAACGATCATTGACAGCGTGAAGTCGTTTTTGTGGTTTCATCAAAATTTTTAGATCGTATCATCTAAAAAGGTGGTATCCAAAAAAAATGGTTTTTGATAGAAAAATCCAGGTATAGATATATACCTGTAATCTATTGCGTGGTAACCCCGTGAGGCTATTACCATCCAATAGGCCGACCCTGGTATCAATGGGTTACCAAATTGGGGTTAAAAGCGGCTCAGATTCTCTTTGGTTAAAAAAAAATCCTAATTCGCTGCAAAACTCCGTAAAATGGAGCGGCAGCTGCCGCGTTTACGGCGGAGGCGGAGCTCAGGTAAACCGCGCGGTGTAAAGAGGGCGCCCCAAAAGGGCCCGAAAAAGGTCCCCGACAATCCGATCCCCATTCGACCCGACGCTTTTAACCGGTTACCCGCTCGATTACGCGTAATGATCGATTTGATTTAGAGCGATCCGCGGATCGCGTTACCATCAGGTACCACGAATTTACTGTACGACTTTAACTCCCCTCAATACGAGATTTCGCAACCGGTTGGTAGAAAAAAAATAAAATCAATGGAATATCAAGATAAATTTGATAATAAATTCATCAATTACTATATCCATGAAATTATGACGATAATCGATAACAAATTGGAATTTTTTCATTTTAACGTGTACAGTAAAAATATCAATGAAATGTTGATTTATAAAATCTTTTTTGTCATTTTCAAAATTCAGCGCATACTAATGCTTATTCATTTTGCGAAATTCTAAACAGTGTAACTTTTGTTTGTCTATCAAAAAAAAAGTTGACCGACATTTTCGAGATCTCTAGAGTGGGTACCCTTGAACCGTATAGGAACAATGACTGCTCTGATGATGACAAACGTCTGGTAATCCGATATGAGCCCATATGCTACTGTAAGGGTCCTGTGGGCCCAAATATATCCAGAGCAACTTTGCAACCAATAACGAAGCGAAACAACGTCATCGGCTGACAAAAGGCCCCGCGACCCGAATACAGTGCTAGGTTATAGAGTTACATTGGGGTGCAAAAAAAACTGAGTTTCAAGATTTTCGACCTTGTACCTAGGTATACATAAAAAGAAAGAAAGCAGAAGAGAATCAAGATACGATTAGTACAAGAAATTCCCGTCTACCGGCGCCACTAGTCAGAATACGTTAAATTCGATGAATTTTTTCTTATTTCAACCTATTGACTAGAACGCAGTAAAAAAAACGTTGTAGATTAAAATGATGCCACGTGTCAAGAATCCCTAGGGACACGATCTCAACCCGTTGACCAATTAGTAAATGAGAACGTCATTTGGCGTTCGAAATATTCGACGCATCCATCCAGACTTGTTTGAAGTTTTTGAAAACTGGACAGCTGGAGAGCTGGTATGAATCGGCAGAAAACCCTGTAATTATGAAATTATTAAAAGGCTCAGAATATGTTTCTTACTGACGTGACAGTTGACGTTCGTGATCACCAATTAATAAGTTACTCCAAGACGCTCAGAACGAACGATAACTAAATTCCATTGGTATATCTTGGTCGTTATAGGGTCCGCCATTTTACAAGGCAGACGTTCGAATCCGTTCACGAAAATTCCGTGGAAGAGGGTGTTCTACGGCAGATGCACTAAATTCTAACCTCGAAAAGGGCACGTGAACAAATAGAACCCTTTCTGGCATCTGAGTAAAGGTTCATCAGCTTTAGGAAAGCCGAAGATAGCCGAAGTTAACCGAAGATATTTTTAAATATTATTTCGATCGTTACAATTAATTTTTATTCCGTCTACACTGTCCTTCGTTATTATAATTACAATTGTGTTTGACGTCCCAGCGAAAGTGTCAGAAAAATAAAGATGGTTTCGTCAAAAAGATCACGCGGCAAGGAGAACACACAAAGAAGAAGAGGAAGAACCAGCAACGGCAGCATTTGTCATGATTAGCCCTTTTAGTCACGGTGACCCTCCATTATGCTTGGGTCTTATGCTGCACACTCGTGTAGCCATTAACGTTCGAACGGGCCCCGCGAACCTTCGCTCTTCCTTCTATATGAACGTTAACGCGAGTCCCCCGACGAGGCCCTTACATTACCATGGCAAAAGGTTAGTGCGTGTTATTTTACGCTAGAGATATATCTGCGCATGTGCAGAACGATTTTCACGTGATACCATCCTTGCTCAGGAATGGATCATCATCATCATCATTGAATTTATTTCTGGACCCCTGTAGCTATTCAGGGATGCCAACCGTGCACCGCTATTAAAATAAACACTCCATTATCTGGGACCGCGGGCCCTAATATGTTGTCCTACTGTCTTTCGCATTCTATAAGACCCTCGTGGATAATCCAGAACAACAACAACGGGAGATTGCATTGTTTGATGATGCCTCAGGATGTAGACCAACTATACAAACAATTTTATTCCGAACGAAACGTGTGTACCTGGATTGGCTGTATGAGGTAAAGTATGATAACTGGGACGAGGTATAATTTTCGAGAATTTTTTGAAAAAAAATTCGCAATGGCGAAACTCAAAATATTTTTAGGATCGTTGTTTCCCTGTGAAGGAATTATCGGCGCGTTAACGATCGTTTGTTATTTTAGGATCAGATGGTAACAAAGGGCACGAGCACAAAACAAACCACCGCGAGAGAATTGCCACGGCAATTATTTCTTTTGCTTTTTTATTTTTTTCGCAGCTCCTTTAGATTTTTCGTCCTTCTTTCCTTTCTTAACGGACAAAAAGCGCGGCGTTACTCAAAAGATGGGTGATTCGGCGAGAGACGTTTTGGGGCCATTTTCATTTTGAACGTGGGACCTATTAAGGGAATAGGTATACCAACGATGATACGGCAAATCGGTACGAGCTGTCTCTTTTCTCTTGGTTCTCACGTCTTTCTTTTTATTTCATGCCACGCGTGCCGAACCCTACGCACAATCGGATTGCATGATGTGGCAGGTATTTCAGAACGGCACGATCTGGCTTAGAATATATATCTCGAACAATTTAAATTATATACGATATTCTGATAAGGACGTACTTTATTAAAGGGCCTTGGAAAATTATATATGAATTCGTGTGTGTGTGTGTGTGTGTGTGTATATATATATCGTAAGTCATAAGGTATAAGGCAAAAGACGTTTCACTATTTCTTGTTTATAGAAACAACTGCGAAATCCGACACCCCATGGCTCTACCACCCCATAGGGATTGCTCTCTTGTGCTTTTCTTTTGTGGGCGCTCATTCGCAAAATCTTGGGCCCGCTATTGTGCTCTGGTTCGCAACAAACTCGTACAAAAAAAGCGAGCACCTTCATTATGGAATTATGTAACTGTAAATTGAGCAAATACAAGGCAACGGTCTTAGGACCCAACTAGGGTTTGCATTTCTTATGCCTTTTTTTCTTCTTCTCTTTCAATCCCTCCTCTCCTCTCCTTCTCCCCTCTCTCGCTCTCTCTTAAGCTAGTCTCATATTACGGAAGAGAGTGGTGCCTATCTCGTTGAAAAATCTAGCAAGGAAGATTATTTCGGATGTGGATAAGATGCACTTACGCACTTTTTTCTGGACCAATTTTGCATCTCTCAGAGATGAATAGTAACACAAAAAGACCAATAATAGGATAAGGGGATAATAATAACAATTTTGACATTACGTTATGATCACTAAATCAGTCATTAATTTCCATGAAAACGTATTTTTGGCATCTTGTCATTTTCATGAAGCGTTAGTTTTTCGGTAAAATTTCGAAAAGTCTGCACAAAACCTGAGCAAATCCACTTAGGAAGCACGTTAAAGTTCCGCAGCCAATTTCACGTGGATTACAAAAGGTAGAATAAGTGGTAAGTGGCGTGCGGTAACCCGGTATTATTTGTACGGCCAAGTGTTGCAGTGTCCTCGAGCGAGATTCGCGCCGTTACGCCATTCAGGTTAGATTATCCTTAGCCCAGGATTACTAAGAGTTTGGTACTCGAGAGTAAACCCGACGTGAAGGTGGCCTGGTGTCAGGATACGGACTCGCGCTAATTCCCAGGATTTCCGACGAGGGTCGATCGTTACCTCACTTCACAACAATGGCTACCTTAGACGACTAATAAATGCGCCGGAATCAATGTTACTCCTGTTACTTCCTTTTTGTTACTTTACACTTTACAATCCACCTTTATTCTTGAGGCGACTAGTCAAATTACTGTTTAAAAAAAAATTAACTCAGATTCTTAAAAACGCGTGGGGCGTAAATAAATTAGAAATAAAAAAAATTTTCAAAATTCGATGCTCAAAAAGTTTTTATTAATACCATTCGAGAATGGCCTTTGGGCTAATTTTTTTTATATTTATATGTGAATGCTTTATACTGCGTGTAACGAGTATATTTGATGGCTCAGGTTTTAACTGTTCTTATTGAAAACGGCCGTAGCCAGGGGTGCCACAAACAAGCAAACAATAAAGACACGCATCTCGATTGTCATGTCACAATAACGCACAACGCGCAACAATGTATCCATCAATGTCGTCATACTACACCACCTCCCAGGCATCCCTGTAAATTAGTCCTGCAGGATCCCGTGACGCATCCTGTGGGACGTTCTCGGCTGTCATTCCCGTTTACGAGGACAATACCGTCACGCGAAACCCCTGCAGCATCCCAATCGTGGTCCAGAGTGAAATCATTGACACCATTTTTCAATATACACAGCCAAAAAAATATTTTTAAAAATCTTCATTTACGTAGGAAAAAAGTATCGAAGAATAAACGAAAATTTTTTTTTAATTAGACCATAAATTCACTGTTCAAACGTTAAGAAGAAAAAAAATGGCTTTTCATATTTTGCTACTGTTTAGTTTGTTGCCTGAGGGCAATAAAAATGCGAGCTCACGAGCAGCTACCCTTAAAGCAACCAGATCGCAAATCGCCTGATCTAATGGAGACATCTCGCGAAGTCAGCATCCGATCCAGACTTTCAGCTGCATAATGGCGATGGTTGCAAGTCCTACGGTCGCGCAGATATAGATGTGCTCTACGGTAGAAGAGAAGAACGAATGCGGGGTTCCACAATGGAATCGCATAAACTGCACGTCACCCTGTTGTGTGTAAACTCGTAGGGCGCACCGCACGACAATTGGTGACAACACGTCGACAAAGCGACGGAACGAGCCAAAACGAGCCGAAAGATCAGACCTTGGTAATGGATTGAAGTAATGATTGATCCGAGTGAGAAAATCATTGACGATCAATTCCAATATAAAAAATTCAATATTATTACAAGTGAGTCTCAAAATATTGAAGATACAAAAATCCTAAAAATATTGACTAGTTATTTTTTTCTTTTAAATTTTTATTTTTTTATACACTTGTACGAGCAGTAGGAGTTGTTCGAACTCTAGTGGGTTTCAAATTCATCCATCCTTGAATCCCTGAACGAGTCATTAATCACAAGCCAGTCCCCGATTCCCTCTCGCGGCGGTCATGTCTGCACGAGTAGTGGAAAGCACCAAGGTGAGTTTCTATGCAGGCAATAAAGCCGTAGCGTGGCCGCAGCTAATAGTAATAATGTAGAACCGTGTGTAAGCCGCACAAACGTTGCTGAGGTAAAACGCCGCGCCGACCGCGACCATTGGAGCCTGACAGATCACAGGGGACCTTCCGAGAGCCGACTTTGCTTCGCATTTGTCACACGGCCAAGCGGCTGCGCTCAAACGGGCCCCGCGTGAATCGCCCTTCGTGAATTCTTTACCACGAGATACGCTCCTGCACTCGATCTTACTGGTCATTTGAGATGATCCTTCGGAAGGATCTGTCACGTGACTTTTTCTTCAATGGACGGTAGACGCTCTTCCAAAAGTTGCAAGCAGGCATAGATTACAAGATAAAAATATCTTACTTGAAATTATCTACATAATTATTTTTATCTAGTAGATATCAGTAATCATTCTCGTGAATATAGTATTTAAGTCGAGTGGTATCGATTGGAGTAAGGGATGCGGAAAAGTATTGGGAAAATTGTAGGACTGGGTAAACTGTTCATTTCACTGTTGCACCACCCTCCATGTTGGATTTTCTATATTGCTTTCGATTACGGAACACCAAACACGACCTAGTACAATAATTTTAACACCCAGGTTATACTAGGCACAATACAACAGATCGAGCGTAAGGGATGAAAGGTGGATCAGTGTCTCCCCTATGGAGGTCTTCACTACGTAGCTCAACGCACGTCCATTTGCTAAATCATTCGTTTCTATATTCCTGCGTCTATATCAGTTTCTGTGTGGTAAACAGCGTTATGTTGGTAAAAGTAATGATGGCCCTTCGTCCTATTGATTTGTGGCTCCATTAGTTCAGGGCTTGTAGTTTTCGCACCTGGTCCCTTCGTCCCAGTCACCCTTGTGCAAACTACCCCGATAAATCCGTATTACTTCTCCTCCAAAAAGTACCTTGTACATTGGCGTTTTCATTTTTTTTTTCTTTTCAAGGGAAATGCAAAGTCAGTCGGCGGTTTACCACTTGTGCTTTTTTTTTACATTTTAGGGTATCTGGTAAAGGCAGAAGTGAGAACCATAGGGGTGCATACGATGAGGGTGAAGTGGATGAAACGGGTGAAGGTAAATTTTTAGTGGAAATCGTGGGATTCTCGTGTATCTGCTGGATCTTTGAGAACACAAGAAGCAGACGGGATGGGTGCAGGACACTTGGCTGGGCAAAGACGCCGATGAGGAAGATGAAAGCACCGCCCTTAGGCCACCCTGGACGAATCCAACGAGCTATTAGTCGAGGACCTGCCGCTCGAAATGCAGCCCCCGCATAAACACCCCGATAACTTTTGCCTAACAAGCTGATAATGAGAAGGGCTGCTGCGCTTCCTGTTACGGTTAAAACAAGAATTACGATCACACATGTCTGTAAGAATGGACCGATGGAATTTCAAGATACCTGAGTATAAAACAGTGATTAACAAAAAAATAAATAAAAATCCAAAGATTTCATAAATATTCTAAAAATTTGAATTTTCAAAAAAAATCAAAAAATTATTGCATTGGCAATTTTCCAAGAGAAAAAGAAATAAACCCAAAAAATAGCAGTGCTGCCAGTGGCGGTCGTTGTCGGCATCTTCTGTAGTTGGATCGTGGGCGGAGCGTCGCGGCGCGCGGCGTCGTGTGTAAAGGAAATTGTCAATGCCGCCATTGTATAGTAACAAGGCCCACGGCTGTGCGAGATTTTAGCGTCTCGTAGCGGAGACTTTCTAGGGCGCGAATGATGCCACCCCTTCCTTTAAGCTTCTTCTTCTTCTTCATTATCCTCATCCAGCACCCAGTTTTCTCTTTCTCTGCAGTATAGCGTTAATAGTTCTCTCGTACCACCCTCCGACGCCTTTACACACTAGGCCCCATTGATTCACCAATGGAGTACGTTAAAACTACCCTGTGCAGGATTTCCGGGCGGAAGGTGACACTATCGAGGGATGAGATCTTCACTCTAGAATCTTTTGATCCATGCCGACAATATTTATGATATTAAATGAATACCCTCACGCAGGTTAGAGCTGCTCAATTATTATAATTATTGAGACTAAATCAAATTTTTTCCCAATAATATATTTTATTACGTCACGTGGTACCTATTCGAAATAACACAGTGTGAAGACACGTGTAAAGTGAAGAAACCCGTGAAGCAACGCTACGTGATCTTCACTGATGTTAAAACGGAAATACTTAACAGCTTGAAATATATAAATCACAAACACGTGAACGTTCACCATGGTTCGTGAAAATTTGTCGAAAAAAAAAAGGAGAAAATTTTAAAACAAGGCACCTCATTCTTACGCACAACAACTTCGCTTTCACCAAACGATATTCAGCATCTCCAGGGTGCGAATCATTAACCACAATTCTCACTTTGACTTCCGGAAGTTTTAAGTTTTAAGATTCCTCATGTGTGACATGATATGTTACATATTACACGCATACGTAAATCCAATATATCATACAGTTAAAAGTCCTTTTAAAGTCTCTTTCAAGGATATTTTCGTATGGTTATAACGGACAGGAAGAAGATGAATGGACCAATTTTTCTCTTTTCTGTCTCTTTCCAAATCATACTTCAATGATTATGGTCCAGACGTAACCCATGAGAAAACAAAGGAGCGAATTGTCGACTGCAGCAGTACGATTTTGCCGGTGACTATCACGTCCAGGAAACGGACGGGGGAAATTCGACACGGGGTAGAAGACTTGACAATAAAGGACAATGAGCTCTTCTCCAAGTAAGGAACTTTGCTCATGATCGGACATTAGTGTTTTACGACCACGTATTATCGGATCGTCACGCGCGTCACTCAATCACGAAACTGTGAGAAACTTCTCTTTCTATACGAGAGAGAATCCTGACTCGTTGCTATACGCCATTGTTCCTGGCATTGAGAGCAGCAGGATACTCCTGTGTAAAATAGATGCAGCATCCGCCCCTGAGGATCTTTACAGTTCTTAGATCTTTGAGTTTCTCTAAAGATCACTTCTGTAACATCATTTAACCGTGACGCAATGAACATTACTAATTTACAGCCGATACCTTTTGCAGGACCTCCCGGTGTCCTTTCACCGAGTTCCTGTCCCCCGTAGGACCTTCGTGGGACATGGAGTACATGCTGGTATTCACATAGGATTATGAAAGTAACGAATAAAAGAGAATTTTTTAAAAAGTTGCAAAAAATCAGTCGAAAAAATGAGTATTTTTTAATTGGAACAGTAAGTCATTTGGGACTTACAAAATAATTTTTATCTAAATATTTATCTGGATTAGATGATATATTTTGGAGTTTGCGTGATGTTTGTCAGAATCGCATAATTCTTTGGCATCTGGCTAGAAAACATATAGGTCCGTGGACAAACAAAAGTTCGGGAACTAGTGGGGCCCCGCCCAGAGAGAACGGGGCCCGACAATGCCTGGCATGTTTTTCAATATTTAGCCATCATGACTTTTCGACGGGCCTTTCGGGCAAAATCTCCGCGTCGAATTGGAAACTAGATAATTCAATTAGACGACAGCTGCCGTTGCCGCTGGGCAGGTAGGGCCCAAAAGAGATTACGAAGAGAGCAGGAAAGATGCTGGTAGAAAGACGGTAGTAGTGCTGTTGTGGAAAGGCAGGAAGAGTGAGGCCCAAACCACCCTCGTCATGGACCTCGTCTTTGACGTGTTCATTTCCACCTCGACGAAGTCTTCCTCTAGGGTGGTCATCCCCATTCGAAATATGTACGTGTCAATTTACTTAAAAACCCCAAAAATATCTCCATTCCAATTTCATAACCCCAATATGCATATTAAAACAAAATCAAAAACGTGGTTAAAGAAATTTTGAAAATTTGCATCCAAAATATTTCATATGCATTGTGTACTACAGGCCCTTTCAAAAATGAGTAATCGTCGTACATTTTTCTGTCTACTTACTGATCCCTGCGCTTCTATCTATTTCTATTTTTCTTTAACGATACTCGAGACCCCCAAAAGTCATCGTCATCTTGTCATCGTGGGTGCTAAGTTTGCACCAGGTCATCAGGATGTGATTTTCGTACGAGGTGCGACACCATGAGATTCATTAACGTCCGATGACAAAAGTTCTCTCCGCCCTTGCGGCGTGTCTTGGAAATAGAGAATCCCGTAAGCTCTACGTGGAATTGGACTCTTGGGAGCCGTTTACTCGTTCCGCCATTGTTCGACATTGTTTTCGGTCCCGTTCAAATGCATTAATCTCGTTTCGCTGGCTGTCTGTACATGGCACTCTACAAAGGGCCTACCACGCCCCATCTCTTTGGCCCAATCGTGGTGGGGCCCTGTTCACGGCTACCAGAAAAAGAATGCAAATTACCCTCGACTGGGGAATATTTTCAAAATAGCTACAGTCGGATGATCTTCAGGGACCATGAGGAGAATAAGACAGGATGAGTAGGTAAACTTAAGGACCATATAAAATCATCACCAAATTTTCATTTGAAATTTTTCAATATTTTTTTGACTTGTTTAATTACAAGAAAATGTATGTGTTAAAAATTTTAAAAATTTAATTTAGAAATTTTATTAGTGTACAAGGATGCTGTGTGCTATACTCTAATTAATTAATCTATGTTAATCTTTATGATCTTGAGGACAGGTGGAAGAAGAGAAGAAGTACGTTATCTTTTGGCAATGTATTCATCGACTGGGCCTTACCAGGGCCCGATACAGTCATGAGACATCTTTGAAAGCAAGGAAGAATAGAGTCGTCGTCGAGAACGATTATGCACGCAATAAATAGATTATCGGCGGGGTCCACCCCCGCAGCGAGTGACGAATTTCGCTGAATACGAGCACGAATTTTCCATGGGCCCATGAGGCCCACGAGAAAGGGCACCGGGTACGGGGAAAGCATCGCCTTTTTCGGCATCCGTCACGGCAAATCGGCGAAATTAGTGGCATCTGGCCCCGGGGCCTTACACTGTGCGGCACGGCTGGGTCTGATTTTCTTGAAAATCCGTCAAAGAGCTCGCTGGGCGGAGTGCCTCGAAATGTTTTCGAGAAAAGGGGCCCCGAGGAAAGGGGCCCTTGGGTTCTGATCGAGACATCCTCCTTCACGTTGAGTTTACAAATATTTGCCAAAACCCAAAATTCACGCGGAAAAATAATATTTCTATTTTTAGCTCAAAAAAAACTGTTATCTGATCTATAATATTTTCTACCTTTCATATCACTAATCAATTTCTTAATCGTTTGCATCTAATTAGGGACTCAAAGTATTACAAGGAAACGTCATACCATACGTATCCGGCATTTTCTCTCTGACAAGAGAAAAATTCTCATCACCAAAATTCTCAGCATGCATAATTCATCGAAAGTTATTCTCACAGGAATAACTTCGATAAGTAGATTCTTATCACTGTGACAGACATGGTATTTTTCACTGGCACTAATTGGTGCCGCGAATTCCATCTGAAATAACACGAGTAGAAAATACTTTGAAAATTAAATTCCCAACACACAGAGTTAGCCATATTTTAACGGACGCCATTAAATTTTTTCAGGAAGTCAAGATGACTCATTTTCAAAAAGAGGTATGAGTAGGGGAATTTCCAAAAAGCCACAGAATCACCCAATTCTGAGTTACGTCCTTTTGTTTTCACATTCTTTCCTCCCTCTCACTCTTGTTCCTTCTTGCAATAAAGAGAAATCCGGAAGAGGTTTGCGTGTCGTGAGATTGACGATAAATCACGTCCACGTAGAGAAAAAAAAAGGAACAACATGGAGATCAATGAATGGCTTCACCTTGTGATGTCCGGTAATTGTTTTATGGCCACCATAAACTGACGGGAAACCTCGAAGAGGAGCTTTTCTTTAACGCAAGACAAGAGCAAGGACCTGCGCCCAATAGTCCTTACAAAATGGCCGATTTTTCCTGTTCCATTGTTAAAACAGTTACTTTTAGTAAAACTTGTCCCTACTTACCAAAACGTAAGCCTCCTATTCCTCCATGATTCAAGTATGATCTACTATCCATTATCAATGTTCTTGTGAATCGCCTTAACCATTTTCCCCAGGAATAAAATCTCTGTCGGATAAGACTGTCTTAAGTTGCTGAAAAGGATCCCGAGCAGGACTCGCCACAGGAGCTTCCTTTTTTTCCCTTAAACGTGTAACATTTCCACTTAGTACTGACTGGTCGGTTCATTGTTTAGAAAATAGTGTCAGGTTGTCTACGGGTTCCTTGGAATTTTTTCGAAAAGAATCCTTCCGAGTAAGTATACCAAGAGTTCTCACGCACCCTGTAAGTCGTTTTCATGAAAACTAATAACGGTCACTTCAATTTTGAATGATTAAAAAATTATGCTACATTACCTCAAATTTCTTCGTTGTAAATATCAAGTACCGTATCCAATGTTTTAACGAGTGTCTTCGAGGATCAGTGCAGGACAAATCCTCATGAAAGGACGAGCGACGGTCGCGTGGTCTTTATTACGTCAAGGATAGATAGGCATGAAAATATGAAGGAGGAAGTGAAGCAAAAATAATTTAGTAAGAAGAGCAACGTGCCTGAGGTCAGTCGTAAAATAATAAAGGCATTAAATACAGTTGACAATGAGTACCGTCAACAAGTCATAACGAATCACAATGCACCAGGATACGAAGTAAAAGTCAGGAAAGACGTTCTGATTTACGGCGGTCAGTATAGAATCGACTTTACTTATTACCGTCGCGACAATGTGAACGAGCCTTGAGGAAGATTTTCTTCGTGTAGTGCTTATGCGATCCCGCTGGCACGCGAGGACACGCGGACAGAAAATCAGCTTAGCTCATCCTCGAGATAAATATCCTTAGGGCCTTGGTCGGCAAGGACCTTTACCTAAATGTAGGTATACTCATACCGACGTGGGAATTGATTCTCTTCTTCTAATAAGAGAGAAAAAGAATTTCTACCGTTCACGATAACCCTAATGGTTTCTTCAGATGGTGAGTTGCTTCAAAATTTCGAGATTAACCAATGCCCTTACTGTAACCTTCTCATAAAATTAGAAGTCCGCTACCGTAAGATGCTTAGACGGCTTAATAAGATATAAAGATAACACTTAACTACCACGTAATGGTCCAGTCCCTGAATTGTGCCTTGTTGTTGGGCCCAGTTCGCGGAATGCACCTGCCGACAGAATTTGGTCGAGGAAAATTTTTCCAAAAATAAACTCGTACTGTCTGGGTAATTTAAAAAAAATGGGAAGTACTTGAAATGTACGAAAAAAAAATGTACAAGGAAAAAGCATAGAATAAGATCTAGTAGAATGGCAGAAGGTGAAAATATTAGAACGCCTGGATGTTCAGTCGTAAAGGAGAAATCGTTCTGTGCCCATACAGGACACTTTGAGTCTGTTTTAAAAGACTCAAGACGCGTATCCATGGAATTTGAAAATGTTTTTCCGTTTTTTTTTTTTGTGAAATACTATTGCGTAGGAAAGGAAAGTGAGTTAGTGGGTCAGACGGGTTGGACGATTTAAGGAAAAAAAATATAAATGCTCAAGGATCTTCCTGTAGTTCTTCTCCAAGACTCGTTTTACGATGCTCTGCTTTTATGGCAGTGCCAAGAATGAAAACAAAAAATAGAAAAACAAAAAATCGACCAGAAACCGCCATAACCGAAAAATTTCAACGATTCTCAAATGGATCTCAGGAGTGAATTTTCTCTGTCGTTTCTCAACGTAGAATGACATTAAGAAAAAAAGAAAAAGAAACTTTCTAGCTAAAACTTGTAGGGTGAGCTTATTCCTCAAGCACACGAAGCACCCTCACGCTTCGCTCGTGCCCCGGACAATGCTGCCATATTGTGAAAATATTGATTACAATTCGCCAACAATAGGTACAATGCCGTCCGCTGTCGTAGCGACACTCAAAAAAAAATGTCCTCTCAAGCAAACTCCACTCGGGGCAAGGTATTCGCCAGGAATATCATAAGAGCAGAAGTGTCAAGAACAAAAAAAATTGAATTTTACATTTTCAACTGAAGTAGCTTTCTGTACTCCACTACTATGCCCACTATACAAGCCATAGCCAACCTGAGACTCTTTTATCCGTCATAAGATTTTTTGCAAAATGAAAAGAAAATGACAGCAACTTTTTTCTTTGTAGATCGTTTTAAAATATGACGGCAAATTAAAAATTCTATAACTTCTTTTTTCTGAAGTGTCTGTATATATATACACACACTCTTCTGTATAGTCAGAATCCCCTGGCCGCACGCATAACGTGTCCTCTGATAGCCTAAAGCAAAAACGTGTCGCGTGCAGGTATTTATAAGAACTCAGTATACGGTGGCATTATATGTGACATATGTTCCTCCAATGTGTGATACTAATAAGTCGCCATGTCGCGTGTCGAAATTCCGTCACATGCGACAAACGGCACCCTTCGCCTCTGTCGGGTCGGCTTGGCAATTAGCCGGACTAAATGCCGCCACACTTTACGTAATCGAGTGAGCCCAGGTTGCCACCCCCAAGGCGAATAAGGGTTGCGTGGTTAACGACGAGGGCATCTGCCATTTTTTGGACGCAGGTCTGTACGTATAAGTGCTAAGGCTTCGAGTTTCAAAATTTCATTTTGAAAAGGCAGCCTGAAGTGCCTTTAGTCTTCTCAGTGACCTCCTAGAATTGACTCCATTGGATTTCCTTAAAAATCAAAAATTAACAATATTCTCCCGAAAATGAAAACAACCCTCTATCCATTATTAGTACACTTAACCTTATCAAAAGTGCATAGTAAGTTCTCTAAGGATGGTTGCACGTTTTCTACTTGGTCGCCGTTACGTCACGACGTGACTGCAGTGTAACGTCAGCAGATTTAACCAGTATATTTGTCTGCACGTAGTGAGAAGCGGAAGACACTTGCAGCAGACGAAAAAAAAGCACTTCTCAACTTTGGGGAGCTTATTGCACAGGCACGAAGTAGACTCCAACAATGGTGGTTTATCAGTCTGATCTTTGAAGAGTGAAAAAAATATTTAAATATTCCTCTGCAAGCTCTGCCACCCTCGTTGGAATGCCGAATGGATTGGTTTTGAAAAATTTGCATTTTTTTTTACAAAACCATCAGAAAAATCGTTTAGACAAAAAAATATATTTGAAAATCAATTCGAATCCTCGACCAATCACTATTACCATAAGCGACCAGTTTCATTAACGATTCTTTCGAACGAATGAACCATCACGAAAGCAGCCAGCCTTCTCTCCGCCCTGATGTCGAAAACAAAACGCCTCCGGATCGCGAAATGCCTCACAATCGAATTCGTATAATCGGCCTGTGCTCACGAGAGGTTACACCCGGTCGAGCGTAATCGGCGACCCCGTTGTTTGTGGTCACTCTTAAACCTCCTCGACAAAGAAATGCACCCTGGTAACGACAGTCAAGCATTTCTCCCAGCATCGATTTTTCGCATCCATTATGGTACACACAGAGGCACCCCTCCCCCCATTCCTCGCTGGAAAAAGCATTGTTTTCTCGCTTCTTTCTTCCATTTTTTTTTATTTCTGACTTTCGATTCTTCAAAGCTTCGTCGTTTGCTACCACAAGCCGCGTTTCTACGGTTTGTCAAAATCCGGCTTGAAAAAAAAATCTGTCAAGTATATCGACAAAAATCGATATGATCGATGAAGAAATTAATTAGACATATATCAATGATGACGTCGATTCTTCTCTGCTGTTCTAATAAAACCGTTACAGTACTCTCATTCTCACGTTCGAACGAAACGATCGTTTCTATATGAGCGACTGACACATCGCTCACGAAATACCAGGAGAAATGTCACGCGTCCATCTGTCATTCTATAGTCGCTGATCGCTCGTTATTGTTTTAACGTGCTTATGCTAATAGGCACGACACATGTCACGTTGTAGCAGAACTGTAACGATGTAGGTACAGTCACGAGATCATGTTATATACATTCATTTTCTTACCGATGATTGATATGGTCACGTGAATCAAATTTCATTAAACCACTTTAATCGAATTGCCTATACACTCGTGATTTTTAATTTTATTTATTTATTATCTATATATACAGCGCTGGTCAAAAGTATTGGCAGAGTGCGACTGACCAATACTGCACTCTGCCAATACTTTTGACCAGCACTGTCGTTAATCAGCAACTGATACGTTATAATTCTCGTTTTGTGAAAAAATATTGCGCATCCTTGATTATAGAGTAAAACTACATAATTCCAGCTAATAGACATTCTTATCTTATCACGACCGATTGAGACTGGACTCTTGAGTACATTTCTCGTCCGAGACAGTCCATGAATCTCAGTCAGTACATTGCATATATGTAAGATCGCGTCGCGTTCATATAAACTAGATAAATAACTTAGCCGTTGATTTTAACGGCATATATACAATAGGATTGTGATATTAACTGATAAGTGTTTATATTAAATACATGTAAAATCAATGGAATTACGTTATGATTAATAAGCATTATTATTGTGTCGTGCATAGATTATTGGTTTGTTATACCTAATGTAATCAGCTTTGTATCGGTGAATCTTTTATTATGAGTGTGAAGGATCTATGGATACGTGATCTCATTACTATTTACGGATCGATACTGATTGTCGCATTCGTATTAATATTTTGGATCACCAAGAAGTGGTCGAAATTTCGAGAAAACTTATATCGCTCTTATTTATTGGGTTTCGAGACGGAATGTGCCGAGCTTGCTGCATCTTATAAAAAGAGACTTTTTAAGAACTTGAGAAATACAGAATCGAAGGATGAAGTTTTGAAACTAATGGGCAAAATTCGCATTCTTGAAATTGGCGTGAAAACAGGTGAGGATGCAACGAATTACATTGTTTTTTTTAATATCAAAGAAATTGTTCTTTTCAAAAAGGTGACAATATACAATACTATCCGGACGGGACGCACTTGATTTGCATCGATTGGAATCGGAAGCTGCACGATTATTTAATCAATGGAGAAAGATCTTACGAATTTTCGCATATTATTATTGAACGTTTAATAATCGGCGATGGCAGTTCACTCAAAGGTATTCCATCAGGCTGTGTAGACGTTGTTGTAACTACAAGATCACTTTGTTCGACCAGATCAGTTACGTCGACTCTTCGTGAAATATACAGAGTTCTGGCACCGGTAAGAAATTTAAGGTTACTGACATCTGAACATTTCTTGAGGAATTATATGACAATTTTTATTTTACAGGGTGGAACTTATCTGTTTTTTGAACACATACCTGAGAATGATAAAATGTTTACTACATGGCTACAAAAAATACTCACCAAAACTGGCATTTGGCCAGCATTGTTTGGCGACTGTCGTCTAGACTCAAATCCCATAAAAGACATTGAGAAGACTGGTTTTCAGGAAGTCGCATGGAATCCCATAACGCTTGAAGGTTACGTTTCTCAAAGTTATCATTTAACTTTGACACGACGTCACGTCATTGGTACAGCTAAACGTTGAAATATATAAAGCAAAACGTATCACGAGAAAATAAATAAAGACGCATGAATCAGTTAAAATATTGTTTATTTGGATCGTTAGTTACTGTAGGCAATTGTAATAAAAAAGAAAGAAAAGAAAAACGAGAAATATAACTCCGGGAATTGAAGATTTTAAAAGTTTAACATAAGATTCATCAAATTGAACTCCGCCGTTTTTTAATGTCCAAATCATTAATGCCTGTACAAAAAAATACTATAGTAATAATAATAATCTTCATGGGGTTTAGTAAATAAGTAGCGCCTTGTCTGGAAGAAACACATGGATGACATTGAAAATTTGGACTCGTTCCCCCTCTTTCGGATATACATTACTTTTCTTTCATTATAAAATACATTAGGTACATTTTTCTCTTTTCTTTATGTATAATACGGTCCTTACAGTATTTAGTGTGTATAACACCAATTCTCGCCGAGAGACACTCAAAACTGGGATAAATTTGAATATAGAGTTTACGGGATATATTAGTAATTAAGAAAATAATATTTTTGATTTTTTTTTAACGAAGCACACTCATCAGCTTACCAAGACTTTCTAATGATAGCACCGTCAGGTGTTTACAAAACTTTCTTTTACGCATCAGTTATCGCGATTACCTGTAATTAATTAGCTTAAAACTATTTAACGCATTACAAAATATTAAAGTATTAAGGTAAAATATGTACTTTTTAAATGACACAGCGCATAATAGTTACATATCGTCAGAGTCTGAATGTTGATGAAAAGTTATCGCTTGATAAGCGACAGGCTTTTCTACTTCAGGACTTTTTTTGCCGAATGCTCTACCCCTGGTATCTTTTGTAATACTTATTCTTTTAGATTTTTCAAAATTGCCACGCGATGTACCGAAGCTAATGAGAGAATCGTCGGAAGTATTATTTAAATGTTGTAAAAATGATAACGACACGTTTGACTTGGTTGATCTTGTCTCATTCGTTAACTTTTCGAATGTCGTACTTATTTGAGAATTGTTTTTTGATTCTGTAAATTTACTTCTGGTTCGTGATAATAATTTTGTATATCTTCCAGTTACGTCACTGGACGAGGATGACTCATCCGAAATACTATTTCTGTATTTTTCACAAAGTTTTGATAAACTCGCAGTTCTTTTATCATCATTCTTTGGTAAAATTGGTTTTTCCAGAACGTCTTTTTCTAATTTTCTCTTTTTACGAATCGAACCAATTGATTTTTGATCCACGATAATTCCGTCAGTTGAATCAGACGTGAAGTCCAATGGCGCTGAGCGCACTCTAGTGTAATGCCGAGTGTATTCAGCTTTTTTTAAAAGCGGCATTTTCGATCTTCTCGGTGAGGTAGATTTCACATTTTCTGGTCTCAAACCATTTTTATGAACAGGTTGTTTATTTCTTGTAGATATCAATGTAGAATTGGAAGTCGTAGATGTTTCGCCAGAAGATTCCTTGGGTAATTTTTTCAAAATAGATGACCGGTTTAATCTGACGATTGGGGAAGTTTTCTTCTTAACACTTGATACAGCAGATGAGTCTGATGAAATTAATGAATTAGTCAATCTTAGTTTTTGTGACTGAACAGAACGGCCACGTTTTTGCAAAGTATCGTTATCGGAAGACTCACTCATATTTTCTACACTTCTACACAGCCTATTTCTTGTAGTCCTCTGCACTTTTCTATTCTTCCAACCAGTTTCTGTACACAAAACCGACAAAGTCTTACTACGATTACGAGTGATTCTTTTAGGTTTGTATATTATATCATTAACTGTTAATATTTCTCTAGACTTCGTTCTGCTCGATGAGTCGGTTCCTTTTCTACTATGTTTGCTCAATACTTCACTGGAACTATAAACGCCATTTCTTTTAGTTTTCTCCATTTGATTTGGGACCTCTGACGATTGTTTTTTAACATTACTAGATTCGTTAAATGAATAAGCACTACTCCTCATTGTTCTTCTTGATGAATTTATACTAGACGTGTCAGAAATATTGAAAATATTTCTCACTGATCTTCTTCGCTCACTCCTTCGAGTAGGTTTGGCAACATTGAAAATATTATCATCCTCATCAGCAGATAACGTTAGGTCTGAAGGTACCCAATTAGCACTCCGACTGGACTTTAAAATAGATTCAATGCGATCCCCGCTCGACATGCAAATATCGTTTATTGATGTTCCTATAGTGACAAGAGCAGTCGAACTATTCTTTGATAAACTGCTATTTATCATTGTCTTGCCATTTCTTATCACATCAATATTAGAGGTTTCTATTTCTTTTGTTACACCACTCTTAAAAGATTCTTCTGAGGAGGATATACTGTTGTCCGATGCGTACTTGTTATTGTTGCATAACTTGCTAAAGAATTTCTTAGTAACTTTAATGACTTTCGATTGTTCTGATAATTTTACAGATTTTCTTGGCATTTCCTCAACCGTGACAACTCTTCTTTTCTTGTCCGTATTTTCGTATTTTCTATATTTATGAGCTAATATGTTTGAAGGTAACCTCTCCAATCGTACGACTAATTTCTCAGCATTCGCTATAGCTTCCCTCTTAGTATCCTCAATGTTTTCAATCTCTTTTATGTAGTTACTTATTGATGATGACGTAAATGATATCTCGTCGTCGTCATATTCACGCATTCGATCAACTTGCTCTTGGGTTCTTATACGTAAAGCCATTGAAATGTTGCTCTTAGGGCTTTTTAATTTCATTGGTGCGCTTGCACTTCTTAAGACCCTTTCAGATACATTTTTCACTCGATCCATTTTGGATCGCCAATTTCTTTTTGATCGACTTTGCAAATTCATACTTCTCCTTGGCAATGATTTCACTAGAGACTCAGATACCTTTTCAGCTTCTGAACGTTGTAATTCAGGTAACGGAACTACTCTATCATGAATTTCTGATTCTTTCATGATTTCTGAAACTTCAGCATCGTCGATGGCTTCTTGATCTATTTGATGTTTGGTACGTTTATTTGACGCTTCCATTGACACCTTCAACTTCAATGCATCTTGAAGCTCTGTGCTATTGTTATTGTTCTCGCACTCAATATCTTCCTCTACTGGATTTTTACTAGTATCAGAACAATGCTCCACAGTATCAAAATTATCATTACAATGACTATCGCTTAATGCCTTTGATGGTACTGAATTATCAGTGCATCTGCACATAATAATTGTACTCTGATCACTATCAGCTATTTCTACATAGGAACAATTGGTAATGGAATACATAATGGAATCGTTGGTATTTCTTATCTGCGCTTCCATGTCTAGCAAATTCTGTTTCGTAAGTGTAGATTTTTTCACCTGATTTTCATTCTCGGTATTTGTATTACATCTTTCCGATATCATTAATTTCTTATATGATTCAATGTCTATTCGTTCCAGTCGAACTACAGGATTTATATTAGCAGATAAAACCTTCCATGTATCTGCCAAGTTACAGGGTGCTACTGTTGTATTTTGCCGCTCAGTTGCTGTGACTTCCTGAAGCTCTCTAGTATCATTCACGGACTCATCATTAGCTATAGTAGAATCTAATAACATATTAGGATCACTCTCCTGACTGGTGTCACAGAGAGTTGACGAAAGCAATGATGCTCTTTTCATCTTCATCCGCGCTCGCATTTTGGCGCGCTTCATTATCATCAGAGTTTTATCTTGTATAGAGTGAGGAGTTTCCAAAGCGGGATGTAAACTTTGTCTGGCCTTTACGGCTTCTTTGATTGGAGATAATTTACCGACTTCCTTGACTACAGGAGTGATAAGATCCACTGGTGAGTTTCTGCCCGTATACAATTTTCTGCGACGAAGCGCTTTTGATGCAGTGTCGTCCGCTCTGGTCAATCTTCGAGTTCGAGTTTTCTTCACTGGTTTCTTTATTGAAACATGCTGAGATGTTTCTTGACTGGAATCGCTCTCCAAATTATTCGCACTATGAGCCTTGTATGCGGACGATGTTGATTGGGAAGACATCTCCAATATATCGGATTTGTTGGAACGGTATTGAGGTGTATTATTGTAGAATGTATTATTGAAGAGTGGGCTTTTCAATAATCTTTCAAAGTGAGCCGATGTTAACGAGCAATTTAACTCGTTATCCGTCTGTGTATCGTCAGACAATGAATTTTCCTTTTCATTGTCTGAAATTAAAGGTGATCTTGTATTTTTATTATTTTCCAGTGGACCAAGAGGTTGTGAGTTACTTTTATGGAATAGACTTTCAGTTACTTCACTATGAATATCTGATGGCGTTTTTTGAGGTTGCGAATTAGGCTCTTGGATAGGTACCGGAGTTTCGCATTGAGGTATGACGTTGGCAGCATTATCTGATACATCTGCAGCATCAGAAGGTTTTGCACCTTCCATAATGGCAATGGTATCAGCTTTCTTAGTGGTATTTGTGTTCGATAAAATATAAACAGCAGTATCTATGGAGCTGCTGGAAGATATACAACGAACGACTGGTTGAATATTTTCACACTGAGCTGCTTTCAAATTATTAGACACTGGTAGTGGTGATTGTTCGTATTCACTCAGGGATGATCCAGGCTCAGAGTGATTATTCTCATCCAATGCTTTGCAGGGTGGCATTCCAGTATCAACCCAGTACTGTACTAGATAGGAAGGTTTTCGCATAGGTAAGCGATAATCGGATTCATGAGATTCGTTATTTTCCTCAATAGGTTCAAATGTGTGAATGTCAAGTTCCGTTTCATCTGAAACCTACATCAAATTGAATATAAACAGTACCTAACATACTGTATAATTTAAAAAAATTTTATAAAATATTACTCAACACACATTTTCTGAATACTTTAGGAACAGATTGTTCCAAGCTTCCTTACGCTGCAGAATGATTTCTTTTGGAATATGAAGTATGGAAACATCTTCTTCTTTTCTTCCTGTTATCCTGTAATATATTTGTTATTATAACCAGAAGTCAAGATGAATCATACAATATACAACTATATACCGAATAAAAAACAACTATCCATATCAACTTTTCGGCTGCTGAAAACCTTTATTTGAACATTGAGGCAATAATTAATTTTTTGGTAATAATTACTTTAACATATATATCTATTCATGTACTCCCAAAAACACTAAATCCAAAAAAAATAGTCAGCAGCTTAAAAGGTTAAATAAAAGAACATGAAGTACGATACCCAAGCTTTTTCTGAACATATACAAAAAGCAATGCACAACAATTATTTGAATTCATAAATAATATTATTATACACTTGATCCAAAGCAATGTGCATATAACCTACAGGCACATTGAAAGATACAAAAATAAAAAACTTACCTGCTGATGCCTTGCACGTACGACTGGGATAGAAATTCATTATTAACATCAATATTATTGAACTCTTCTTCCATAATTTTTCACATTAAACCCACGAAATAATATGAAACTTATTAATATATTACATTTATCAAGAAGACTTTCATATCGTACTACTTGAATTTGCATACTACCATTTACTAAATACAAATGACAGTAGGAAGATTAACAGATTTTTAGGTTTGAGTAACATTGTTAACATAACATTACCGTTTAGCAAATCCGTATTTATTACTTAAATAATCGCGTCCAAAAGCTAGGGAAACAAATGCAAAAAAGAAAGAACGACGTCTAAACAATTCGCTAGCATTTTTGACGCTACACGCCATTGAAGGTTATGTGCGTTCCGAAGATGATCATTTGAGACAAAAACGTAACGGAATAGCATGCATTGAAAACGAGACTGCAGTTTAATTTTACGATTTTGCGGGAAAACTGACAGATTTTCCCGCGTAATGTCCCGGCCGATATAAACAAGACGCACCAGAAATTGATTGACTGTGAATTTATTTGATGCGCCTGCAAAATGAATGTGGTTCGTGCCATTAATAGAAGACAAGAAGGTTTTGGTGAGTTGTGTCATCCATTTTCTGTACTTTATCTTCCATATCTTTAAAAGTCTCCATGGAAAATAATTTAACTCGTTCATTCTCTTTGTTTAAGAGGTTACAACAATGAATTCTTGATGACCTGTAATTGTAATGTGCTAACAATGTTTCCTGGACGATTTAATGCCCTAGGGATATTTGAATGGCATGACTCTATGCTATGAATTTGTAAATTAAACTTTTCTTCCATGACTTCATATCAGAATACACTGTTCTCCTTGTTTCAGAATCGATAAGAGATTATGACATTGCATTGTTCAGATTAAAGTGCTTTCGGGATGATGTATACCATGGAATATTACCAACTACAAACGCACCTGATTTTAATCCTGAACCACCTGTCTTCGCATGTCGCTTTTGTACAATGCCAGGGTATGAGCAAATTCTTGCATTGGCTAATGAAGATGGTAAGGTTGCCTTACAAGACACTACCATTAATGGAGAACCAAATCAAGCACTAGAAGGAACTCAAGTATGTCAATAATTGGAGTCTGTACTATTGTCAATATAAATCTACTGTGTGATCAAGTATTGTTTGAAATAATGGTACATTTTAGGCACATTGCAATGCAATATTTGATGTAGCATGGATGCCTGGAGAACTAAAACTAGTTACTGCATCAGGAGACCACACTGCCAGATTGTGGGATGTAAGCAGACAAGAAATATCACAAATTGATTGCTTTCATGCACATACTCGAAGTGTTAAAACAGCAGTTTTTCGACAACAAGATAAAGGTCTTTTAATTTACAATGCTACTCTGGCAAGATAAATCTGAATTATAATTATCAATATAACATAAGACATTTATTACAGCTGTATTTGCAACTGGAGCTCGCGATGGTGCCATAATGGTCTGGGATATCCGAGCAAATCATAATGACCTACCAAAACCAGACAATTGCATCTTTAACGCTCATGGTATGGGGCAAACAGGAAGTACAAAATATCATCGTCGTGCTCTTTCAGCAGCTTCAAGGGCGCAGAGCATAACTGGTCTCGCCTTTCAAGATGATTTCACGTTATTTTCCTGTGCAGCTGGTGATGGGTAATCCTTCCACTGATTTGTTACCTGTCTTATACCAACTATAGCTGTTTCTAATTCTTGCAATTCATACAATTCCTAATTTTTCTTCTCAGATTAATAAAAGTATGGGATTTACGAAAAAATTATACAGTCCATAAAAGAGACCCGTTAGCCAAGCACGTGATGAATTACGCAGGTAGTAGCACGAGAAATGGTTTCACGTCATTATTAGTCTGTCCGGCTGGAATAACGCTTTACGCAAGTTGCATGGACAATATCATATACGCCTATAACATAACATCCTATAATCCTAAGCCAGGTAAATCAGAATTCCTAAACAAATATATTATGCATACCGTGTAGAGTTCATGATTAACGCAATGAATTTTTATACGACGTATTACAGTGGCAGAGTTTTATGGGCATAAAAATTCTACCTTCTATGTAAAGACATGCTTAAGTCCTGATGGTCGCTACTTGGCTAGTGGATCAAGTGATGAGTTAGCTTATATCTGGCATACTAATAGACCTGGTGGTCCACTGGTGAAACTTTCAGGTCACACCGAAGAAGTTACATGCATTGCGTGGTGTAGCGTTGGAGAAACTAAAGTAAGCCTATTCAGCCTATACGTTATTGTTCATAATGTCAATGTCGATACTTCTTTTTCTATGTTTCTTTACAGCTAGTAACTTGCTCAGACGATTCTTGCCATAGAATATGGCGGGTGGGTCCCGAACATAAGATAGACAACGCAGAAGTTCAAATACAAGGTGAAGCTGAGGCTGTATCTTATACAAATAAGCTAGGGCATCCAGGGTTAGAAACTACACCTACCGTATCACGTCGATGGATTATTAATCAAGAACGTACGCCAGGATCAGATTCAAATCCTGGTAAGAGAATACTCCATGTTAATAAAAGGAAAATTGTCTAAGGATTAGGAGAAGTAATAATTTGTATCTTATTTTTTTTTTTATGTAGGCGTTAATACACCTATTCATCCAAGTTCTGATGAGATGTCAGATACAAATTGTACTTCCTGCACTCGTGGCAGCACAAGTTCTTCCAAGAGAAGTTACTCTCAAATTTCATCCGGGGACTGTAAGACAGACAGTAAATTTAAATCAATCCTGTCACCAATTCACGAGAATACGGAGTCTTTAGCGAAACGTGCTCATTTGGAAAATCGTGGA
Source organism: Pachycephus smyrnensis (assembly GCA_030142225.1). Classification (NCBI taxonomy): domain Eukaryota; kingdom Metazoa; phylum Arthropoda; class Insecta; order Hymenoptera; family Cephidae; genus Pachycephus; species Pachycephus smyrnensis. Next base: position 149,656 of record JARQST010000625.1, read on the forward strand.
GCACGCAGACTATTTAGTCCAGGTAGTGACAGCGACGTAATACTGAACAGAGGATACGATTCGGATGAACCAGGACCTAGTTCTTCGATGGCAACCAGGAAGGCAAATACTCATCTCTTCTCACTAACCTTGAACTTACCAAACTTTGTTGTTGACGGCACGGCGCCGCATCTCCTACAAATGTCACCACAAAAGTGCAAGGAAAATGTGGATTGGTTGACAAAGATCAGGAAGGAACGATACGATCAGAAAATCGTCAAAGTTACAAACGAAAAGACAAGTAGTCCTAAGGCTCAAGTGACTCCAGGTCGAAGGACAGGTAGATCAAAATCTACAGAACCACGAAAAGTGCCTAAAAGTCCGTCAATTTCATTACTTAATTTCTTTAAAGTTACTGGGAAGGAATGCGATAAGGAACTGTGTTTAGAAAAATCCTGTGTAATCCCCACTCAGACAGAATCCGAACAGCAACGATGAACGTTACACGGTGTTATAAACCGGAATTAAATATTTAAGAGTCACGTCGACCCGCAAGTTGATAGTGCTCGTGACCCCTGTAAACCGATGCGTGATACAAGGAGTGATAAGTATTAAAAAATGAGGAATACCTTAGTTCCTTTTTTTTAGAAGTGAACAATATCAACTTCAGTTATACGTGATCATATTAGTCGCGAAATCAGAGTTTACTGAAAAAATTCCTACACCATTTTGAAATAAATATTTCCTTTGTCTATCATTCGACAGCTTGCCAATGACCAGATATCATTTGTTATTACACATATAAATTTTCTAGGGAAAGAGTCATTCACAGATGACGTATGTTATGAGAATACTGAAACCCGGAAGAAGCTACGATAGACTGAGCGAATCTATCAAAATCGTTTTTAAGATAAATTATTTTTTTATAATAAAATATACGTTGCCAAAAGTAAACAGTGTATTATACGAAGTGTCAAGTCATATCTCGTAGCCAGAATTTCGAATGTAATTATTGTACAGGAATTCAATTTGTATGAACTAGGATTAAGGATAGAAGTTAATTAATTCGTATTGAAAGGAGTATTACGAGGTTCTGCCTTTTGGAATGCGAATCAAATGATCGATTCCAAACCGTAGTCACTATATATTTATGTAAAAAAATGTTCATAAAATATATTTAAAAAGAAATTCATTCAATTTCTATGTGCTATCTTATTTATTAAACTAACTGCCTGACGGTGGACAGAACATTTTTACAGTCCTGGGAAGTAAACGAATTTTAATAGGTTTCAATTCGAATTCCTCATTATCTATTGAAAACATTTCTTCTTTGTCCCTCTGTAAGAAATACTGTCTCATGTTAATATGCCCTCCGCACCTAAAACAACACAAAATTATTCAATTTCACTCACCGAGGTGTCTTCAGCTTTCTTCGGATGAAGCTCAATATCCTTAGCCTCCAGTGTCTGGTTCACCAATGTTTTATTTCCATGTTCACGTTTCCATCCTTCAGCAACGAATGTTGCATAACTAACGCTCTTAGGACCTTCAAATAGGATTTACATTATTACTGTTGCTTATGTTTGATCCATTTAAAATTATCATAAACAGTCAGATAAAGTCTATTTACCTAATTCTACTTTTACTGCTGGCACTGCTGGTGCTTGTACTCCTTTTGCGTTGCTTGTTATTACGTGAACTTCTGATGCAGCAATTGGCATCTCGTGAACCTCACCGCATTTTTCATTTGTTATTTTACTGTAATCCACTGCAGAAGGTACAGCTTATGTTACATAAACAATTTTGAATTCTCAATTAATGCCAATCAAATTCTAAGGAGTTACCAGATGGCGTGGAAGTTCTTTTTGGTAGAAAGGAGTGCCACCATCTCCTTTCCAAATTAGAATGATTAGTAGTTTGGTGTTCATGATAGCAACGGGAACAACCGTCACAAGGTTCTGTGTATCGGAGTACACCATCACAATCCCAGTTTAAATCTCCTTTATATCCATTAAACACATATGTAGCGTACCTACGATTTAGAGATGCATGCAAAATGGTATGTTTTATGGATTGTTAAATGACATGCAATAACTATGAAGATGAGACTGACTTTCGAAGTGATCCCCAGTACCAATATTTATTAACACGCGCATGAGCATCTCGCCAAGCACCCCATTCTAGAGCACCAACTGCATACACAGGTTTCATGGGCTTTTCAGGATCTTGCTATAACATATATGCAATTAATTTATACATTGACATGCATATAACATGGGACAGTATGAATTTGATTTTGCTTACTTTAAGAACTTGTACTTCCACAACATCAATCAGTTTAGTTTCTCCTTTAACAATAGCCATTGTGGCTTCTGCCATTTCACGAATATGGGCATGATCCTCATATCCGTGAAATATAGAATTTGCTACTCTGTTCACTTGGCCCAGAGGAAGTACACCAATTGGGCATTGTCTTACTAAACTCAAATCGACATTATACTTTCTCATTAATCCAGTAACAACATCTGACAACGTGCCATCACCACCTGCTACGATTATGGCATCAGTTTGAGTATTCAAATTCGTCACTAAAGTTCGTGCATGACCCTCTGATTCTGTCTGTAATATTGTCACTGCTATCCCAGAAAGGTGTAGCAATGGCTCGCAGTAATCCTTAAATAGTTTCTCAGCTTTCCTACAATACAGAATTACTGAATTCTATATATGATAACTAGTCATTTTTTGATAGAGATTACATTGCAATCTTATTACAGAAACCTTTTATGAGCCACAGGATTTAATATGACTGTGATATGCCGTGGCTTAATGTGAGTAGGCAGTGGAGCATCTCCATATTTGACTGCTTCTTCACAGTATTGCCTCATCAATTGTTCAGTGCTGAAAATATTCAATAAAGATAATTGATAGGTTTCAATAAACACAATTTCTTTATAATTTATTAGAGGACTTATAAATGGACATAAGGTTAAGAGCACAATAAAAATGAAAGTATTTATAACAATGTATGACATACGTACTCATAAGAATCGACACTATATGAGACTCCATAAGAAAGAGCTGCAGCAGCAAATGTCGACTTTTTCCAATTATTTCGTATAACTTTAAAGAATTTTAATATACGAGCCATTTTTAAAAACCTTTAGCATCGCGCTTGAGACGATATTTAAACGCCACGTGATACTAGCACCGGCTGTGTTGATCGAATGAAGTCGTAACAATCCCACAAATAATAAAAGCAATAATGCGTTCAAGAGAGAATGGAGACTCAGTAACACATTTTGTTCAAGTGAACGTTTAATTGAGAATGACGAAATAAAATATAAGTGCAATTAATATATAAAGCACTTTGAATATTTGATTTTAACTAATCGCAATTATCTGCCGACGATATAAAGTCTTGTAATAAATGATGCAAAGTGGCTAAAACGTAATTGAAAACTCGGTCGACGTAGTGGAAACGTTAGTTTACAACGGCTACTCCATCTGTAGTTTTTAGGTCACTGTTTCGTTTTCACAGTCTGCGAGAACCTGTCCACCGGGTGCGTATCAGCCTTAGTTAAAGCTTTCCGCAGAAATAAATAACAAATTTATATAATCATTAATTGCGCCGATTATTGTTTCTCTGTTTTGAGTATGTCACACGGTACTTCAAGCTCTGTCAGGTTCGTGTATGCATATTTCAAATTCCTTGTTAGCCATGTTATCATTATTGTCCTTTATTCTAGTTCAACTTTTTTAATATCTTACCAAAACATTGAACCACTGAAGATTTCATTTACCTGGTGATAGCCCAAAATAAATGTTTCCTGTAGTCTGTTTATTGTTGATGAAAATAGACTGCAAACATATAACTTTCTAATTAAGTTACTCTTTCAACTAGATTGCAGGATTATATTGCAGTACGAGTGAAGTGAGAATCAGCAAACATATTTACTTTTTATAAGAACATATTGTTCAAAAAGATTAAAGGAAGTCGTCGTCGTTGGTTTTTAATGTCACATGGAATTAAATGAATATGGACATTGGTGACGGAGGGAAGGATCTAAAAAGTGAGAAGATTGAACCTTCCACACAAGAGACAATGGAGTCTTTGGAAAGTGTTGCTGATACCAACAATATCAGCAATGTAGACAACTCTGGAAACTCTGTAGATAACATTGACAACACAAGTAATGAGCTAACAGATACATTGGATAAATCGATGGACACAAAGAAAGAGTTGGCGATCGAAAATGTGAATCCAATGAAGGTTTCAGAAATAAAAAAGACAAATATTACACATCGTTTGTCAAATGAAAATGATCCACACACCTCTAATAGTGATCAGAGTTCATCAAAAAGAAGTATCTCGACAGGTATTTCAAAATCTTATAGAAGAAGACCATATGTATAATATCACAAAATTGCTGAAACTTATCCAACATTAAATCTGTAGCGGAACCTGGAAGTGGAGATACTGATACTTCTATGGAGAAGTCAGGTAACACTTCGGAAGAAGATTCCAGCAAACGTCAAAGAACCGATGAGAGTCCTAATGATCCACCTACGCTTGATAATGAAAGTGCTGGAAGTAGTGCAAGAAGCAATACAAGTTTATTCCATAAATTGAAGTTTAAAGTGAAGAATCGTAATTACCGTATGAAAGAGTATCCAGAAAGTGAAGTCGGCGAGGGATCGAATCAAATGGTTGTAGATGAATCCATCACTGAAGAAGGACGAGGTATATTATGGACCACCAACCTTAATTGTAAAATAAGTTTTTTTAAATTTATATCAACATTACACTATCAGGTGTTGGAGAAACTTCGAATGGTCAAAATGCAGCAGCACTAGCTAATGATGACTCTAATGATGATGATATGATGGATGTCCCATTCAGTGAGCTTCTCGAGCATGATTCAGAATCCAGTAGTGATGATCTGGATCAGGAAGGTGCGCAACGAGGTTCGCTCTTAATTATGAAAATCAATTTTCATTTAAATCTTCACATTCTTATATGCGGGCAATGAATAACGCTCATATAGGTAAGGACGACTCCAACGAGTGGACTACAGCCAGCGAAGAAGACTTGGAGGAGGAAGAGGCAGTAATGCGAAAGCAGAAGCCTAAACCAAATTGGTTTATGGTCCAGGAGATCATTAATCGTCAACTAGGGAATAATCCACTTTTCCAACGCAAATTCTATGGTTCGCTGCATGTCGTGGAACGGCTAGAACTTATGTACAAGTTAAACGAGCACCAGGTATCACAATTTAAAATGAAATCGAGTATGAACCTATCTGTAATTTATTTAAGAACGACAAAACAATTATCTCAAATATTTCTTCAGGGCTGTGTCAATGCGCTGAGCTTCAATCAAAAAGGTAATCTAATTGCCAGTGGTTCTGATGACTTGGAAGTTGTCATTTGGGACTGGGCTACAGGAACTTCACAGCGTATAATCCAGAGTTCCCACAGAAGTAATATATTTCAGGTAATTTTCATAATACAATCAAATCCATAAAATTCCATATAATGCATTCACTCTCATTACTCGACAGGTGAAATGGTTACCATTGGATATGGAATATCTCTTAGTAACTGCAGCTCGTGATGGACAAATTCGACTGAACGATCTCCATACCAATGTCTCCAGGAAGTTAGCATCTCATCGAGGAGCGTGTCACAAAATCTCAACACATCCGGATACTCCTCACGTGATCCTGTCTGCTGGAGAAGATGCCAAAGTGCTATCCATAGACGTGCGCCGGAATAAACCTACTAAGTGAGTGTCTCACAAACGTTTAATTTTTCTGAATACAAAGGAGACAATTTTCTGTGTAGACTTTTAACTGTCAGGGAGGCTTCGATGGACGTGCGGCTGTATAGCATTCACTCCAATCCTTTAAACAGTAATGAGTTCTGTGTTGGAGGTCGTGATCATTATGTTCGCGTATATGACAGACGAAAAGTTACAATACCACTTTATAAACTCTGTCCACGCCGTTTGGTATGTTTTATTTATTTAATGAGACAAATTGCGTAATCAGTACAAAATAAAAAGATTCAAGTATATATTGTTTCTTATAGATTGGCAATAAATATGCACACGTCACATGCGCTGTGTACAATTACAATGGGACCGAAGTTCTTGCCTCATACAATGATGAAGATATTTATCTATTTGACTTGTCAGTTACCCAGTCTGGTGAAGACTTTGCTCAGAGATACCAGGGTCATAGAAATAATGCTACTGGTATGTATGCACTGTAAGCATTAAAAAAGTAAGGATTTATATATTTATATTATTACAGTAAAGGGCGTTAATTTCTTTGGACCCAAGAGTGAATTCATAATATCAGGATCTGACTGTGGTAACATTTATATATGGGATAAAAATACAGAAGCTATAGTGAAGTGGATGCTTGGTGATGAACAAGGAGTGGTAATATATCAAGCTTCATTAATTTATTTGGTAAATCCCTGTATGCTCTAACATAATACTTTTTTAGGTTAACGTGTTGGAACCCCATCCACATATTCCAATTCTGGCAACGAGTGGTCTTGATTACGATGTCAAAATATGGATACCTTCAGATGAAAAAGTTCCTGACATGACTGGTCTGCAGAACGTATGTTCTAATTAATACTTATTTTATTATTTTTTAAAATTGTATTTTTGCACAATATCCTCATGAATTATTTCTTCTAACCAGTGCATTAAGTCTAACTTGAGAAGCAGGGCGGAGGATACAGCATGTATCACATCAAATGTATTTGCTGGTCATATGCGTCGATTCTTACAAAGGCATATGCGTCGAACAGTGAGAGTAAGAGTAAGTGACGTATTCTAGAGACAGAACTGACCTGTGAATTGACACAATTGTATTTTGGCAAAATTACCTGGAAAAGTACTTGGATATAAGTTAATTGTAGGGAACCTTCTGAAAGTCAGACGTAAAATTGTGAATTATAATTTTTATAGAATTACATGGAACGATTAGCCAGCCAAGTGCCAAATACTAGACCGGTCACCGATATGGATTCATCCAGTGATAACGACTCCTCGATTTACAGTGGCAGCCAATCGGATTTTGAGAATGATACAAGAATACAATGTGCTCCTTCTTAAAAGAAATTTGGTATGGATATTTTCTACTGAAATTCTGGTATCATCTTGTTTTTCTGAAGATTTGTAAACACATAATGATTAAGGGGTGTTATAAATATTAATACACGTAAGATTAAGACGCTAATTCTATGATCCCTTCATCAATCGAAAAAGTGATATAATGATAGTCTTGAATTCTATGATCCTGATATTATTATATAAAATACTTGTAGCGAAAATGAGTGAAGATCCATGCTGTTGATAACGAAGTGTACAGTATTATATTTCCAGAGAAAAATGCTTAAAAAGTTTTGTTTCCACATAAACTAGAACCTGAAAAAATTTGAATTAATTTTTTTAATTAATATCCCGGTTACAGAATTATTCCAATTTCACATGGCAGATTGATATTGATTAACAATCCTCTATTATATACTGATGCCTTGCGATTAATGAATTTATACCAGAGATCAAATAGTAGCTGGTCATTCTTATATTTTTCGAGTAAACAAATTTCTGGGCTTTTTGTAGATTACACTTTGCTCGTTCTTTTCGCTGATTAAGTATTTTCTTGATTTTTGCAAGTCAATAATAAGAACATTGTAACATTATCTCGTTGTCCTCAAAGGATCATAAATTTTCTTCATAATGAACACGTGTTCATACATATAACTAAGATACGGAAAACACGTGGTTGTCTAAAGTTATGAAAAATATCGGGAAAACTTTCAGACACTCAATCGAATTGACGTAAGTACATGAAAAAATTGATAGCTGTCATGAAAATTATAAATGTAATATCTAATTTTGTATCGTATAAAAGTTATTTATTTGCTGTCCAAAATAGATTATATAATATCGATGTTGTCTTAGATTTACAAGACTGAGTTGCCCATATATATATATAAAAATATGTATACACCTAGTGAATCCACAGGATGTCAAAAATTTTGACTCGTACTAGAAATTAACATTCAATAAAGGGTTGTTTTCAATACAAACTATAAAAAAAATATTTAGATTTTAGATGGGTTTGACGTCAAAAACAAACATTAAAATTCATCTGAATATATTAATTATTACGTATACAGTTATGAGTCTGTTAATATATCACCTTACGTGTTACAATGAAGTGAATAATAATACATATCCATCATGCTGATTGCTTCTCATGATTCTAAATGCATTCTGCAGTGCCACATAGATATTTATTGGATTCGCTTCAATACTTTATAATCATATATACATTCTCAACTTTCTACTTAAAATATACCAATGGAATGAGCAAGACCTGCATAAATATGCAAGGTAGTGGCACCCATGAAGAGTGTAGTGACAGCTTTAATGAAAAGGGATGACCATGGACCAGCCAGTAAAATAGATGTTAAAAAGTCAAGAATTAATGGCCTATAAATTGTTATCAACAGCATACCAACAACTAATGGAACCAGGCCACGACGTAGGTCATGTCTTGACCACAACCAAACAAGTGTTGCAGTCGTTATGTGCTGAACCTGAAGAAAATCAATTAATCAGAATACCTAAATAACAGTTTACTTATTAATTATAAATTCTAAGAAGGAAATAATTTTACCAGACTGATGTTGGATTCTAGACTTTTCTGAATGTATTTCCAGTCAAACTCAGCACCACGTGCACCTACCCACAGTAATAGAAACCTAGTGAGAAGTACCTCTGCACCTGCCCATCCAATACCTGCTGTTAAAACTTTAGCATGTCCTTTTCCTGGTATACCATTCAATACTAATAGTATTCCAGCAAGGTCTGCGAGATCAATGGAGGATTTGAGAAATTCCTAAAAGCAGATTTTTGATAACTGAAACTGTATGAGCTGTATTATCCATTGTATCTAATTAAGAATAGTGTTAAATAACATACTCCAAAAATGTCAAAGCCTTCTTGTCCAACGCTATCAGCTGTGGGAAAAAATGTTGCAAGCGCCAACATTTTTACAAGTTGAGTAAATATGTAGATACCGCCTGCTTGAACACATTTCCAAAAAGCTCCATATTCTGAGCTAAAATGATTGTTAGATTATAGGTTAGGATTTCATAAATATGAAATATACCGACTCATCAAGTACTTACAGCCCCGAATATTTATATGTTAAATAATATGGTACATATACGAGCGCCAGGCAGTTTCCAAAATGATATAGTGTCATTTTTCAGTGATAGTTTTATTGCTAAATTCAATTAATTTTTACACCTTAGCAAGAAGCATAACTTCATACATATCAAAAAAAGGTTATCAGGGAGTACATACGTACTTGTTGGAAAAAGCAGATCTCTAATTGGTCAAATTCATGCGTCATGAAAGATTCGGCCAATCACGAGTCTGATCTTTTAGTCGCCAGCTCACGAGACTGACGCGGGAAAATCATATAATTGTACGAATATGTTCTATGGATAATATACATCCTGCTTAATATTTTTATTTTATCAAGCACGAAACTGTATAGCCTTATGAAAATGTATGCTTTACACTAAACAGGTTGCATTGTCCTTCATTTATTCTCAGTATACATACACAATTCATAATATACAGACCAAAATAATCTTAAATAATTCGTCCAAAGTATGCCGTATACGGGGATAATATAAATTAAATAATTGAGTTTCACTACAAGTACACTGATGAATTATATTATAAGTTTTAAACATTGTATCGACATAGCATCCCCTTTGTATCTGTTTAGCTGTCGTAGCAAGTGCAGTTTGGGTTGTTTACAATGCGTAGTGTGTAACTCATATAACGTACAGATGTTTAACAATACAGCTTCCTGTAAACTCTTTGCTGGATTCCTTGCAATTGCATTTTCCAATAAATGTACTGCTGCTTTAAGTTGTCCGGTGTAGAGAAGACATACTGCCATGTTGTTTATTATGGTGATATTTGAGGGTTCTATCGCTGATGCTTTTTTAAAGGAATTATAAGCTTCTTGAAATGCATTTTGAGCAACTGCAATTAAGCCATTATCCATATGTTCCCTAACGGTTGTAGGATTTTCTCTACTATCTGTGCCGATGGCGAATTTCTTCTCAGCAGCAGAGACATCTCCCAGGAAGAGATATGCTCTACCGATTGCGGAAATCAAGATTTGTCTTTGATCGGGAGTCCAATCAAGAGACTCGCATAAGTTTTCCAAGACATCCACAGCTAGAATATAATTCTTCATGCCAAGAGCACAATTGACAATGGAAATAAGGATTCTTGACTTTCTTCCAAGCCATAATCTTATTGAATCATCTCGTTCAGCTGCGGAGAACTTTGCCCGGCCTCCATCTTCAGCTAAACCCATTTGTAGATTCCTTATTATTTGTCTCACGGTTGCTAGGATTTTATGGAGATTATCCATAGCTAATTTCGACTTTCCACAATAAGAGGGGATTTCTGCCAGAAGCAATCTAAAGGCAAATGAAGCCATGGAGCCTGGTCTGGTACCATACAATTCAGGATAAAATGTAAAGAACATGTCTGGCTTATCGAGATTTCCAAATGGCCTTGATTCATTCTCCAGGACTTCAATCTGTTTTAATTTAGCAAGCAGAGCAAGTCTAGTGAACCACAGCTGTAGCGAATGTGGAGTATGTTTACTTGGGTGATCTATTTTTCCATATCCTTGTCCATACACTGCAAGGAGTCTACCCGTTAGATTGACAGCAGCTCGATAACATCCAGTATGTATTAAATTTCTCAAGCCACGTTCATCTTGAGTCACATCCGAAGCAGTTAAGACATTTCTATGAATATTCTCCTCTTCTCCTAAGAAATGAATAGCAGTTTCTTTTGTTATGTCAGGCATATCACCCTGAAGCATCAGTCCTGGCATAGTGAGATTTGTTCTGTCAGGAAAGTTGTTACCAGGAGTCAAGGCCAACGAAGCAAGTACCTTCCTCGTATGTTCAGAAGGTATCCAAGCATCTCTATGCGAATCACTGGCAGTAACATGATCTGCCATACGCTCCGTATCAGAGAAAGAACCATTAAGGAAATCATTAGATGCAGTTACTGACATTGTAGTGAATACAGGATGTGGCGGTGTAGCAGTAACTGATGCGTTAAATATATCTGTGTTTATGTCAGGAGAAACTATTTCGTCGAAGATTGTATGTGTTGTATTACTAAAATATCGACCCAGACCACTGTCCGAAGATTTCTCTTCTACAGATTCTACAGCATCCTTGTCCACTTTGGAAGAGGTTAGGAATTCAGACATATTGACAGTGGCGTCCTGGCTGTTTTTTCAACTATAATATTGGATAATCGTTGTCTTTATATATTCTGCAATAAAATTTCTCAAAAATTAATTTCTACTCTCGTTTTATTATAGAAAAAACATTTTTACGTACCACTGACAGTATCGATCGTGTGAATAATTTTGAGGTTATATAAACGTCAAGTTCATGAGGTGTCAACAGTGGTGTAGACTCCATTGTTAAAAAGGATTTACATATTTCGTTTGAGAATAAAACAACGATAGGGAAGAGGGAGACTATAAAGGATATTAAAAATTGAGGAAATGATTGCGTTTTAAATGATGTTAAATACGCCAATAAAAGACAACAAAAATGAAAGAATAATAAATCTATTAGGGTAAATATATTTAATTACAATAGATATCTGCAAATGGCCCTCGCAGTAATAAATAAAAATATTTTTTTTCTGTTATAATATGCGATTCCCTTGCACATTCTGTTTGTTGTTGAGCATTATTTTTTCTTGACGTTTCTTCTCCTCTTTGAATGCTTCTGCATTGGCCTTTCTTTCTATTCTTCGTTCTTTTCTGTATTCTTTGAGAGCCTTCTTTCGGTCTTTCCTTTCTTCCGTAGTTTCATTCTTTGGTCTGACACTCAACACGCTTAACGTGGATTTCATGGTTTCTGCAACTGATTGGGCACCTCTCGGCCTTTCGGATTGATTTTGCAAATCGAATTGCGCCAAACTTTTCGCCGTTAATTTACCGGATTGTCCATCCAAAACGTCTTTGGGAATACCTGTTTTTGGATTAATTTTTATCTTTCCTGGACCCTGTATAAAAGAATACTATGTTAATAAAACAGAAAGTTGATATTCATTTATGAAAACTGTTACCTTTGGTTCAGAAATTAGTTTTGGATGATTATAACAATTGCTATATGTACTCAGGATGGTCTCGCAATCCCATTTATCTCTTTCTCTAGGTTCAACAATAAGTTTTTCTAACTTCTCGTCACCTTCCTCAGAACTTGAGTATTCTGCATCGATAATTTTCATACGATCTTTCATTAATTTCGTCACATTTTCCGTCTACAACAAACAGGCATATCAGTGCCACTTATTCATTATATTGTAGACAAATAATGCTGGATACTAACGTCTTCCTTTTGTTGATTTTCAAACTCCTTGGCATATTGTAACACGATGTCAGAATCGGGTGCAACGTAGCCCTCAATTTCTTCACAATCTAGGGCGCCGATTTCGCTTTCGTCATATCCGGCATACATCTATAGTGAAATAAGGATAGCAACTTTTTACTGTAAAAATTTGTGATTCTTTTTATACAAGGAAACGTACCCGCTCAAACTTGTCATCCAGGAACGTCAACTGCTCATTTCTCTTCATAACACTGCTACTCATGGAATATTCTGTGAAGCGAGATTTTGTTTCTTCATCTTTAAATGAGAATTGGGGTCCGTCAAGACTGTGTACTTCATCCCTTTCTTCATCTGATACTTCCATATGACCCATGGAAGAGGTATCAGAATCACTTTCATCCTCTTCACTTTCATCCAATTCTTCATCCTCATATTCCTTGTCTTCATCGAATGCATCCTCACTATCACCCCCATTTGCTAACTCTAAAAAATTATCTTCTAGTACATTATCTGGGTTATCAAAGTCAAAGTCATCATCCATAGCTGCTACAATGTCAGGATCAAGATCTAGTCTTAGTCCAGAGACCGGTGCAGCTTTATTGAGTAAACCCACATCCTCCTCAACAGTGGAAGCAAACACTGAGGAAGGCAAATTAATTTTTGGTACATCGTTCTTATTATTTTTCTCTCTGTTTGGATTCTCAACTTGCTCCCATTCAACAGGCAATGAATTGACGTCTCGTAAATGTTGCAAATAATCATAATCATCATCAAAGAATATCCCATATTTTTGTTGCTCCTCCTTGCGTTTTGTAGTATCCACCGACTTCTTTTCAGATTTAGAAAATTGCGGTTCTCCTATTGGTACTAATACTCTTTGTGGAGCAGTTTCGTCAGCTGCTAATGGATCTTGTTGTGAACGATGAACTAGGTGAAAGCTCACCGAATTCTTCTTATCAATAAACTTCTTTGACTTTCCCTTCGGCTAAAAATTGTTACCATAAATGTGTTCAGGTAACCTGTAGAACCTTCAATAACATTTCTAACTAATGAGACAATCTAAATTACACATACCATATTTCCAGAATATCCTGACGACTCGCTGCAATAAAAATATTACATACAAATTTGAATTTATACAAAATCTCAACGATTTTTACTCTATCAACAATTTTCACGCAAAACACTGGTCAACCCTAGCTAACATGTGCGGACAGTGTTTCTCAACTGCATGTCTAAAATACATTGGGGGCGGTAAAGTCGCAAATGAAAAATTCAAGTATATTCTTCAATTCTCATTAATATTTTAAATACAAAATACAAGTCATTTTTCTTATGTTAATCGCAATACGTATTTCTAAACAAAATTCTAAAATTATTAAACATGAAAAATGAATAACTATGAAGATGCAATAGAATCATTCTAAAGCAATGTCTCCCCACTCTTGTGTAGAGGGTTGGTAGGCCCCGATGCGTATCGTTAGGGGATGATTATTGATGTCCAATAAAACGAACCACAGGTACCAAGAAAGTAAAGAAAAATGGGCTTATTCGATCGTTTAGCGAGTCTCTTAGGTCTCAAGAAAAAAGAAGTAAACGTTTTAGTAGTCGGCCTTAATAACAGCGGTAAGTCAACGGTCATAAATCATTTCAAACGTGAGGACGACCGTTGTATAGACATAGTGCCAACCGTTGGGTTTAATGTCGAGAAATTCGCATGTAAGTTACACAAGTAACAAGTGAATTAAATATTTGATGTCACTTAATGAAGCTTTTTCAATATACAGCACCTCGATACGAGGACGACTTTATTGCACCTGCATTTCCTTCGATCACTGGCAATTGCTTACAATCACTACTTTGTACACCTAATAAGAATAAGAAAAATGTTTGCGTGTAAAAAATATATATCTATATATTTTTTTGAAACTCTCGAACAAAGTTTAACGTATTTAATACGTATAACAGGTATTAATTATACAGCCTAATCAGGAGATAGCATCTAAGGGTAAGGACAGCTTACCTAAGTCTTTATGTTAAATTGTCCTTTAACCTTAAGTGGTATCTTCTGGTGAGACCCTTTATCTTATTCGTTCAGCTTGAGCGTTCTTATTCTTTGCTATGTTTTTAAGTACACCCTTTCTTAAAATTGGTATTTTGCTGAATTTCTTTGTTCGACCTGGTGATTTTAAGCGCATGGGAATCCTGGATTTTATGGGAGTTGTTTCTCCCATATCACTGAGAACTTTTGATTTGTCTTTCTTTAGAGATGAGTTTTTCTTCAATGATCCATTGGACAAATTGCCAGATTCGTTTTTCTTTTTTGTTAGCATTGTTTCACTCTTAGTAGGTATCAAGTTTGATGTGATCTCGCTAATCTGCCATTTAGCAGACATTGTAAAGGAAACAGGTTCCTTTGACTTACGACGAAAAGGCGTGCTGGTTAAAATAGGTCGTGTCTTTGTACTTATGCTTGGTCGAGTAGTACTTCTCCTCTCTTCAGATTCAGTATCAGTCTCATTACTTTCTGAAATTTGTTTTTTAGTCTTTGAAATCTCAAAGTTCAGTAGAGTTTGTTTTGATTTGCTTTTAACATTTCTGGACGTCGCTAAATTTGCACTGCTAGTTGTCCCAGAAATTTTCTCAGTCTTTCTTTTGTTTCCTAAAGTTGAGGTAGGATTATCTTCAATTACGACTTCATCCAGTAGTGAATTCTGTTTCTCGTGTTGTTTCAATTTTTTTGACGGAATAAGTCGCTGTTTACGTTTTGGTGAAGTTCGAATGCGTTTATATTGCTTTAAATGGGTTTCGCTGTCTGTATCACTGGTATCCTAAAACAAAAATAGAATTTCTAACATGCAGCTATGAAAATGAAAATTATTATACAGTAATTTAAAGGAAGAATTAAAAGTTTACATTTAAATCCAAAGGACTATCACTGTCAGTTTGTGGAAACCAAATATATGATGTAGCTGAACCATCTATGAGCTTTTCAAATGCTTCTTGCAGGTCCATATACTTGAAATATTTGAAATATGAGGTTAGTGCTTTTATTTTTGTCTCTGAAAATTTCCTTTTGCCCAGTGAATCAATGACAATTAGATATGGCTGGATTTCGCAAGAGTGGTACACTAAGTGCAATACCAAATCGAGGTATGTACTAGATTCCATTTCGTGCACTCCAAACAATTCTAAATTGATTTGAGTGAAATCCAAGTTTGCTGATATATTGCAGTTTTTCATTTCACTCATGAGAGACTAAAATTTTAAAAATACATTAACATTTTCAATTCTAAGAAGCATATTTATTCAATCTAAGCAAAGTACCTTTAAATTATTAAATTCGCTCATGCGATGATGATAACAAAATATATGATGTTTACAGTTTTTTAAGAAACCTGACATATTTTCTGGATATTGTATTGGAGTTTCTAATAAAACCTGATCCATGTCTAACCACATGGGCATCATCCACTTTCCCAATTTGCCTTTGCCATTCTCAAACAATATCTGAACCGAGTATTCATCAAATTTTTGATTCTCCCCAAATGATGCAAATTTAAATACAGCACAGTTCTCTGTGATCTTGGCACAGTGTAAACCAGCATAACTATACAAGCTATAATGCAAATTAAGCTCGGTATCATGAATATTTTTCTCAAGTTTGTTCAGATATTTAAGACATTCATCGAGTGGTTTGGTATTTCTATCATGTCCAAACTTTGTAATACCAATACCATATTCCAAATTAGAACTAAGAACTTTTAGTTCATTAATCTCCTTCTTTAAACGTTCTTTCTTTTCTTCCAAAGATTCTGGAACAAAAAAAATAATAATAACTCAAAAACAGTTATTAAAGCACATAACAATGAAGGTTAGAAGAATTTCTCTTTACCCTCGACATTATCCTTTGGATTTTCCTCAATTATCACGCTACTGCTGCTTTTAGTGATATTACTTGTCGATGACATATTTAACTGTGTACTTAATAATATTAACAACGTTTCACTCAACGTATCAAATATTATTTCACATTATTTTGAATTATCCCGGACCGACAAGCACTATTCGTATGTGCAGTGGTTCTCAATTACATAGATCACTCAGCCCTCTTTAGTATTTCCCAGGAACTATTCAACGATCAAATAAAATTTATATTTTTCAGTTAAAAATGTCGGTTTTACGGCATTTGACATGTCTGGTCATGATCGCTACAGATCACTCTGGGAACATTATTACAAAGATTGTCAAGGAATTATCTTCATAATCGATAGTAGCGATAAACTAAGATTGGTGGTTGCCAAAGAGCAATTGGATATGCTACTTCAACATCCTGACGTCGCCGGTACAAAACGGTAAAAAGTCATTTGAACTTGTATGATAATTTTTTAATATTATACAGGTCGAAAGATACCTATACTTTTCCTGGCCAACAAAATGGATCTACCAGATTCTCTTACTACAGTTAAACTTGTATCAGGACTTGGACTCGATCGTATACAAAATAAACCTTGGCATATTCGTGCAACAAATGCAGTTACTGGCGAAGGATTGCAACCAGCTATAGAATGGCTTACAGATCAAATAAGAGATATTTATATTAACAAAAGATAACGTCATTATAATAAGGAACTAAATAATTAAAATCTTAAATCATGCAACCGTTCACTTAATATTCAATTAAAAATGTATCGTACAGTCTAATCTTATCGACTATTATTTGTTACAAGTAAATTAAGAATTTACCGAAAATGTCATGTTTTACAAATAAATTGATATTTGTACTAGACCTAGGTGTTAGTCCTTAAATTTCAAAATTAAAATGACTTTGAAAAGAATGTACCTTGCCGTTTTTCTTGTGGTTTTTATCTCAACTAAGTGTACCCCGTCGACAATTCAGTAATCGAATTTATCGACCTTTAATATTTATGTTTTGTTTCCTATCTACCTTAATTTTTTCTCTAGGCTTCTTGTTATCGACCTGCGGCGTCTGACAGGTGGAATCCTTATCAGTGCTGATCAGTGCATTGATACCGAGTTTGCAGCGAAGATATAAAACATGAAAGAGAACCATATGTTCATAGTATGTCTGATGTTTGCTGTAACATTAAGATATTCGCAATGTTACAGTATCGAGAAGTATTCTTTGCTGATGCCGAATGTTAGACCGAATACGGTGAGTTGTCAATGTATAAAAATTACGTGTGATTTTTTCTGTTTTTGTACAAAACATATGGAAAAAAGAAGAATTATATTTTATAATAAAGTGTATATTTAAAGAATAATGCTTACAATTCTGTTATATGTAATCTTGTATGATCATTCGAGTTTGCGTCACACTTTTTATCGCCTATAATTTTGTGGAATACTGTGTTATCTTGTTTTTTTTTTATAGTATCCCTCACTTTAATGAAACACCCACGATATTTTTTATGAGATTTATATTGAACGTATTCTTGCTCTTTTGTATGATATATGCTAATTTAATTTTAAATATTGTCATTGTTTGCTTTTTTATCATATTAAAATATAATTTATTAATTTATACAAATTTGTTTTACAGCCGGAATTATATTTATGTACTCCAATCAAAGTGGACTCTTCGAAAAATTATTATATTGTTGGATTTGAGCCCAATGCTACAATGGCAACAGCACACCACATGTTATTGTATGGCTGTTCTACGCCAGGCAGTTCCAAACCTGTGTGGAACTGTGGAGAAATGTCACATGATACGACAATAGACGATGGATACGCAGCTAGTCCGTGCAGTGAAGGATCAGAGGTATATAAAATAGTAACTGTTGAATTGTGATCAAATTAAAGTATTGGAATAGAATTTTTCATTTATCATTAACTTTTCAGATTATTTATGCATGGGCCAGAGATGCACCTAAACTAATTTTACCTGAAGGAGTAGGTTTTAAAGTAGGAGGAGAATCTTCGATACAGTACCTGGTACTACAGGTACATTATGCCCACGTAGATCATTTCAAGGATGGCAGTACCGATGATTCTGGAATATTCCTGCATTATACTTTGCGTCCCTTGAATAAATTAGCTGGAGTACTTTTGCTTGGAACAGCTGGGAGCATTCCTCCAAAGAGTACAGAGTACATGGAAACGTCATGTGCCATCGAAGAGAACAAAACCATATATCCATTCGCATACAGAGTACATACTCACACCTTGGGGAGAGTAGTGTCTGGATATCTAATAAAGCGGAACTACGAATGGATCGAACTAGGCAAGAGAGATCCTATGAAGCCACAGATGTTCTATCCGATTCACCGAAACATAACAGCTACTTTGGGTGATATAATGGCTGCTCGTTGCACAATGCAGAGTGATCGTGATACCTGGACTTACGTTGGGGCCACTAACGCTGACGAAATGTGCAACTTTTACATCATGTATTACGTAGAGAGCAAAGAGCCACTACATAAAAAGTATTGCTTTACTTCAGGCCCACCCGAATACTACTGGCACACAGCTGGCCTGCCGAATATACCGAACCGGGAAGCATCCACCTTATAAAGAAATCCGTATGTCGTGACCAAGTACAGTATTTTACGCAGGACGATTCGATTTTGATCTTGTCTAATGAGAAAGATGAATGACAAATTCAACGGGGCACTTATGGTGGTTGGTATCAACTTTATTGAATTGGAAATCGAATCGTCTCTGTTTCTATTCCAATCATGTCTCTTATGAAGCTGATATCATTCTTAATCAAATTTGAATGGCGAATGATAAAAAGCAAGATCTTCGTTAGGTTTCTTCTAACTTCTATGAAAGTATATTTACATTGTTTTATGTACGATATTTAAGAGTTTACAAAGATTTTATCATACCGATGTGATTCTACCTATAGAGCTGTCGGAAAAACGTACAAGTCTGCATATTGCCTTGGTCATCTCTAGTTCCGCGATCTTCATCGATTGAGAATATTCAAGTAGCGAATTAGTTCATGGCGTTTTCGACAGATGGCGGTCGGAACATACTCTTTCGCAGCTGAATTTATTTTATTCTGTTGTGTACTTAAAAACGCACCTTTTTACTTACAGAATCTCTCAGTTCAAGTAGTTTAATTATCTTTATTTGCACTGATAACTTACATTGTACTTAAATACGATTCCTAACATACGTCCATACACAAAGCTTTGTACCTAAAACGTTAAATCGCATAATAATTGCATCACAGTGTCATGTATATGTTGTATTATATAACGTATAAAATATTAGAGTAGTAGGAATCCTACGCCGAGCCTAAGTCAAACAGCTAAAGTCTGCTCGATAGGGATAAATTAATTAGAAAAGTAGGTGCTAGAAGTTATTATAAATTTCACTGATGGTGAACGAAATCCATTCCATTATATCTCAATAATTTCCAGTCCTTGTGGTACTTTAAATTTTAAAAAATTCTTTTAATATAAGTTTTATGGCTATTAAACGTATTTACTCGCAACCGCAAACAACGGGATGGTTAGATTCAATTTTAAATGATAAGTGGGCGATGAGAAAAGTTCCTCGGCTCATCTTAAAGTGCTCGTCGACGATGGGAAAACTCATAAACTTCATAAGTTCCATTCCGATTTATCCCATTCCAATATTCTCTATTTCCCCTTCAGTCGTCGATATGAAAACTTACCCTTACTATCCGGTGCTATGCGTAAAATCATATTCGCACAGGTTCTCAGACTAGCACGGATCATAAAACGGACAGAGAACAATATCAAATAAATACAGTAAAGGAATGGCGTTCTTATCGAATTATATAAAAAGAGAAACAGTATATCAGAAAGAAAAACAACCACAAGTAAATACTTTCGACAGCCTACCAGAACGTATACTGTATACAACCTTTAACAATAATTATAATTAAATTATTAATCACTGTCGATATGCGTACGATGCACTTACAGGCCATGTGAAAGTCTGCGTATGTGTACCTACTACTGAAAGAGAATATTAAAGAAAAGAGTTTAATTTCAATAAAGCACTTATATAGAATTTCTTCAGGCGTTGTGTCTCCTATTAAAATAAAATTACACCATTTTGCCCTAACGTTAGTGTCTGTCATATATAATTATAATATGCGACATATAATAATTTGCCTCTTGTGTTTCCTTGTACCTGAGAAACATACTTTCAGTGACAACCACTTAATTTCTACCATTGTCTAAAGCTAATGATGGTTATCTACGCCTTCTACAGGAACAATGCTGCGCACGATGTTATCACCAGAAATTCGGATGGTAAATGTGTAGCAAGCTGTATAGGTATATATTATGTTGTGAGATGATAAGATTTTTATACAAATCTATAAAACACTTCTAACTACGTAATTTTAGAAAATACAAAATTACCCAGAATCCAGTAACATCATCAAGTTGGTATTATCAATATCAACTGCTCTGTTATCCTTGAGAGATACATAGATATTCTGGGAAAACAATGAAAGATAAGTATAAAACTGGGATAAAAGGTGTTATTAGTTAATTCTCAATGTGCATTTTTCTTTAAATTTATGTATAAAATAGTGATATTGCAATTGCACGTCCCAGATGGCGCTTCATATGCAAATATGGATTTTATTATACCGTTCAGAATGACGTAACGAAAAATTTTCCAATTTCCCATGGGATATATGATCACTGACCAAAGCTATTAAATAGCAGGTTAATTAATCCAGCCATAAGTCGCCGGTATCTCAAGCGGAACCAGAAGACGCATTTAACTGGGGCACCCCAGGCGTAGTTCTCTCGTTATCGCCGGAATCAAGGAGCTGTCCAATACAAGTGGTCTTGACTTTGGGTTCTCATGTACTGGTCGAGGTGCTTGTGCACTAGAGTACTCCTGTACACGGAGGAGTACCCTATCGATCGTCAAGAACGAATCATTAAATTAATGCGGATCTCTCGTGCCGCCTTTTGAACGCGTCGCTTGCTCGACGCTCTCTTTTGTCGACGCTGCCATCCACGTCCATTGAAGCTACCAGATGGATCAGTATTGGTATCTCTAATATCTATCTATCATTTCTAACGCCTGTACCGACCACCGTGCCGATATAATTTATCTCTCAGTTGTTTGCCCTGACATGTTACTTTTATTGGTCTTTAATTTTTTTTCAGTCCACTTATTGTTGTACCTTGCAAAGCTATTGGGGTAGGGCCGAGGTTTAACTGCTTACCGGAAGTGGGTCGATGCCCGCACGTTTTCGGAAAACAAATGAACAGAGAAAGTGTGGGTAGTTGTGGAGTCTAATGGAGGCGTGGCTGGCACTTTAAAGTCATTAATGACCGACAATAAAATCCTGCTTCTATCTGGTACTTGCAGTTGGATATATATCTATATATTGGCGGCGACGGTGGTGATGGTAGTAGAATAGGTGGTGGACGATGACACGCGATTCTTGGGACAACCAAGAAAAAATGACTACTCTGCACGCCCGCCGACAATCCATAGTATGTAATTTGATTTGAGTGCTGTTGGGAAGTAAAATAAAAAAAGTATAACGTAACTCTTTGTTTAAACGCGACTGGTTAATAATAACGATTTGAACAATCGTTCTAAGAGGAACACAACAGTTTGTGAACAGGTTAGGTTAGGTATACGAATCATTGGGATTTAATATTTTTTCACGTGGAATTATCGTTACAGTAGCATGTCTACTTTAAGAATGTGTAATTCTATGATTGGAGTTTGCTGGCTGGTTTGAAGATATAAAAATGACGGCGTCTGGCGTTCATTTCTAAGATTCTACGTGCCTGGTATGATCGGTATTAGATACAGCGTAAATTATCGGATGCCCTAATTTTATGAACTTCCGGTCTACCCTACTTGTCAGGAAATATTTAAGATTTCTGAATGATTCGTCGAGTCGGCGCTTTTATATTAGCGATACGACGCAACGCGTCGTCGCGTTACCCGTGAAATAGGAAACCGGTTTGACACCGCAATACGCGCTCATGTCTTCTCTTTCAAAACGGTTGAACCGATTTGTCGACCTATCGAGTCTTCCTGTTGGTTTCTCCGGTCAGCAGGTCTATAGTGAGCCGATCATTACAAAAGTAAAAATTTCTCATAGCACGCGTCATCAGATCAGTTATCGGACATTGTGCACGTCCCTTCTGTGGAAGCAGAAAATATCGATCGAGTTCACGTCGGCTAGTGAAACTTACCGGGCGTCCAAAATTGGACCGACCTTGCTCGTTACGATTACCATAGGCAGTCAAACGTTGTAGAAAGTAAAAACCGGCTCGGTGGCACACGGTCGTAACTCCGCTTTTTAATTGGACAATCACTTCCGGTCGCCCGTGAAGAACGTTTCTGCGCATCGACCAATCGGGTCGACTCTACTGGTTCTGGGGATCGAACCAAACGGTCGAAAAATTTCGGAAGTCGATAATCGAATGAGATGGATAATCATTATGGTCATACTATTTTTATAAGAATCTGAAAATATACCACAGACGTAACCATAGTATAGCGGTACACATATGTTACCGATTCTCATTGAATCGCATAGCGAGTATTATGTTAATGAAAATCATGTGTCACGCATATCTTGACATTTGTCGTTAGGAAAGTAACGAACTGTTACTGCGAGAGTCTCTCACTTGAAAGTGAGTCCTCGATCACGTAGTTCGACGATGCGAGCTTCACATATGGCCTAAAAGTTTATACTCGTACGACCTCACGTGACCTTTGCGTACGAGTGTAGGTAACATTGCCAATTCGAGGACAACAGGGTGGATAATAAATCAGAGTTGTCGAATCGATCGGTTCACCATTCTTTTCCAGTTCCTTGAACCGATCCATACGTGATATCTCATATGGGATATAAACATGTCTGGTTCATGTGTGAATCCTTAATATGTTTCATAAATATAAATTATATACGGCCTGATATAAGGAAGGCGCAAGAACTGGATACACAAAATGTCGGAATACCGTTTTGTACCGTATGAAATTAAAGGACCTCATAGTGCAAGCGTTAATTTAATTGATTATCCACTCAGCGCGATTGCACGGTTTTTATCGAGATCGATCCAAACTCCGTAGAAAATACCATGGTAACCTTGTGTAAAGTTAAATCGCAGATTCTTATACGGCAATATATTAGCCAGACACGAAAAATTATTGGCCTGCGATAAAAACACTGCTTGTCCATTAGACATGTTCTGTCGTGTTAACGTATGTCTACCATAGACTATTTGTCCATATGTCATATCCGACACTGATTATCTCATAATTTTACCAGATGATATACGAACCGTTCACGATACAAGATCATTTTAATGATCGTTACAGATCTGTAACACAGCCTAAAGCATACACAGTGTCATTAATCGTCATCAAATAATATAGATCGCCATCTTGAATATTGGTTAATTTTAAATTCAAATAAAAATAGTCACGTCAGAGATTAGATTCACTTGTTACGAACAGAGAGAAGTCGTCGGTCTCTTGTTTGACTTGTGTCGGATCCTTATAGATAGGTTATATATATCTCACTGTGCATCATAGCAATATATATGCATATGCGAATGCCATAATAAATTCCAAAGAATGGTACGTGCAAAGCAAGAAGCTAGACTGTATTTTCTCTAGTAAGAAAGTGGCAGGAAGTTAAAAAAACATAGAAAGGTAGAAGGTGGAAGGATAAGTTCGCGATAGCACGTGGGGCGTAGGAAAGTCGCCATTGGTTCTCTCCAGGTTGAAGCCCGCCCGCCAGCCAGCCGGCCGGTAGTCGCTCAGTCCTCAACCGCGCTTTGAGGAATACGTACATTTTGCGAACGATTAAAGATCCGTAACTGATATCGACTGTCGCCTGAGATAAGAAAGTAACAGAGTCCTTGAGTAAATTTTATAATCAATAGAACAAGAAAGTATTGCAAAAATCGAAAAATTTTCATAAGAATATACTTTAGTTAAGCATCGGCGTCGGGACGTCGAAATGTCTGTGAACGAGAAGTTGCTGGACGTTTAATTCGTGTGTTGTCAATTTTTTATTTTGGGGGTTAAAACCCGAAGAGGAAAGAAGCGTATTGGAGCTTGCAGGTTCAAGGGTCAAAGGGTAAGTTTTGTGTGCTTTTTAGATTCCGACTTGTTCAGTACATATTCTTTTAGTTATTAAGGTTATGTTGATATTTTTATCTTAAGGGCTGGTGCCTTGCGTTGGTGATTTTTCTGATTATTGTTTGGGACTTGTGTTTGCAATGTTACTAGTACTGGATTGTTATATCAAAGTCAATGGAAAGTTGCCCACTTATTCGTGTCTCGTTAGATTTCAGACTGGTTTTCGCGTCTATTATTAGGCGTCATTAGATCGTTAAATTAATCTCGTTTTATTACCATGTGTCTATTGTAATTTTGACTAGGTGAATATTGTTCGGCGTCTAGGACGACCTATTTATTAATCCGGGCTTTGCTATTTATGGTGAAACTATGAACGGGCATTGATTCGCTACTATCTAGAGAGGAATCAATCAGATTATGTATTTATGCAATAACGCCATATGATTATGACGACGATACGTGTTCATCGATATTCAATATTATCCTGATAACCGTCTTACCATTCACACGTTTCGTATATCTGTATATGACGAAGGAAAAGATTATCTAAGCGAAGGGCCGGTTTTCAGGAATGCGACAGCTTCCTGGAATTCTAAGCCGGTCTTCTGGGGTAGTAGGTTAATGCATCTGTAGATTGACTTTGTTTACAAGACAAATTGTATAACTTTCATCTACAGAATAACAAAAGCATTTGTCGAAATTAATTCTGTATACGCAGCTAATTGCATTGCCACGAATTCACGGTACAATTTTACGTTCAAGGCACGTGGCAGCCGTTTGGCGTTAATCATCGAGTGCAGTTGCATACGATATCGGCTTAAGCCTTACACGTAGTTTCGCTACCCTAAAGAGAGCCTGCAGAATTCCTGCGGGGTTCAAATTACTTATCACCCTGTTGTGTGTGTGTATATATATACAGAGTATCCCATGAACTAGGAAAAGCATTTGATTAGGAATTAAAACTAATCAGTAAATTTAATCTTGCACGTAATTCGTGTGACTCCATGTACATTGGCGCATACGAAGTAACCAAGAAGATAGAGATGTTTTGGAATTATTCAAATTTTTATAGCTACAGTATTTTACGTGTAATAAGGCTAAGTACGTATCAGGGGATGAAAGTATCTTTCCGTCGAGCGTCTAAAGAAAAAGTGTCGCTCTCATGCGAATAGGACCGAGGGATTGTACTACCGCCGGATAACGTATAGAAACTGTTCAAACTGGGTCGGCGCACATCGACCCTCCACTCTTATTTCCTCCGGGTACCTTCTATGTACGTGTTCTTCTTTGTCTCTTTTTTTAATTCTTTGCTTTCTTTTATTCTTTCCTCATTTTTTTTGTTATCTCCCTGTCCCCACGCTACTCGCGCGAAATACCTAACAGCCGTTTCCCCCCAGTAACTGAAAAGGACTGTACGTTCGAACAAGATGGCAGTGTATACACACAGTATAGGTACGTCGCATGTGGTATATTATAAATTTTTATAGCCATAGATAATTTTTTGCCACGTTCCATAAGCGGAATCACATAGTCGCTACATGTATATGAGGGATAAACCATCGCTGGTCCTCGTTTGGAGACATAAAAGTTATGTCGCGCATGAAAGGTGCGGAGGATTCGCGATGAGGTTGAATATCCGCCTTAAAGGATCGTGTGTGTTTATTCATGGTATCCCATAAGGTTCATATATCTCCCTTTACAACCAGGAAATGCACTGAGTCCCTTTACGGCGTGCGGCATTCATAAATCTACCGGACGATGCTTAATGCATCGGACTCGTTCACAATCGGCGTTGCATACGACGATCGCCAGCGTCGGGTCTCTTGATTTAACGCGACGCCTCGATTTCTTGCAATCAGCAATGCTCTTGCATGGTGGTCCGATTACGGATGAGTTTACATTTGACCAAAAAAAGGGCACAGAGAAATAGTTGACCTTTTTTTTTCAAAATTAAACTTGACTCACGCAATCCCATAGAAACCGTAACGTTAGATATCTAAGTGGCTCTCAGGCTTAGTTTCTTTTTGAAGAATTTCAATCGATCGGACAGCTCTATAAATATTAATAGTTTGCAGGATAATATTCGTGGCTGTTCGTGCTCTGCTATTTCGGGTTGATTGGTAATTAATGGCGATAGGCAAATATCGAGAAAGTTCGGTGGCGCCTAATTCAATGATTCGACGCCAGCGTCGCATCATTAAAACGGGGGAGAGGTTTGATAGCGATCGGATGATGGTTTAAACGAGGAAACTATCGATCTGTCGTGAGACTTTGTGTCTATAGCAAAACGGAAAGTCGTAGTTATCTTAGGTGAATCTGTTTTACCGACAAGGATCCATAACGATTTCTTATGTTATTAAAGGGATCGTTATATCTTATACGAAACACTCACCTGCCCTAACTTATTACTTTATAGGATTACTCGCTATTGGCTTTATCAGTGAGATTAATCGAGATTGAATTTAATTTAATTAATTGGACTGTCGGCGTGCGGTGATCGTACAATTGATAATTTCGCCTTTTAAATGACGGGCGGTGCTCGCTGACATTTCACGTTGATCTATGGATCGAAAATTGTATTTAGATCTCGCGGTGATCGTTGACTTTTACGAAAATCTGTACAAATCAATATTTACTATTGATCCCAATACGTTTTACGGATTGTAACAGGGTTACGCGTTGACGACGATAAATTATTTCTCTGGCTCAGCCGGCGTTTTTATTACGATTAATGTATATCGATGTCACGTGTTTCTAAAACAGAGATATCTGATTTATTATTACTTCTTGCTTTTTTATAAGGACGTCTGATTGGTTTATGGCCGTCGTGCCGTATAACACACTCTCATGAAAATTCCAATGGCGCGCAAAGGCGGAAGGGCCAATCGCTTGCATATATAATGACGTTTTTAGCTAATATAGGCCGCGAGAGTTTTTGGGGCCGTGGCCCGCAGAGACTTGGCCTTCTTCTTGCATGCGAGGATATACGAGAAACATGTAATCCTGCAAATAATTCTTGTCTAATCAATTCACTACGAGATTAGTTTAATATATATATATATATATTAAATATCTCTACTAATATCTCTCTAGGCAAATCCCTCCGGAATATCCCTAGAAGTCACTAGGAAATTGCTCCCTGATCGGTTATATACCCAGACTACGAGAGTTTCCGACGATTTCGGTAATTCCCTACCGTCCTCCATTATGAACGCACGACGCCGTATAAAGTGAAATTCCGGAGCCACGCTGTCTTGCGGTCCCGTAACACTCCCAGGGCCGGAAGCGTCGCTGTGCCATCGGTGACGTTAAAAAATTTTTTAAGTTACACCACCTGGCATCGTCTCTACGGTTATTCTCACGGATTCCTACCGATTATGCAGATCTCGCTACGGTGTGAAGTCGTCTTAATCCTAGAGCCACTGTTCGAATCCCCAACGACGCTGGCACCTCGACGCTGCATAATTGCTTCTGTGTCTGGTATAAGTACCGCAAAAGTCAGGCGTTCTTAATTCAGGAAATTTTATGCATAATTAAAATTCTCGAATTCACCTGCACTTTTCCGTGCTATCCTATTCCTCTCTGATTAACATACATGGGTTAGGTTAGGTTAGGTTAGCTTGCAATGGGTATGACCGTGTATCAGGCTAATCTCAGAGTAGGAGGATGCCCGGAGACCTTTATTACGTGTAACAAAAAGAAACGGGTTTGGAGTATGGGAAGGGATTCTAAACATGGCAGGATGAACTGCCACACCTGTGACAGTCAAAGACTCGATAATTGCTTGCTCACACGTAAAATTAGTAGGTGGCCGTTTGAGGATCGTTACGCTGTACTTATAATACCGGAATAGTCGTATAACATATACATACCAGCCCTAACAATAGCCGCGAAAAGTGATTGACTAAAAATCCCAGGATATAAGAGAAGCGCGACTGTGTCAGCCTGATCCAATATGTCACTGGATGACTTTGATAAAGATGATGGCGAAGACGATTAATTCTTTCCAGTAACAACGAATGGATCGGTTATATAGGTGTTTAACGATCGAATTTGCATATTGGAGCGTGATCTACGTTAATATCGCCAAGAAGAATCAAATGATCTACGATCTCATGTGAAAAATTATGTAAAGGTTATATATAAATTGTGTTTTATACACAAAAATGGACATATATAATCCATATTTAACCTATATATAAAATATAAACATCTATATAAAAGAAGGATCAAACATATATTGAAGAGAGAATACTTTATTATGCACTACAATTTAATATTTTAATGAAGAATTCCAATGTCAAAGGTACATTTTGATTATGCGTTGGAAATAAATAGAAAATATGTGAACAGAATGACCAGCTGTCAATGTTACATTCCCATAAATACATACGTATAAAATTTACATTAATTTCTGGGGATATCCTCATGTTGGATGCACAGGATAACTTCCATTTCTGTGAAAAATCGTAATTCCCCCACGCTGTGCTATTAATAATCCTTCACGACCATACGGCACTTCCGTTACTTTCCACGACGACTCGGAAGAAAATCACGTGACACCCGTGCATTTCCAACGGGCGAAATCGTCGTCCTCGCGGATTCCGATTCTTCGTCAAGGTCGACCGCTGCTTCTTCGAGGCGGCTTCGCACAAAAGACTTGGATCCGGTGCTCGCGAGATCGGCTCGTTCGGTCGTCCGATGGGAACTCTGGAGCAAATCGTCGCCTGGAGCGTTGTCTACCGTTACCACGTGTCTCGTTACACTGGGATTCTACACGTTCGCCACGTTCACTACGCACGCACTCGCTTTTCGATGCCGAACCGGCCCTTTTTTTTTTTACTGAATCTATAATATACCTGATAACGCATACCTGGTACACATTAATAAAATTCACATATAGCGACAGCACCAAGAACGACTAATTATACGAAATACATACATAGAAATTAGTATTATCTTACCGACATCAGAAGACACTGAAGGAAGTCGAGGGTCTTGGATGCTGGATGACCCATGACTCGATGAGTACGAGACTGTACGGTGAAAGTATGACCGTCGATCGTCGCACGGCGTCTTCATCATCCTGATCAGCATCGACGGCCGTCGCTTACACGTGTCGCGCAGATAAACTTCGTGTGAACCGACCCGTAGGAAAGCCCACGCGATATACCTTAAGAAGTAGGAGGATAACAAAGAGGTTAGATTATACTATCGGAATTCACCCCCCCCCCCCTTTCCTCCGAGACTTCTTATAGCTTCCATGTGAATCAAGCTTGAGGAGCGGCACCTGTTAACTGTCTATTAACACGTGCTGCTCACTGGGTGAACGCCCGATCCTTTCATCTCGCTGAATCATAAATCGTGTTAGCAAATGTATAATCTCCGCGGGAGCGACACTGACCCAATCACCGATTTGCCGTTTGACTTCTGATTCAGAAACTTTCTCGTCATTCTGCCATCGACACTGTCGCGCTGCGCGCATTCACGATCGTCATTTACATAGACGTATGGACAGGGTCCTTTTCGCACCAAAATAAGATATCGGGCCTTGATACCTTCTTTATATGGTGCGGATTAATAAGACGCCCGATCGCGGCTCGCACGACTAGAGAGATATCGAGACGTCTCTTTTGATTTAACGTGAAAGTATCTACTATACCTGACTACCGAGGACGACCGAGGACGTCGTGACATGATTCGAGTGTCACACGTTGACTGTGAATTAACAGGAGAACTAACTCTTCGTTAATACATTAAGAGGGATCTTTCTAATTGCTGAAGAATTATATCCTTATAGTAATGGTACATTAAATAACGGAGAGCAGAGTGCGATCTGGGTACTCGACAAGTGAGACTTTCATTTTTTTAAATATAATTTATGTATCCTGTCTGTTGAAACCCTCGGGCATCGAGGACAGTTCCATGTCAATGGTTTCGGTTTAATACAGCTACTGAGGATGATGGGAGGATACAATGCGTTAAGTCTTTTCTTGGTTCTTATTATAACTAGTGAGTATTGCAAGGTATATGATGTCCAGGGACTGATCGTGGGAACGCAATTTCAGGACGTGGTGCTACTCGCTCTGGGTCACTAGTGACCTACCGGTCACGATCCTTCTGGAATTATCTGCCAACTACCCGTTTGCTTCTTTGCCTTACGGTAGCCATCTGGAATTCCAGTTATCTTGGACTCCCTCTCTATTAATAGGGAAACGTCGTGGATCTTGATGATAGTGTAGATAAGTTTACTGTGGATGAACCCTAATGTAGGTAGTAACGAATTCTTGATAGTGTGATTCTTCCTTGTTCTCATTGAACGGTTAATTATTGTTGGTCGTTTCGTGTCTGTTAAAAATACCGACTCGGAGGATTAGCCGGGATCGTTTATAATTGTTTGTGGTTTTTTTGTTAATGGAGAAAAAACGTTTTCTACTCCAAGTCGATTACCGTGGAGAACGTTATAATTACTATGACTTCGTCGGTTGTTCGCACGGTCATCATCGAGTGAGATCAGGGGTGTGCGAATTTTTTTTATAGATACTGGACTTGAGACTCGGGGAGTGATAACGATAATTAGGATTCTAGGTTATTTTTTTCAGATTTATTGACTTCCTGTTTTTTTTTTGTTACAGACAATGCCGCCAATACGGAGTCTCCTGTTCAGGTGGATCATCCTGACTTGGGTCGTCTGCTACTCCAATTGTCAAAATGTTGGGTCGTCCTTTGAGAACAAGACTGGTAAGGCCTTGAAGAAAACAATTAGGGAATCGTTAACAATAAAATTATTAGGGATTCCTATTATCAATTTTTCACTACGCCAGCCATCAGAATCCTCAGACGCCTTTATATTTTATCTTTTTAAAACATACCGAAATCGTCCCACTCTTACTGAGGAAAAAGAAGCCGAAGAAGAAGAAGAGATCAGTTACGAAATAATCACGCGTTATTCGACACTACAGATTTTCCAAGATGGCTTATCTCGCGCTTATAGTGTCGCTTCGGCTAACAGTTTTATACCGTAAACCTTTTACTGTGACACTGATTAACGTTTCCATGTAATCCACTAGCCGATCTCTAACACTGAATCTAATACTCTTTCCAATTGAATCAATTCACTCAATACTATCATTGACTAGTTCGAGTATCTTCGAAATTTTTAGTTATGACGCAAGTCAATCCGAAACTCTCGCCATGGCAGACGAGAAGTTTTGAAATTTAGCCTGTATACTGTTTACTTTTTTTCCACTCCAAAGCAGAAACATATTTATACTCAGAACACTTGATTTCAAGTCTTTCAAGATTTACGTGGTGGCTGTCATGTCATTAGAGGTAATTTGTCAAGTCAATTCATCCGGATTCTCAGAGCAGTGTACTACTGTATATTGAGCAGGAAGAAGGATGAAAAAAAAATGAAAGAATGTTCAACTGGTATTTCGAGGTTAAGTTTTCGTGGGTGACTCAACGTGTGACCTGACAGTTTAGTCAAAAGTAACAGCAGGTGGATTGGAGAGTGTAATAATGCGCGCTTCAAAACCCCGTGTGTATAGACTCATGGAATTTCGTTAGGTACCCATGATATGCGATACCGCATAGAGAATAATTTTTGAAAGACACTGTATGCTCTTCTGATGTATACGTATTATCCCCAGTCTACACACTGGGTGGTCCAGAATCTCTCTACCTTTTTTCCAAGCTCCCGTAACTGCAGAGAGATTTTGCGCGCGGCCAATTATTCGCAACGCTCTGGGCGGCCTTCATGCGAATTCGGAAATCTTGAGGTTTGATGATCGTTATACCTGTACTGGTAATCATCACTTTTTTTTTAAATCCAATTCATTACAGTCATCAAATATAATAAAAAGTATACAGGCTCTCGTGTATACACGAGAGGTATACCTTATAAAAGTCACTTTGCAATAATAACATTTTCAAAACCTCTCGTACTTCCCGCGCTTTAATTTACGCGTATAAAAATCGTACGGCCCATGTATCAAGATACGTTAAAGCTATTTCGACGTATGTGTCAGTGGCAGGTCAGTAGGTCAACACACTTTTCAGTGCTAAGAGCACTCCCGATCATTCGACACATGTATGTTTCACAACATATGCCAATGGCGCATAAGAGTATATGCCTATAGGATAGAAATGGGTGAAGGTGGAAAAAGGTAAAAGGTAAAAGGTCCTACAGTCTCTAACGGATGATTTCCGGACGTATGACGTAACCAGGAGAAGAAATTTTCGTGAAACAGGTCCAGACCAGACTGGATCGATTCCCATTTCCGTAGGTACTTCGTGAAGGCTTTAACGTAATCGTCTCTATATATATATATATATTTTACTGCTCTACACACACAACACACGCGCGCGCACACACACACACACACAGTAAAATTTAACTGCCTTAAACCCATTTTCTTATTTCCACCGCAAGATGGCAGAAGCGTTTCAGAGGTTCTAACCGATCTTCTCCCGAATGAGAAAACTAAATAGGTTTACGATTGCCCATTACTAGACAGTCAAGAGTATCTAGTTAGTTTGTTCAATGGTTAAGGTACCCATAAGAGATTCTCGAAGGAAAAATCGAGAGTCACTACTCTCGCTCGTGACCACAGGTTCGAAGATACATGTAGCCCATCTTGGGCTTTTAATTAATGTAAATAAGGCTGGATCCTTACCGGCACTGGGTAAGTACTTGACCTCCTATGCGTGAGGTCCAGCCATTGAGCAGTTAGAACCAGTCATTCAGACCTTTTTCCCTCGATTCGCTTCATTAAGAAACGTCAGCTAGTGATTACCGCTTGAATGGCGTCGGCTGATTGCTCGCCGAGGCCTTTAATTGTCTGACTTGCTCCGACACGAATGGAAACGTGCACACGTTCACGCCTCGAGTATATTGATTATCATACGATTCACTTATCACATTGCTATTAGGAATAGAGCGTGAAACAATTGCTATATATACATATATGACATATACACGTACAATCAATAATAGAAATGAGGTACCGATGCATTATCGATACCTAATTACATTGCATATAGACTCAGAACACGTATTCCACTGTGTCGCATATAGATAGCCCAAGACTTATTTCTATCTATGCATTTCTAATGCCGACGACATATTTACAATTATCCTACTTTCCCACCACTTGTTCTTCACCGTCTATCTCGTGTATGCTCTGTCCAGTTAATGCCTTGGTCTGATTTTTTGCATATTTAGTCCATCATACACCCGGGCATTAATTAGACAGAGTGTACCAGTAACTCCAGTAAATCCGCAATTTTCCGTGATGACGCCAGGGGAGCCGAGTTTTCACATCAGTTTTTACGAAACTACAGTCGTATACCGCAGTTGAGGCTCGTGTTGTAGCCGAGTGCCGAGTGGAAGCTCTTAACCCTAATGAGTCTTTGCTTAAGCGACGATGAATAGAGCAGTTCACTAAAAATAGCCTGGGCGCATTTCCTACCTGGGTATATATCGTGGCCGGGTATGCGCATGCGCCGTTCCCATATGTGCATGCATTATGTAAAGAGAGAGCAGCCAAGCCAATCTTGGTTCCTGGTATGCACGACGCACGGTGGTCGTATGCATGACATGTGTATTTATGCGACTTGAGTCGAGTACTGGCGCCTGCATACTATTGTGTTATGGGGTATTCGTATACCCCGGGAAAGCTCGACATACTGCCCGGTAAACTGATAGGGTCTTTAGGTTATATTCGATAGAAATGAAACTATTGGTTTTCTTTCTTATCCTATGGTGTATATGGTACGTGGGCATTGCTGGCATTTATACGGTGAGATCGTACGTGAGGAACTATCGATACGTCTATTTACATATTTATGGGGAATGTAGATTCTATGAAAGTTGGAGAGAACGCGGTGAGAATGCATTGGATTTGTTGTTGTTGTTTTTTTTTTACGGCTGCGCCAATGCTCGGAGAGTCTGGTCCGACGAGCCATCGCCGCATTATGCATCTATGCGGCTTGGCCAGGAGTCACGTTTGCAAGATACTGCAGGACCCCGTTGCTGGGAGAATGTGGATTATTGAAATGATGCTGGAAAATTCAAGGGTTTTCTAACTGTCTTGAACTTTCAGTCTTGCCAGAAGGAATTATTCCGTATTCTTTCTTGCCTGTAGTCATCTTGGATTTGTTGCGGGTTTGTGTGCAATTAATAGCGGTAATAATGGTTACTTTGGGATCCTTTGAAATACTGGTGAAATTCTTACTGTCGCAGGTATATTATATATGTGGGATGGGCTTAGTTATGATTGATAGTATTGCATTGTGGGTTGACGAGTATTTATTGTATTTAGCGTTATGAGAATCTATTGGACTTCTGTCCTTCCTCTTGTATTTTTCAGGATATAATCAGGAGAGCAGGCCCAGGATATTCTCACCCAGGATGGACTACGACGAGTGGACGCCTCTGGGACGTGGGGATCCTTTGAAAAATGATCCCACATTCGATTACGTTCCACCGGTATTGGACAGGGTACAATATTGGTTGGATTCGCACACGACCGAACCATCGACGAAGCGCGATATCCTGGTGCTTGGTGTTACGGCTAAGAAAACCAGTCCCAAGATACCCGAGCAGTTTCTCAAGTTCGTGGACGGTCCAAAGTTCACAAGGAATCAGGATCAGTATCAGACGGAGCCGGTATTACATAGGACGGACTTTACTGGAAGTTCCGGGGCTGAACCGCCTAAGCTTGTGAGAACTTCGAACTTTAGGAATGGAGTGATTGACTACAGGAATCAAAATAGAATTCAAAGTATACCGGCGAGTTACTATCCTAGTCCGTTTTATGGACAGAAACCTAAACCCTATACCATGATGCTACCACCGCCATTAATACAGAAACCACTAGACCAGCCGAACTTCTCGCAGAAGGATAAGGTCACGTTTGGGGATCAACAGTTTAGTACACAGACGGAGGAAGGACCAATTTTACAATCAGAATCACAGATTTATAGTTTACCGCCGAAGAATACTTACTCTCAGCCACTTCCTGCACCAAGACCTTCTTCGAAGCCGCCAAAGAGTGTGGTGTCTCAAATAGAGACTATCAAGAGCGTCTACACGCCACCTGCGCAGAATCAAAAACCTCAATTTGAGCAAACAACACCGTCGGTCTCTTTTGAGAAGTCTAATCTGATTTACCAATCTACACAAACGCTATCCGGTGGCTGGTTAGCGAACAATGGACCATCCTCCTCCTCATCGGCGTCCTCTGTCTCCCCGGAACCCAGTAGCCAAGTGACCTGGCAGACTCCAGCCAATCTGCACGATCACTTTGATAATATGGACCATCATGTAGCAGCTTCGTCAAGTCATGAGGTCGTCGTTGGTCAGAATGCAAATATCATTGTAGATGGTGATAGTAATGATAACGAGGAAGTAGTGATTGGTCAGAAGGAAGTTGCGCCGGAGAGTCCATCATCTACAGGAACAGTAATCCAGCCATCTATAACGACAGTGCAGAACGAGGAAAATGCTGGTGAGATAGTCATGGGTCAGCCATCTGGATCAAAGATGCATATAGTGATGGCTAATACGCCATCCTTGGACCTGGAGAATCAGAAAATAAAGAGTCCTATAGCCGTGGTGATGCCTACCAATTACATGGACAAGCTGAACGTGACTATAGGGGATGGACCAAAACCTTCTCCAGCGACACCTAACAATTCTGGAAACATGATGTCCTCTGAGATGAAGCAGACATTGCTGATGTTGAATCCAATACCCTCCAGAAACTCATTACCCAATCCTCCAATGCCACCGCGCCACGAAGAGCATCATCCACTGATAGGTCGGCCTATGCCCCCTCAGATTGCTATGCACCAACCCTCAATGCATCATCCAGCCTTTCCCATGAGTCTACCGCAGCATATGATGCAACAACGCCCATCTAATACCATAATGCAGTATTTACCAAGCATGCCGAATATGATGCACCCTATGGAGTCCCATATACCCTATAGGTCATCACCTATGTCCCACGCACAACCCCCCATGGCGCATATGCACGGTCCACCCCCTAAAACCATGATGAGGCTACCTACCATGGAACAACTGCAACATCAGAAACTTCACCAAGTCCCCGTCACCTTTACGAACCCACCAATTTTCCAAAGCTCCACAGACAAGGATGTCTCCAGACCGGACGACCCTGCACAGACGATGATGCTGTCTCAGTCACCAATTCTGCCGACGGTACCGCCTCCAACTCCTGAAACAGTCACTCCAGGTCTAGAGGCTGTTACTAATTATATAAAGAACGAATCACCCCTGGCGATGATCTTGAACAATGAAACACGTAAACTACCCCAAGCGTTCTCTACGGCACCGTCAATAGTGTTTTCATCCTCTTTACCGCCTTCACCACCTTCGCCACCACCTTCAACTCCAACAACAACTGTACCAAGTCTAACAACGGATCCCATATTTTCACATTATAAACAGCCAGCTAAGCCTATTCGGGGGCCTATGTATCTTATAATTCAAGGTCATTCAAAAGTTAAGACCTATAAGCCATCAGTGAATAAGCATGGGGTGCCTGTGGAGAATAACGAGATCCAGGAAAGCACTACTGAGCATCTATCCAAACTGGAACAGCTGATAAACGAGAACACCAAGGGTTCTGGCGGAGAGAGAGTCACGTCTAAAATGAGAGTTGAGAAACCACCGGGGCAACGATTAGGCCAAGAGAGTCTCTTAAGTCTCGTAGAGAGTGGTTTTAGTGCATTCACTGTACCGCCGCCTCCTGCAACGGAGGAGGAACGCGAAACCAACTCGGTGACCACTATAGAGATCAGTAATTAGGCCAATGACCTTTAATCCCCTTGTATCTTAAGGGCTGCGTCTCCATTAGGACGACAATCACCCTCGTGGAGTGATTACGTGATTCCAGGCTTTAGAGAGGCTCACACCTTTTCTTAATTCTTCATTAATCGTGGAAGTATGTCATATAGCGTGCAAGAATACTTCTTTTCCTTATATTTTTTTTCCATTGTGCCAGTATGGGGTGGGATGCGATGCGCTTGAAGGGTTCATCCCTTAGGCGATGCCCTTGTGTATTAATTAGGATTATAATCGTTTGCAATTAATATGAATTAAGTGCTAAGTAGAAGTTGTTATCTAGATTAGAGAAAAAAATTGCTATGCAAAAGTGCAGTGGACGATAAACTTTTCGAGAGATTGCTAAACGCTTCGTAAGTACGTATCGATAATATTTATTATTATTATATTTATTTATTGTTTATCGTTAGACGCGATTCGCGTGATCCTTGTATTAGATCGTGTCACGTTAATGAGTTCTAGATTAGAATTCGGTGTATCAATTAACTCCTAGTCTTACTTATACCAGTTACCAAACATATCGTGTACGTACTAACAAAACTGTATCGCACCTCTATACCTATAGTTTATATTATATAGGTAAATATATGAATATATTATATATAAAGCTATGTCGTGTATATCTAAACATAAATTATGTATATCAGACTTATTATATCGACATGTTATCATTGCATTGCGTATCGACATTAAGTAATACCGATTTCTCTGTAGTCGCGTCATCTTTTTTTTTACATTACTTAATCCTACGTTAGGACGATCCAAATTTTATACGTATATAGACGTACATATGTACTCTAAAGCGTGTTACGTTTATGTATGATATTTGTACCTGACGGTCATGTTCTGTTGATTATTATATTTATTAAATTAATAAAATATCGTATTATACCTTACAGGCCTCCACAATTGTTATTGTGAAACTTGATATAAATCTAATTAATTGTTTCATTCTATATAATAACCTATTTGAATTATCATTTTCTGACGAAATCCATGCTTGACCCGGAAGTGCACTCGTTATCGTGCAGCTTGCAGTTTCATCCTCAAAACGTCAATCAAACTGATTGTGTGACGGTGCATTCTATAGGAGAAAGCACAGCGTATAGATATAGGTATAATGTACAAGGGGCCCTGTCACTGAGGCCCAAACAAATGTTTAATTGTTCGCCGGCATTTAATTACGAAAAGAAGCATCGAAAGCACGAATTTAAGGTTAATTTATGGCGTAATTTAGTTTCAATGTCGGTAGCATAAATCTCTCGGAGAAGACAGGGCCGCCAGCCGGGGGGCCCGGTCCCTCCTCGCGAAAAAAAAGTCCCATGCCGGAGCCGCGGCGTAACAAAGTTGTGGGGCCCACCACACCGGTATCTCGTTTCGTTTGGGCCTCCTCATCCCCCACTTATTTTCGGCTCTGTCTATACCGCCGCTTCGATGCAATTTCTTCTGGTTCCTGCACTGACTGCAGATACAATTCTCAGTGGTAATCTGTTGAAATACGAATTCTGTATAATGCTTCTAGTTTGACTATATTGCTTGATCTAGAGTTTTTTTTATATTCCCTAGGGAATATGATGTGGTACCTAGATATCGAGTCAGGACACCTTGACGAAGGTTCACGATGTGCCGTCACATGTGATATCGGCTAAATCCAGCCGCGTTATACCATTTATTTCTAGGCGATTCGAGGTAAAAAGTTGTCTAGCCTTTCACGAATCCGGCCGATCGCATCCTGCAGCCGAGTGCTGGAGGCCTCGCGAAATTTTCTATCTTTTTTTTCTTCCTCTTTTTTCTTCTTTCTCCTCGGTTCACTCGTGCGCACAGAAAGAAAGCAAACGTATCTGCGTCGCGGTGAGAAATCTGCACTGTCAATTATGCACTAATCAGCTGTCATTAGATATACCGATTATCTTGTTTTCAATATCATCAATCCTTATCGATCATA
The DNA here is from genome assembly GCA_030142225.1 of Pachycephus smyrnensis. Classification (NCBI taxonomy): domain Eukaryota; kingdom Metazoa; phylum Arthropoda; class Insecta; order Hymenoptera; family Cephidae; genus Pachycephus; species Pachycephus smyrnensis. The sequence goes on from JARQST010000625.1 coordinate 189,027, forward strand.
TTCAATTATTTTATTTGAAGATATGTGAACCTCCGTCTTCCGGTTAAGAATTCAACTGATCAATGAGCTTTTGGTAATTTTCTCTTTAACCGAATTCGTATAGGTGAGGATCAATTAACAGAATCGCAATGATAACTCGATAATTAATTAATTACGCGGAGCGCATCGTTAACCAGATTAAAAATTCCTCCCTACCATGAATCTAACTAATACACTCTATGATTAATTCATGGTAATTTAACCGATTAATTAAACAAAGAGGAACGAATATGGGGGATACGAAAGTATATGTGCTCGGGTATGGTGCAATTTAAAGAAAGTTGACAAGATATATAAACAAAAGATAATTCTGCAAAGCTTCTGAAGCTCTTCAAGGTGTCTGGAGAAATACAGGAAGAATTTTCTTACCCGGAAGGTGACACCTACACCGTCGTCGACAATCTGGAACATGGCGTACGTCTACGGGAAACCTCATTGCACCACTGAGGAAACTAGAACTGGACAAAAACTAACCCAATATCGTGTCCGATACCAGGAACCCACGCTAGATACATTCATCCTTCCTGAAGCAGCAGTAACAGTAGCAGAGCAGCAATAGTATACTCAGAACCAATCACTATAGCGTATCGCATAATAAACCACAAGGATTTCCGCTCCGAGATTCTTAACCTAAAAATCGTCAGAGTCAATCCGGAGGCAAAGGTACTGTGCTTCGATATTAAATGAAGGTGCGTCACTTCCCTGTTACAAATTCAGCATAAGTGTCACGTTTGTAAAAGTAGAGAAAACACTGTCGCACCGCAAAACCAAGAGAAACAAAATATCTTTGTAGTAATCAGATTTATTGCAAGTTTGTACACGCGCGAGCGCCATCTGGCATCTTTATTATGATCACTGATTTCGAGGTGCTTTCACGCTCGTCAAGACGCAATTACGTATATCGACGATCCTTACATGCGGTTACTTTTCTCTAAGGTGAATTTCACTTGTAAGAATTTACCCGTGGGACTTAATTGTACTACTCATGCTTGAATTCTTTAAGAGAATATATGTCTATAGGAATAGGACATCCAGCAGCCATGATTGGCTAAGCTGCGATACCCAGACTGCATCGCGCTGACGAACGGACAAAGAAACGATCTCGAGGGTAACACGAGTTGTCTCAATGCTACGTGAGTTCCAGAAACACACTGACGGCTTACCGATTCCCCGTAGTCGATCGCGACGGCTCTCGATCCTGAAGTCAGTCGCCGTGTCCCTTGTCCGGCATGCCGAACGCTTCCTGTCCGGTGAATTCCATGAGACTTTTCTCAATACCAGGTATGGGTAGAGATATAGATATACTTACGAGTCAGAAAAGCGAGACAGTATTATGACGAGCGTTAAAGGAATAGAGAGACTGTGTCGATGCACTTCCGATTTTTTTTATGTTGATATAATATTATAAGCTTGTGGTATATTTTATATATAGATGATGGAGCTGTCAAAGAAATTAAATTGCGGAACGCTATCGTGGATTCGAGAGTCAAGAGAACGTGATGGCTCGCGACCCATTTTCCGTACGTTTTCATATTCGCAAGCATTCCTCACACCTAACTGTTTTTGGAGTTGGTTTACCTGTACCTCGGTTATGGGACTTACCATGGTACTCTTTGAAAATTCCTTGCAGTGCTGATCCCTCATCTTCTTGGTGCGTGGTGGCGTATGCTAGAGCGCGGCGAGAGGTGAGGACACAGTGTGGGAAGGAGAATAAGAAGGGAGATACCTCAGCTTGAGGTCGTATCGATTATGGATCGGCAAAGCCTCTTTCCAATTAATTTTCACATTCGCCAACCGTCTCACGGAGTGCGGGCACCGTAAGCGACGAACGGGACAGGAATTTCTGTGTAAGGCCCTGGGAAGAAGAGAGGAGAGAGAAAGAGAGAGAAAAAATAAAGTCGAAAAGACTATGCACTGCCTACACTGTGTACGCATAGGTGTATATGCATATTTATGCGATGGGCTAATGGAGACATGGTCGTTTAGAATCATTTGGGGCCTGACAGGTAAGTGTCGCGAAAGCGTTACCAAAGACTTAGCGCATTGATTCTTGTATAAGGCCCCGTTTTTCTTCTTGAGTTTCATGGAGTCAGGGTACTGTATCGTATAATAGCGTCGGCGTTGCACGATAAGAATGTTAATACGATTTCACATCAAGGATACTATTTGGGGCCTAACTATATGTAGGTCCCACGTCAAAAAGGAGAGCCGAAAGCATTACACAGGGCGAGGAAAGCATCCGGGGCGTCCGGGTGCGCCGACCTAGGAATTTTTGCATACAATTTCTCGGGCCCCGAGACACGTACTGATGCGAAATTATGCGTACGGGAAGTGTCACGCCTTTAGGTCCCATTTGTCACAAGTAACGCGTAGGATAGTTACATACTTCGGTAGATTTGACTGTGATTACGTATGCAATGGTGTTTGAGCCTTATTACGTAGATTTTTATTTAACACTAATAATCCTGTTATATGCACACTGTAAGTCCTTAATGTCTATAGTAAGAGGATTTTGGACCCAATTCGGCCAGCAGACGTTCCCATCGTTCCCATCCACCCGCAGTCACGATCTCGATGTGAATCTGATGATTCCCATAAACAAGCGAGGGCGCGATACACGCAGAAGGCGGCTTTGGGCCTCTCATTACTTCAGCCTGGGCCCGGGCCCAGTCGATCTCATATCGGACGCATCTATCTGGAGCACCCAGATATAGGTACGTTTCTACAGGGTGATCGTAAAGTTCCCTACCGTTTCGCCTGCATAACTGGAAAATGAAAAATTCTATAAACCCACCACTTGTCTGCCATCTCTCCAATTAGGCTGGTTCAATTATTCACCTTGTCGCTCCGTTGTACGTGCACCTTTAACTATGCACATCCTCCCTCTGCTACCAGGACATGGTATCTAATTAGTTAGTGTGATGAATTATTTTTTATTCAGCTATTTCCGTCCCACACTCGTGACCCGGATGATACCCACACGATCCAAACGGGCCAGGACACTTTTCCGACAACTCGTAGTGCTTTCGGCAGGCCCATTCAATTGGTCCCATCGGAGTTACCCGAATGATTATTTCCTGCGATCGATTATAGATAGCTCGCCTGGACCTGCCAGCCGGTTGACAGAAGATCGCCCAGCAGCCGGTTATTGCCCCAGCCACGTCCTCGTTTGCCGGAGGTCTCCTTTTGGTTAAGGTCAAGGATAACGCAGTTTTCGTTACGTCGAGAGGTCGCCAGGATGTATGACTTACAATTAGATTGGATCTGATTGGTATATGATAAAATTTAATGGCCAAAAATAATCATTTGATTGATATCGATCTTCGCAAAAGAAACAGCTGGAGGATTATGAGTACAAATTTAAAATACAAAATATTTTTGCGTATATAAAGTCAACATGTTTGGACATAAACAACGTTTGGGGAATTGATTATTTATTGAAATTGGATTTTTTCATCGAAGAATAGTATTTAACATCTATAACTATTGTAGAAGAAAATTGTAATAGTTACCTACCTTTCTTCTTTGAACACTGATGGCGCATATGAACACAACCCTTTGTATTATAAAATATACGTATTATTGTATTACCGGTATTTAGGGGATTCCCCTATTTATATTTATCCATTGAATTTTCCATTTTTTTCTAAATTATCGACTGTAGGTTATCGGAAATGTGGATGATGGAATCAGTATTGCCATCTTGCGGCTGGTAGCATGCACTGCCTTCTCGAATACGCCTACATAAACGCAACCCACCTAACCCATATAGATCAGCATTAGGAATTTCGCGAAGATAAAAACTTGACAAATTTTAAGGAAAACTCTTTCTTTAGATCATAGATCCTGCGAGGGCACGCGACTTAGGGTCCTTTCTTTTTAAATACGACGTACCATTATCTAATCTCAAGTAATACCGCAACAAATTTGTATTGTGTTACCATTCACGCCCTCTGCTTTTCATTAATCCCTTGGCTGAATAGAATTATTGACTTTCATGCAGCACTTTACGGTACCTGAATTCACTCAATGAACATTTACGAGAGTATTGAAAAATTTCAGGGTTACCATCGATTGATTGTATACGAATATAAAACCAACATAAATCTGAAGTACAGACATTTTATTAGCACAATCATTACATCACTATAACGAAAGTCATAAACTTATCAGCTAGAATGATCGATTACTGTGGGTAGTGGGTTACGAAACGTAACGTTACAAATATATTTATATCACAGTCGTAGATAAACAAAATATTTTAATGATAAACGAAGAGAGTACCAAGGTGAGCATAAGAATTCAAAAATCCATAGGAAATTCACGCGTCCCTTCCGAATTAATAACTCATTCCAAAAAATACGCCTTTTAAAGCGTCATTCATAATGAGACATAAAAAAATAAGTAATGCGATGTCTATTATTAAATGAGGATATATATTTTCTCATAAGTTCTAAGAGCTCAAGTGAGTCGCGTGTTTTCCCTACGTAGAAGGGATTGATATAAAAACACTGAAGAGATACTGGTAAAGAGGTCCCAGCCTTGTGGGACTTTGTGTCTGACGGCTACTAGGCATAGTGGGCACGTGAGACATGCTGGAACCAGCATGCAAGTTCTGAAGGAGTTTGAAATACCATAGATTTCAAGTTAGACACAGAATACATAAGTTTTAGCCCTCTTTACCAATATCTCCTCGACATTGATAAGATAACGATAAGTCTGATTAAAAAAGATCCTGAACGAGGTTCATATTGCGCGATAACAGCGACACCTCTGCGTTTCCTTATTATTAATAATAAATCCATGCTGGTAAACGTACCCGATGATTCATGGAAGTCGAAGTGAATGAATTTAATGAATACAGAAATTTAAGCCCGTCGCATTGTTAATGAACGAGATGAAATTTTTACTATATAAAACAAAAAATCAAAAATGATACTATGGCTAAATCGTAAGATGGTAATACCAGTCTTCTTGTGGGCTGCTAGAATCAACATCCACGAAACACGACGCACCTCGAGAAAATCCGTACACAGGATATTCTTACGATAGAAAATATTCTGTAGGAATCCAAAAAAATGTTTTTCTATTTCAAATACTCTAACGATATTCAAGAACAGTACGTCTCGAGGCGAAATCAAAAGCTTCGTTCTAGTCTACGTCTCTAATTTCATCTATTTAATGGAATTCCTCAAGGGAGGTTTCGTGGCTACCATTTTCTTTTTTTTTTCATCGTTTCAAGATATTAATCATTCTCAAGTAGCATGCAAACTTACTGCTATCGTTTTAATATGTGTAACGTAATTTGTAATTTGTATCCTTCGATAGATTAGACTGTTATATATCATTGACATTGATTTATGTATATACATAGAGTCGGTATGATTAATTTTCATAGTCGCGATTTTATCGGTGATTTACAGGTTTCCATTCGATTACCGAATCCTAAAGCCTTTTTTATAAATCCCCAATAAGTCTGTTGACGCGACAATTGAAAGCAGAGTTAACGCGACTTAATAACTTCATATATATATGTACGTCTGTATATATACATATATATGTAATATGTCATTTAAAATTTAACGAGTCACTTAAAGCCGCCGCGACAATTTTAAGTATCACGACGAGCGACTTTCGTGTCCGCGGATGTCGCAATCACAATTGACGCGACAAGTCGGAGAACGACAATGACGACAGTATGATGTCATCGCACTAGTTCGGCGCGCAGTTTCATGCGTATTGTAAATGTTTTTCATTATTCAAACATTCCGCCAGCACCCGTCGAGCTCTACGAATTCACGGTTCCTATAAAGAGCGCGAAATTTGTTTGAAACTTGGGACAATATCTTGAAGCCGGAAGCGGTAACTTCAAACATCGTTTACAGAAGTTAAACACACGGTTCAGTGACCAATGGCGTCACGGAACCAGAACAGATGCAGTCGCGTACATATGAGACCCACATGCTTCTCAATTGGATCCCATAAAATAAACTTATACAATCCGTACGTGTCTCTTTTGAGACGAGTGTCTCATATGTGAAACTCGTGAACCATCCGGCTTTCTTTTCTCCGTCTTATGACAACATACATGTATATATCGTGGTTTTTGATTGTTTTCAATAGGGCGATGCTTATCGCGTATTTCTCATTATTTTCCATGAAATATCACGCCTGACTGTCACGAGCATAATATTCCTCGCGTTCCATACTCGGTATTACAATGAGATCCTGTTATGGAAACCATACAGTGTTTTCAGTAGTTCTTCGAATGTCCCTAGAACGGTCTAAGTATAACCTACAAATTAAAGCTGACACGAGTGACTTAATAATAAACGCGCAGCGTTCTAAAGAAAAGAAAGGAAAAATCATAGAATTATAACAGCTCAGTTATTGTTTAGAGTAGGCAGATGACGTGAACGCATATAGGGATATTTTGGAGTCTAGTGAAATCTAGAACGTGGCTTCTAGTGAATTCTCAAGTTCGCTCAAAGCCGGTACCAGGGTCTGCAGAGAGAAGTATCTTGATCTATCAGCAGCATCCACGCTGGTAACGTGTTGAAATTGACAGGGCTGACTGATATTGCTCTTGGCAGGTAAGATGATCTTCTTCTGGGCCGGTTTCTTCTTCTTCTTTCCTGGTACCGATAAGCTTATATTTTCAGGACATGACACCAGACGTTCTATGTGCTGCCAGAGATCATTCGCTGCTTTTGAATTGTCGAAGCTCAGTCCAGCCAGACGCGTATGATCTGACGAGAGACACATGGTGTGAAATGCTGGTCCGGACACCTGGGAATTACAATACACAATTTAATTACAGTATGAGAACGGTAACGTTTTTATTTCTAATAAAATGTGCTGCTAATAATTAGAGACGGTGCGTCATTAGCTTAGAAATCGAAGCCGCGTTTAGATTGGCAATAACTTAAATTGAGCGCAGGAACTGCGTATTGCGGTACCGTCTCGCAGTCAACGTATTTACGTCACAGTACAATGACTCCTTAGACGCCAGACTCAGAGTCACATCCGGTTCTCGGTTTTGTTTGGATCCGGTATCAAAACACAGATCCGAAATCACTACCAAGAATAATCATACAGTTCAGGTAAGTAATACTTGCCTTATACGAGGAAAGATTATCAATAGTTTCTCTCCACAGTGTAAAGCAGGTGCCACGTTCTGCCAATAGAATTTGAATGCGTCTCTTGGATCTTGATCTGGTCTCACCCAAGTCCAGGACGACGACCGGTATCCCCGTGAACCGTAGCTCCCAGGTCTCCGTCTGGGAGGCGCTACCCAGGTACAAGTTCGCCAGAGATTCGCATACGAATACCTAAAACAAATAATAACAAAATTTATTAAAAATCAATCGATCAAACTGATCGATCTCAATGATTTTAAGTTTACTCGTACCTGCGACTTCAGACCCCTGAAGAAGGTCTCCAACTGTTCCCGTTCTAGCTGACTGACGGGATCTAAACGTGTCTCGTCGCTGTGCTCTGAGCTGTCGCTACCCTCGTAGCTTGAGGTAGCCGAAGTGTCTGCTTCCCCCGTAGATGACAGTCGTCTCCTGGTGGCGCCGCTGTACTCGCTGTAGTACGATGAACTGTGCAGGGACAGGTTTGACTGTAGGGCCGGACAGGATGATGCGTAGACCGGTCCGTTCATTCTGACCTGCAGTGAAAATATAATATATGGTATCTGATCCAAGGCATTTCTTCTCCACTTCCTGTTCCGTTCCGATTCCTGGTGGTAATTTGGCCGCCGGGTAACTACAGGGCTGAATAATTGGCCAGGAGGAGGATAGAGCTCGTTAAGAAGTGTGAGGCCCGCGTCGCCAGGACGGTCTAATGGCTTAGGTACCTTAATCATTATTGTTATTATTATTCGCGAACATTCACCACGAAACACGAGACTTCCCAAGTGACTATTCTACAGTGGTTTTAGTCGACTGGCCACTTCCGGTGCATCCAGTTTCGCGTGACAATGCGTTTCCTGTGATGAGTTCGGGTTAGAGTCTATGACTAACATAAGAATTCTTGATACGTGTCTAGTTTACCTTCGGTTTTCCTACGTAAGTATAGCTTGGTTGTGATACGCCATTTTTAAAGATTAAGAAATGTAGCTTAAGTGCATTTATGGTTAGAGTAACCGGGGCAGGTACGGTATTGGTTTGGATTTATGTATTTGGTGTATAGGTCAATTCTTGAGGGTGCTTTATTTATAGAAAATATTAGCTATGCGTGATGTTTGACAATTCTTCACGTTTTACGCATGAAATTTGAGTGATTTATGGCGGCTGCTTAAGATGGATTCCGTGCACCCCGTTGCACGAGAATTTCAGACACGCATAGGGCTCCCTGAGGCTCGGAGGTATAATGTTCTTTGTGCTGTTGACGATGACGCGTCACTGCGATATCAAGCTCCGCCTTCCTTCTATCGTTACGGCATATCAGTTATTCGAATGTCAATAAAACAGTAATGTAACCCCAACGTAAGAATGACGAGTCCTGGATCGCAGTGACGTTCACAAATCTTCATCGATTCTTCGCTCTGTTGTTGTGCAGCGTGACTACCCTATTAATAGCCGTGACCTGCTTTTTAAGAAAAAGAAGAAAAGAGAGAGAGAGAGAGAGAGAGAGAGAGAGAGAGAGAGAGAGAGAGAGAAAGAGCATCCTTTTAGGCCAGTAGCAAATTCCCAAGACCATGTAAATTCATTCTATCAAGTTGAGGGCGAGTACACAATCACCGAACTGACGAGTCAAGGAAGCGACAATTCAGCCGTCCATTACCATAATGAAAACCGACAGTTTCTTTGATAAATTATATACCAATCCTTTTTCAGGTAAGCCTTTAAAAACTACCCCATTTCTCTTTCGAACAATTGAAATCGCCATTTTACTCCGTCAATCGCGACGGCATCCCGTTAAGGAAATAAATGGGGTCGGAACGATGACGCAAGTCTTACACGTAACGAGCGACAGGAGCTAATCAGCCAATAGGCGTACGCTCTGCTTGATACAGTCTCGTAGCCTTAATTCGAGCTTAACGTTCGAACACAGCCTGTCGTTCTCAACGAGCGACACTTTCTCAGATTCTCTCGCGTAAATGAGACACGTCTTAATTATTCCGTTGACTTTACCGATAAGTTTTAAATCACGTCGCAAAAGACCTCAACGAAGGAAAGTGACACGTGTATCGTCTACTACTGGGAAATTCCTAGCCTGCAGGGAATTTTCTCGAATCTAGAGAGTCGATACTTTCGTACAATAGGCCCGCATATATATTATACTGTATATAAGGTATACAAACTGTAATATATATATACACATATATACTGGCGATATGACCCTTTGGCAATGTTATGACGTCATGCGGTTACCTATGCACACATTTATATATACTCTTTGTATATGTATAACGATACAAATTGAAATGCGAGCTCTCCTGCCAGGCTTGCATCGTGCGAAACGCACACCGGAAGTGCATTGTCCAGGCTGCTGAAGAGTTTGCTCTGGAGATACCGAATCTTTACGCATTTTCAAGATAATGCAGTGCACGGCTTCAAGATAAATAATAAACGTGCAATTAGTATCGTGGAAGGAATTTATCGAGCAGTCATTATGATTATTTTGTCGAACCAAAATATTTGTAGTACTAATTGAAGAAGTGATAATAAGAAAATTAAGTGTTAACGATAATGAGTCATTTGCTTCTGGAATTTATAGCACGTCTGACTATGGTCGTAATAGTTTCTTATTGTGAGCTTACTAAATGTGGAGAGAGGGGCGTTCACCGTTCTGCGTCATTGACTACTAGCAAGTAGTAAATACTAAATCCGTTGGTACTGGTGCGCAATAGTTAATGGAGTATATCTGTCCCTGACGAAGACTCGCACCAGGTTTTGTCAGACTAGGATTTCCAAGTGAGCGATCTTCTGGAAGCCTAATTGGCCGCTCTTTGTGCGTCGCTATGGCGAACAATGCGCCGCGAGTTACGAAGTTGTCAGTATTTTCTTGGGTAGCTTGAGAAATTTTATTTCGTCAGAAAATCCTATATTGTTCCTAAGAGAAAGAAAAAAAGCAATGAATAGTCTCTGTAATAAAAATCATAACGCTTTTGATACTCACCCTAGAGTACAATAATAATAATACCAAAGAAACAATGCATGATACGTCATGTATATAATGTATGCACACACATATATATATATCTCCATCGGTAGACACAATAAGACTTTGCTGAGTATACAGAATATAACAATAATACGTATATACACTAAATATACATATGACTATATCTATATGCATCCACGTAGGACAAGAACGTCTAACGAGCGTGATTGGTAGATTGTGTTAATTACATCCAAGAAGAGTGACATACCAGACGTGGGTAGTAATACAGTTAATACAGCCTTCCAAAAATACTAATCCTCATTAAGTAGATCAGTAAGATTAACACTAAATATACAAGTACGAGTATCACTGTGAATTCGTCATTGTCAGGCAAACACAGATACTGACTGAAACACCGTAAATGACTGAGCGAGTAAGTGAACGGCGAGCAGAGCGCGTAACTGCAAGAGTGAATGAACGTAAGTATCCCTCCGTAGTCGATGCCGTCATCAGACGAAATACTCTACGTCATGAGTACGATCCGTTAATTACCCATAGTACCTTAAAAAAATTAGCCTACATTAAAATAGAGCTCTTAACGAACGTTCCCGAATCTGGGTTGCGCGTGACTTCTCAGGGTTTCTTTATCGTTTCACAAAAGGTATGAGTAAGACAAGGACAGAAAGTCTGGTGAGATTCAGCCAAGTACCAGCAGTACTAAAGTTTTTGGTCTTTGTCGTGGATCGGCAGTGAGCAAGAGTGTTTATCGATGCATATAGGTTATGTAGACGGTTTACGTTAATGCGCTGTGAACGATATCGGGTATTCGTGCATAAAGTGCATTGCTGCATTTATTGCATTCGTGCACGTACCTATATCCATATGAGCCATATACGATACCATTAGTACTTTGGCACGAACCGGAATGAACACGTGTGCACATATGATTCAGGAACGTGCGATAATCGGTAAGAGCGTAGGAGTATTTAACGTTGTGGTTGTCGATGGGAGAGTGAGAGAGAGGATGAAAGAGAATTTAAAAGAATCTCTCTTCTCTCCCTCTCTCTCTCTTTCTCTTGATTCCTGGAGAAATCGAGAGTACACATTTCTTCGTTGCGTGGGAAGAAAAGTGTCACGAGATTCTTGTCAATATGACATTACACGGGATAGTACTAATAGGTATCACTATAGACACGTGGGTGAGTACACAAGAGATTTTGAGGTTAGTTTTCTTTTTCCATACCTACGTCTTTCTGTCTCTCGGTCTTCTCGTAGCAGGTTTTGTTGGACATGCTCGAGACTTAGTGAAGGTTCTATCAGTTTGGAATGAATGGAAGGCGAATTTATCTTTTTACAAAGGCGGCCGAGGACAATGGCTGCCAACTTGTATAGGGAAGAGGATCTTCCTTCTGACATCTTGTGCTTAGGACTGCCGTTTAAACGCGGTATTTTGGTGTCTCATGCTCGCTGTGGTTTCTGCCTGACTTTGACGTAATAGAACCGAATCATTAATGATTTGCACTTTGACACTCAGTGACCCTTTTGGAATAAAATGAAATTGGAAAACTGAAGTCAGTATCTTCTTTTTTTCACGGTAAATTACAGACGCCGGGTAAGTATAATTAGTAAATGGAATCGAAGGTACTGGAGTCTAGGGAAGGAAGTTGAGTGCCGATTAAACTAACTTTATACTTTCATGAGTATTATGGAACAATCAAAAGACGCCGTTTTAACTCAGGTTGCGACACAAGACAAACTTTTGAATTTCCTTAACGGTCTCTATTATTTGAAACAATGGCGAAATGAAATTTCATAAGAATTTTCATTGTCCCACAGATACCCCGCTCAATCCCTAAGTTTGAATTATGACGACGTAAAAGATAGCGATTGAAGTTGCATCGACAGAAACGCACAAAAATTCAAGATGGCGCATTTTAAGCTCGCTCCCATAGAACGCGGAGTAACGATAACGGTAAAACCGCGTTAATACGGCGACGGATACAAATTACCCAGGTCAGTCTTCTCCAGGTAATTTTGACTGTCCAGGTTAACTGTAAAGCAACGTCCGAAACGCTTTCCTGATGACCTCCCGCAATGAGGACCTTATGGGTGAGTAAATTTAACGAAGATTACTGTACGGTACGCGCGGTCGTGATATGTCACGGATCCGCCGCAGTGTTGGATAGCATTATGCGGACTATAGAATATTCCCTGTTCTCTATTTACGAATTATATACTTTCGCGCCTGCATACGACACTAGACTATATATGGTATGTGTATATATATAAATATATATATCATAGAGATACTCTAGGTACATGACCTGTGTATATCTCTTATTGCGAACATCAACGTTACTCGAGAGTTGACGACCAGTTGCGTTATAACGACGGATCAATATATAATCCCAACTGACATTTTACAGTGAAAAAATTAGTACAGAGTACAGAAGACTGCATGCCAAATATAAAAAAAATTTAATTAACACGATACACGAGTAATTGAATACAAATACGAGTCAGTGTGTCGTGATAGAAATTAGTTAAAAAAAATAGGAGCACAACAATAGGTTATGTTGAAAACGCCTAGAATTTGAAAGCGTAATCAAAATGCGTTCGAGCCACGCGATTAATGTCGAGCTAATGAATTTTAATTAGCTACGGTCAAGTAATTCGATTTATTGATATCGTGCTTGAATACTAAAAGCCATTGCGTATTATTGTCAAAGTCAAATAGAAGTCTGGTTATTCGGCTGTTATCGCGTACGCTTCTCTGTTTCGTTTATCAGCGCTGACAGTCCTTGTGGACGCACCGGTAGTTCCGGACTTTGCAACCAGGAAGCTGACAAAGCTGTCATGAAGGAAGCTTTATATTGTACTGATCTTTTCAGTCCTTATCGAGGATGTCAGTGGCTCTTGAAATCGATTTGCAATAAGAATGTCTATGGCAGCTAAGTATATTTAAATATATATATACACACATTATAATGTCTCCGGTAGATACTATATATAGGTACAGCCATACGTAAAAGTATTAAACACAGTCCATTCGAACGTGACTCAACGCGATGAATCGTCGTACGAATAAAAGTCGTTAAATAATGCGCGACTTGATTACCGATTGCTGTTGGCTAAGGTGCAAAACGAGTGTGCGTCTTGTTCGGCAAGCTCTTTTAAAATGGCTTCTGGAACGAAGACTGGGGTTCGTTAGGTGCCGCTTGTTACTAGCAAGATGGCGGAACACTGTAGCGATGGTTTCCACGGTAGCAGAAGAGGAAGGAGAAAGAGGAAGGAAAAATAATAAAAATATTAAGTTCACGGAGAAGCCGAGTTTAAGATACGCAGGATCGATTCGACTCGTCCTGAACAAGTCTCATAGGCTTAATGGCCGCCGGCACGAATGTCATTTCTACGTACGGTAGTGGATGGAGCTTAACGATAGCGTTTACGTCCGTCTGGCAAGACCTGTTTCCTATGTAAGGATTCTAACCTATCTAAAGATTCTATACATATATTAGTCCGTTATATCTCATCCCCGGGATTCTGATCTTTTTCAGGTACCCGTGCATCGGTCAATGACGAATCTCGATCATGGGAGTCATGACGTAAAATCATTCTTGACCAGTTCGGATTGGATTGATCTGACGTTTAATTTTCTTCTCCCATTGTCAGCTGCCTGGATTCTTAGTCATCGTTTAAAGTCCCTTACGTAGGTTGGGATCGTTGCCGATCGTACCTCGTGATTTCAGGCTTATATATATATATATATATATATATATATATATATATACATACATACATACATACATACATACATACATACATACATACATACATATGGAGGAGTTAAGTGCATTAGGGTCGCACGTCTATGCGAGTCATCGTCATTCACTATGTCGGAGAAACATCGAGCCGACATTGAGTTAATTGAAAAGCAGTACCGGTTTCCCAGAAGGATGAAGTCACCGTTCGCCTTCCGAGGAAGTCGATTCAGTCTGAGAGCGGTGACAGCCTGCGCATGCGCGAGTGACATAATCGCACGTGCAACCGGCAGAGCTTTGTTTATCCTCAGGAAATGAGATGCGTGTAACTACGACGATTTTTATTGAGAAATCACACATGGGGCACGAAGTAACGTTCATCAATTTCGACCTTCGATTTGGACAGAGTCATGCAATTGATATTGTCGGAGTAACCTAGCATACTCTCAAAAGCAATAATATCTAGAAACAAACAAACAAAGTCGTAAAGTCTTTAAGAATGCTGCCTGGTACCTACTACTCATATTCGCCATTTGTGAAGATGACTTCAGTATTCCTAGAGAACAATTGACTTTGCATTCTATTCAATGACTCATTGTATCGAGCATAGAATGATTTTCAGCAATGACCGATTTCTGGGACTGGATATCGATATGACAGAAAAATGGTTGACTTAAGAATGACACGTGCACTTTGACGGCTACAAAGAACAATGTACATTCTCGTCTGCTGCAAAATGAAAATTGTTCCTCGACTAAAAACCAGCTGGCAGAAACTATTACACACGCTATATATGAACTACCTCGAGGAAGCTTGGAGAAATGAACTCCTACAGGAAACTCGGCTTGATCTCAAATGACGCAAGTTGGTATCATCTGCTCCAACTGTCTTTAAACCGGATGTGGAACAGACCCCCAGGGGTCAAGAGGCATTAATGGATTAATAGGGACGCTAATGATTCATTAAGAGTATCTAGTCTCATGAAGATCTCCTCTTGAATTCGCATGGGGAATAAACAACAGTGACCTGAGGATATACCACAGAATCACTATAGTCATCAGAATGATCATCGGGAGCAGGTAATTTTTTTAATACAATAAACTAATGTTTTTTAACATTGCGGTCGAGTAACTGTTTTGACACAGTTAGAGTTACAATGGCTAATACAAACACCCATAAATGAGTGGGTGTTAGGTGTTCCGCGGAAGCGTGACGTAGATGCACCAGTGCGAGGAGTTCGGAATGCGTTTCTTGTATGTCGATAATGAGCGACCTGCAAAGTCCTGATTTTCTTCATTGCGTTTTAGTAAGGATCGGACGAGATCGTGTCTTTGGCTTCAAGAGTCTTTACACGTCCTGACGACCCGGAATGTCATCGTCCTGCTACGGCCATAACGAGGTTTCAGGGTCTTGACATTCTCACCGAGCAACCTCAGTTTATACCAGGTATCGATAAACGTACGATTCACCATTAGGTGATAGTTGAGTTCCTGTGTCAGAAAAACTGCACTTTCGCATTTTAATCGTACTGCTTCTCGTTCTCATTGCGGCGATATCGCTGCGTACTTTGAAATTCGCGTCGTTGACTTTCGCTGCCCTTGCCTTTGTCGCCGTCGACACGGTTACTTGTTGTGGATTCGACGTGTATAAAGTTGGCACAGCCACTTCAGCACAATCACTTAAAACAAGTATAACAATTTAGTGCTCTTTCGTTACTAATTAGTTCCTCTATTCCCAATTTTGTTGCTTTAACTATTTAAGCGGAAGTAGTGGCTGTACTACAGTACTGTTAAGGTTACCATAGCCACATACAAAAAAAATAAACGAAATAATAAGATGTGAAAATGTAAGTGCTCTTTAGTTGCTGTATTTAAAGATATTTAAAAATATTTTTTTCTAGAAAAAAAGAACTAAATCTTGGGGCATCTAGCATTAGAGTTCTAACCTATCTTAACCTAACGTAGTCACTGCCAAGCCTATTGCAGCTCCGCGTGCCCAGCAGTGGAAGAATTTAGAAATTCATATTTAACGCATTTTTTTTGCATCATAAAGCGGCGCTCACACCGAATTTTCAAAAATGTCCCACTGTTAGGCACTCGGAACTACAAGTGGCTTGGTAATGGATACGTTAAGGTAAGATAGGTTAGAACTCTACTGCTAGATGCCACAAGGTTTAGTCTTTTTTTTTCTAGAAAAAAATATTTGTAAAATGTTTAAACACGGCAAATAAATAGCAACTAAAGATCATTTAAATTTTCACATCTTATTTCGTTTATCTATATTTTTTTATGTAGCTGTGGTAACTTTAACCGTACTGTAGCACGGCCACTACTTTCGATTAAACAGTTAAAGCAACAAAACTGGGAATAGAGTAAATAATTAGCAGTTGAAGAGCATTAAATTATTATACTTGTTTTAAGTGGTCGTGCTGAAGTGGCTGTCACAACTTTTATACACGTGTGGATTCGTTAACGTTGCGAATTCCATAAGCATTGCAACGCCCTGCCATTGTACTCTCATTAATCATTGATTACTGAATTTTATTTTTCGCAATCAGGGTTAGTCAATTAAAACTGCCGTTAGGACGAGCAAGCATCGTTACGTAAGATGAGAAGCCGAAGAAGGGGTGGAGTTCAAAGGATTAAAGGTGCATTCACAAGAATAAAGGACTCGTCGATTCAACGTTTTCAACGTTCGACAAACGCGTCAATATCGACACTATCAATAGGATGATGAAGACTTAAGAATTCAATTAGCGAAGATCATCAAAGAATGCCTTTTGTCGGTCCCAAAGAGACGTGACAAAGTATAACGTTATCTTGGTGAAATCTTCAATCATGAATTCCATCAGGCGATTGTCTCTCTTGATAGTAAATAGATTTTCTAGGTCGTGGTAATAATAGTAAATATATATATATATATATATACACGCACGGTGTATATAAATAAATAAAATTTCCACGTATAGTGCAACGTCATTGTGACGCTACCAAACGTTCTAATGTATTATTAATTTCTTATTATTCCCGTCATCAATGATGACGGGGAGATGATTTTATCTAGCAGATAAAGTTAGATAAGTAATAGCAGTAAGTTAGATAAAGATCAAAAGTTAACAGTTCAGATAAAAATTCTGTCGCCTCTGTATAATGAGTCAAAATCTTCTTTTCTGCGTTTTTTACGAAAAAGAAAAAAAGAATTGCCGAGGGCGCAACCGGAGGATCAAGAAAGGATTGGCCGAGTCATCAGTAAAAAATGTCAGACACGACAGCTACGACGTGGCTTGTGAGAGTCGGGGTTATTAGCAGTGGTGAAGGGAAGGAGGGGAGATAGGGGATTGAACGAAGAGGGTTTGAACGTGCCGCAGCAGCACAAACCCTTTAATCTCCTGTCCTGGGAATTATTAATTTTCACGATTATATCCGAACCATTCATACTTAATACGTTGTCATTCGACAAGGACCTCCATTTTGGGCTCTTGAAAAATATTTCCGTCGCTGAAGGGATCTTCATTGTCTGGATTACGTCAGAGCTTAAGTATCTTTCGAAAAGGAAATCTTGAGTCGTTTCTAGGTAAATACAAAAGAAAGGGAAATCAATTACATAGGGATTAATGAAGTCGTCAAGATACTTGAGGTCTCTTGGGGAATGATCTTTTGTTTTTTTAATCTGAGATACTTGTGAAGTAATTTGAATAACGGAATAATAAAAAAAAAATCAATTACATCACATTACAGCAAAATTGGCGCCCTGGGAAAAAATATTATTGGACCGTTGAAAATTAGTAGGAAAAATTATGGCTTTGCAGAAAATCTTTTTGAAAATTTTCAACAATAACTCCGCGTATCTAATGGCATTTTTCAGCATGGGTATATTCACCCTGGGGAATATACATATATCGCACCTGCGTCTAGCGATACAATTTCGAGCTTCCTTTGTAGTCGAACGGTACGATTATACCGCCACTGCAATAGACCCAAGTTAATTACAATTAGAGCAGAATCAGGAACCAATGGAAACGGCCCAGGCTGTTACGTACCGCTGTATATTCAGGAAAATTAATTTTGCTCCAAAAGTTTCGTATCCCACGAGTCCTCGGAATTGCGATGAGTGGGGATATATCGCCAAGAAGAAAAGAAGTGAATCGAATCGGGTAAGAAATGAAGAAATGAAGAAAAAAAAAACAAAAAAACAAACCAGCAGATATCGGTCAACGAACCGAGAAAGCAGTCCCCCGGGGGCCTGACTTGTACCGGGCCCCCCTCTTACGTATATATACACTTAACCTGACCCAAGATTTTGCATAAGCTGCGCACGCGCGCTGCAACCTCAATCCAAAAGACAAAAAAAACATCCAAGATTTCCTTTTTGGCCGGTCGCGGCTTTTCATTCTCATGAGCGTTTTAAGTCCTACCCGCAAATTAGGTACCGGACGCAAAAGCCAGTACCTTGTACAGGCTTTGCATTTATAGTAGGTTAACCATACGTTTCGGAAAGACGCTACCAATACCCACCGCCATCTTGTACAATTCATTTTCGACTAACGATATTCCTAATTTCCATTTATTCTTTCCAGCAACATTTTCTACCCGCGATTTATACAGAATTTCTCTAATGCAAATGACACTCGTGTACATTAGAAATCATTAACACCGTCATTATCATTATCCACAGACAAAAAGATACAAACGACACTAAATGATTCTTGACACCGAGTTTCTCGACTCTGCAATAATACTCAATAACCAAAACGCGTGGTACCAATAAAAAAATTTCTTCGGTTTAATTTACCCCGATTTAAAAAAATTATCCTCAAGCTTCATTCACATGTGAATCGATCGACCAATACGATCTCGACTCAACAGCCTGCGTGTTTTACCAATCAAACTGGTCAGTAGGTAAACGCCATTAGTGGCACGACGCGTGAACTATGACCTGCGACGTTTTCTCCATCTTCTTGATCTTTATGAATATATATATATATGTATATCCAAGACAATATATGTATATAGGCTGCCATATCACATTAAGATATATAGAGCTATAATATTGGAGAACTTGGAAACAAGCTTGTTAACGTGATCAAGTGGATACCCAAGGTGTAATCATGTATTCTTCCATTCGTCCTCGTACATCCTTCAAGTGTCTTATGTACATACGTGATACATATATGCTCGGAATACCACAACTGTATATCTGTATACGAGTTCACGTAAATTATGCCGATCGTACCATTATTCTCGAAGGACATAAACGGAGAGATATTGCAACGCAGCGAATATCGCATAGCAGTTAGGTAAATGGTCGTAACATGTGTATATACACGTATGAGAATATGGTATATCCGTACGCGTATAGAACAAAACATTACCAGTGCCGTGCGTTATGTGCACTATCCGTAATGATTACATGGATTACTCAGAACTCACGTAACCTAAGTAACGAAATTCTAGTGTGATAACAGATTACAAGGCGTCGTATTGTTTTACCCAATCAAGATAAATTCAAGAAATTATCATTTTATCGTGTTGATTTTCCGATAAGATTCTGAGAAACTGACGTGACTCCATTATTCTGTAAGAATTTGAACCGTAAATTAAATCAAATTATTTTTCCGTGACTCGTGGTCATTTAGACGTTTTTCGAAATGTTTAGTCTAATTGGAATGGCGACTAATTAACGGGAATGGTGTACCGAAATTATTGGATCTCGTATATTGACGTCTGTCGTATCTATATGATGATTGGAGAAATGTTCGGTGAATTTATGTAAATTAAAATTTTTCGTCTTGCTCTCTTACTGAGTTATTGGCGGTGTTCATGTATTTTTTGTTTCCGTTTAATAAAACTGGGTAAACGTTAACAAGATATTCTGGGGTTTCTTATATGTACGTCAGGCTTAATTCTTACGAAAAGCTGCGGTCGCGCCTTTGTGTACACTTCATGCTTCATGATACGTAGACGTGTATACATGTGTGTATATATATATAGCCTAGGAATTTATCATACTATAAAATTACTCACTGGAAGACACTATGCAATTGGTAGATATAGAAGCCTTGTCCTGTTACTAATATATTAGTCAACAATTTAGTCATCTTATGTATAAACAAGCAATAAAAGCTTTTTTTCTTGTATAATCTGAATTTCTGAAAATTTCAAGTAGAATATTTTAACCATTAAGACGCAGACTAACAAAAAAGGTACGAGGGATGTGAAAAAAAATTGTAAATTTTTTTGGAATGATTTTTATATGAAACGTCGTATCGGTGTCAATTTCAAATGTAGAAGGCAAAATACCTTCAATTCGGAATATATAAACTCATAGGGAGAAAGGTTAATAGAACGTGTATAATAAAAAAAAGGATAAGAGAAAAGAAAAATCCATAAAATATCATCTCGCTTTGGCTTTCTCCAAATGATAATCTGGATGAATGCTGTTATCCTTCCTGGCGGAGAATCGATTGGTTTTATCTGCCGGTTTTGTGGATCCTCAATTTCGTTAGGTCAGCCATTGTAATGACATACGTGCACATGTGCGTGACATACTGATCCAATTTCCATATACGCCGAGGGGCCATTTTTATATATCGTCCCTGCAGCAGGTTATGCGGTGCTCGGGTTATTTTTTCTTTTTTCTTTATATTATATCTTTTTTATTCTCATCTTTTCATCTAACCTTCCCCTCTTTCTATATATGTATATACGGACATATACGTATACGTATGTAGATAATCCAATCGTATACACGACTCGCACAAGACGTCCTATGCAAATTTTCGCTCAATCGCTTGTCCGATCGATCGATTCGCGTGACTTTGAATGGAAATACATTGAAATGCAGTTAACACGATATGTAATATAACATTAAGGTATAATTTGTAAAGTTTACTGCATAAGAGATAGTGCTTAATTTACTTTTTCTTAATTTTTGTTATTCTGATATTTCCGTGTTTGATAAAATGTCAGAGACATAATGATAATGAGTAACGAGATGAACAATGGGTGGGAGATAATGATAATGTATATAATTATTATGATGTCCTTTTAATTGTTAACAATGTATCTCAACGTTCGTACAATAATTTTATCGCGCTTCCGGTTCTCTGCTCGCAATTCCCGCGATTCTCCAGCACGTCACTTCCGTGAAACTTTTGCCATCCGAATCTGGAGACACGCGTAGGAGGAAGCACTTTCCTCCTGGATACTTTCTTTATCATTTATGCCAGTTTCACTTGTAATAGTAATGACGTATCTTATATTAGAGATGGGTGAAAAATTATTAATGGAAAATCAAGTTGAATTATTTAACGAGAAGTGGATGCTGTTATCCTGGACCATTAGTACTATACTTAAGCATCGAGGAACATTGTAAATCCATTCAAAGGACTAAATATGCAATGGGAATAATAAACGAATATAACGTATTTTATTTTATAAGATTTAAAAAATGTTATCATAACATAAAGACGTTCGAGAGGAAAGTAACGAGTTCCCATTACAACGGGTTATGGTTCTGATCGTTAGTCGGCTTTGTTTCTCTCGTTAACGGAAAGTAAGAGGATGAGTTTGTGTCTAATGAGCTTTAACTCTCAAGAATATTCTTATACGATTAGTTATAGTTATAGATAAGTATGTGTATACAGTATGAGTACAGTTAAATAAATTTCCAAAATTTTTTAAGGGTCAATGCATTGGAAAAGTCCATTATACTCAGAATACTTAATTAAGAAAGGGGAACGAAAATGGTTCATATCTGAAATTGCATTTAAAATTTTATGAATCAACGCAACTATTATTTTATTACCCTATCTATGTAACAGAAAAAAATGACAATTGATACTACACTCACTCACAAAGGAACTGACAAAATTCCAAAGAAAATGTCATAACTTACTTTACCATTAAATTCGCCAAATCATAAGCAGGAAACTGACCTATCTTTTCCTTTCAGGAAATGTCAAACAGTAATAACTAAACATCCGTCAAATTCCAAGATACTTACGTTTATCCTAAATGCTTCTTCAGATTCTTATCCCGTAGCAGCTTTCCTTCTTCGAAATTAAGAAAATGTCGATAACGATAATTCAAAATCCATAAGCCTGCTGTACAGGTGAGAGAATGCGCATCTTTACACTTCTTGTATTAACACCAACAAATAAATCCAGGTTTATCAACACAACAGCACACAAGTACAACACAGGAGCAAAATTGCGAAAATAATCAGTAAGACTCGATTGATTAAATGATGAGAAACAAAAATTAAGCAGATCCATATAAATACGACGCGCACGTCCGCACTCCGCCAAGGGTGCCGTTCGACTGACTGGCTGCTCTGAAGAGAGACTCGACCTGGCCGCTTGGTCGCCCGCGCTTGCTTCGAAGCCCTGCACATCTACGTGGATTATTACCATTACTAATACAGATATTACACTATCCCACCATATAGTACGATATCACAGAGCAGTGTACGGCAATATGTTATATACAGTACATACAATATACGTTTACAAAGGTACCACGTTGCTGCATACTATGCTGTGTAACTACTGGGTACTACAAACATATACTGTACAGTGGTATATACTATAGGGAATAAGCCGGGTTTGATACCTGGCAGCAAGGTTTGGACGGACTGTCGCAGTATGAAAATGCAGGTGCATGGGCCTAAGCGTAGGAAAATATACCTTGGACGTTGGAAGATAGTTTGGAGGAAATGTGTTGCTCCTTTAGTTTAGTTTTAGTTCTAACTGTACAGTTTCTTTATGAGACTATCAGTACCGTATACCTGGCAAATGGTAATGTGTACTACGGTATAGTCGGTGTCATGAAAATGTACATAACCTATGGGATGTGTTCAGTGTATACAAACTGGATAAATGATAAGACGGGAGACCGTTATGGCTAGCAGTGAGTTAATATTTAGGTACAGTATGGTTATATTTATCATGAATGATTTTCTATGCGGAATGCACAGTCATTTTGCGTAACTACCAGGTGTACGCGTATAGTGAAACGGTGATAAAGACGGATCGAATTCTTGGCTATTCTAAAGTGATGTATCATTGGTTACGGTGGGATTGGATTGATTGGTGCCTCTATCCGCTAGATAAGAATAAATGAAATTTGCTTCACTGTGCTTTCAAGTAAAAGAACGATGCTCGGAGTGGATCGCAAGGGGAATTAACTTCTAAACCGCTATTTTATTAATTCTATTATCGGAGAGTGCGAGAGACAGCTGAAAAGACGAATGGTAAGTAAAGAGTGATGAGAGAGAGAGAGTGAGAGAGAGAGAGAGGGAGAAAGAAGGAGGAATGGCAAGCGATTCAGAGTCGGCGGCAATTCGACGTTGCCCGAAAAATTCGCTGCGACGCAGAGCGTCGAGTTTAATGGGAAGGACGCGCAGTGTCGGCGAATATCCTATAACGATGTAATTTACGTCCGACGTTTCTCTGCGTTGTTTTCGCGGAACGCCTCCACCATTTTTTTTTAATTCTCATATATCAGCTTGCTACGAGCACGTGCATTCACGTCGTGGGAAATTGGACGGGTGATCGAGGATCACTAGAGAGAGAAACAAAAAGAAACAGATAAACATGAACGGTTTGAAACGTTCTTCGTTGAATTTCGCGACGCCAGGCGTCGTTGTAGCTATTTTTTTCTGTCTTTTTGTCCATTTCGGAGCTACCGAGCTTACGGGTAACCCATTCGTCCAATACTGAAATGTAGAGGAATAGAGGCACAAGAATCTTTTTTTATTTTTTGTAAAGGACCTTTTAGAGAGAGAAATAGAGAATGAGGGAAAAAAATAAAAAAGTTGAAAGGACTTTTCGGTGAGTGGCGACTAATCCGGCAAAGCCGCTCGTAAAGCGTTGTAGCGACGTCCGCCCTTTTATACAGGGTTGCCTTTAGCATTGGGCGATATACATGTATTGCATGTTTATTTTTTTTCTCTTTAAAGCAGTAAATCCAAGCTAGCGTTTACGAGCGAGAAACTGTTCTGCCTTAAGGTACGGAGGGGGACTCGATTTCGCTGTGGTTTGTTCTCGAAATTAAATCCTGAAGAAAAAAAAATGCCTATCGGCTGAACGGAGGGGTTTGGATGTTGGCAGACATGTCCTTCAATTCAATGCCATAAATAACTCTTGGAGGGTAGCCAAAGGTTAAAGGGAGCACACAGGTAACCGCACAATCGTCTCGCGCTCGTGTCTTATGGTAAAACAGAGAGAGAGGGGGGGGGGGGGGGAGAGAGAGAGAGAGAGATCAATTATGAGAGATCAATTTATTCGATCGGGAGTCCATGGACTCCGTAGACCGGGTAACACATAGTGGCAATCAATACATAAATATAAATAATAGTAGCGAAAGCATCAAATAAAGCGAGTACCATAAAACTAATATAGGTATAATCATAACAAAATAGTATAAGCATAACTAGAGATAGCGAACGAAGCCAAAAATAAACAGTAAGGAACATGTCATTAAACATCGACAATAAGGACGTATAAACGACACGACAATTGTAGTGAAGCAGGCGGTAGAACGCGAAAACGGAGATGCACTCGCAAGGATTCAGAGTGACAGAGAGGCGATGTGATCACGCAACCGTTTTTTGAATAGCGAAAGGGTAGAGGCGCTTCGCACGTCAATCGGAAGTGCATTCCATAGAAGTGAGGCAGAGATCGTGAATGATTGTCTAAAAAAGACGGTGCGGTGTGAGCGAACGCGAAGATCGAGAGGTCTACGTACAGTGCGATGCCCAGCTGTCAGGACAGGCACTACCGAGCCCTGCAAGTACGCAGGTGTGCCAGACTGAAGAATCTTCCAAGTCAAGACCGCAATATAGTGGAGCCGACGATGATTAAACTTGGGACATCCCAACTGCTCATAGTATGGCGAGATGTGCTGGTCCGGTCTAGCATCGAAGATGAAACGAATGTAGGAATTCATCGCAACGCAAACGGATCTGAGCACGGAATCAGTGGCACCACCATAGACAATGCAGCAGTAATCGATGAGAGGAAAAATGAGGGTGGTGATAAGCATCTTCCGGAGGTCTATAGTGAGCACGGCACGACTTCGCTTCAATACATATAGCGTCCTATTCACTCGCCTACTGATGTCCAACGCATGTTCATTAAAAGATAGCACACTATCAATGATAAGACCAAGGTTCTGAGCCGAGGAAACAAAGGCAATTGGTACATCATAGACGAGTAGGCAGTTTAGGATAGAGAAGTCAATGCGGTTGAGGTACCTGGCGCTGCCTAATATCATGCACTTAGTTTTCCCAGCGTTTAGCGCGAGACAGTTTGCGGTAACTCAGTGAGATATGGCATCAATGTCAGCTTGCACGCGCTTTAGGGTTTCCCAAAGATCACCTGGTGTGCAGTGGATGTAGATCTGCAGATCGTCGGCATACATGATATGAGAGCAGTGTGCGAGTGTGCGAGGGAGTTCCCTGACGTATAGCGCGAATAAAGAAGGGCCCAGAATCGAACCCTGCGGTACACCCGATGTAAGGGGAAGGAAAGAAGACGTGGCAAGGTCGGGACCAAGGACAGCCTCGGAATGACCGGAAAGGTACGACGCAAACCACTTCCTAACGCTGGGCGAAAAACCCGCAGTTTTCATACAACCTAAGAGTTTTGTATGACAAATGGAGTCGAAGGCTCTACTGAAATCAAAAAGAACTAATATAGTGACCATTCTCTCGTCAGCCGCGAACCTGTCATCATCGGTGAGCTTAATCAAGGCGGTCTGGGTGCTATGACCCACCCTGTATGCGGATTGATACGGATCCCAGCCCCCGTTCTTATAGAGAAAATCCACCATCTGGGCATTGACAATACGTTCGAACGGTTTCGACAGTCCGCACACGAGCGAGATGAGGCGGAGATCCGATAAGGACGAGGGACGCTTAGAGCCTTTAGGAATAGGACGAATATGCGACTTCTTCCATGCAGTAGGAAAGGACGCGGTCATAAGCGAGTTATTGTAAAGCTCGAGAAGGTAGCCAAAGATCACGTCGAGACCACGAGATACGTAACTCATCGGTAGACGATCAGGCCCCATACCATGCGGACTGCCATCCGCAAGAGCGTCCAGTAGATCGCGGGGCTCAACGTATTTAAAGAATAAATCATTTTCCCTAAACTGGGATCCTTCACAAATCTGACCAGTAGAGGCAGTATCAAAGTGAGAGTGGAATGCCCGGATGAAGTGTTCGTTGATGCTATCCAGAGATTGACCAGGAATAGACAGTTTGCTGGTAGCAGACACGATACCGAGACGGCGGAGTGTGGTCCACATCTCGCGCGCACCGTGAACTTCCGCAAGTGCAGATCTGAAATAAGAATTCTTAGCGCGCGTAATCATAGCTTTGACCCTATTCCCGGAGGCTCTATAGCGAGCAAAGCAAGAATCTGATCCAGAGCGAACGTAAAACCTATGAAGACGATTTCGCTCCCCAATGGCAGTCTTAATCTCATGGGATATCCAGGGAGCAGGATCACGACGGGGAGTGAAGGTGCGGACAGGAGCGAGGGCGTCAAGCGATTCATGCAAGAATCGACTAATGCAAGACACCTGATCAT